>VZRF01007802.1:41834-542181 GCA_013396875.1 Vireo altiloquus
ACCCCGAAACCGGCGGGACAAAAGCGGGGAGGGAGGCGAGAGGCCGCCGGCTGCGCCGTGAGCCGGGCACGCGTGGCCGTGGGGCGAGAGGGCCCGCACCCCGCCTGGAGGGGCCTGGCTTCCAGGAGCGGCCGGAGAGCGGGGCGGCCGGNAAGCGAATCCGTGTCCTCCCGTTGTGCTGCCCGATGAGCGTTTCCTACCGCCGCAGCAGCCCCTTTCCTCCGCTCTGACACCGCGGAGCGCCGGGCTGGGGTGTAACATGGTCACCGCACCGCCCGCACGGAGAGTTCTCTTCTCCATTCCTGCCCGATACGTGTATTTCCAGAGACAGAGAGGTGTAGGTAGATGTTTGTGTATCTTTCGTTTCAGTAACGAGTTTTCCGCCCTTTCTGGGTTTTTGCAGATGACATTGTTCCCACAGAAGGAGAAAATGGACAATCTAGAGACTCTGAAGTTGGATACGATTTTTTTGATCTTGTCTAACAAAAAATGTACCAAGGATTTCTTGGAAATTAGAAGAGTAATATCCAAATTCAAAGCAGGGCGTGGGGAGCACTTAAGGAAAGAGAAAGAGAGAAGGGCTTTGGACAGTGACTACCCTTTGGGCGTCGGTACAATCCACACATCTCTGCATTCTGATAGAAGTCTGAGTCGTTCGATTTTTTTTTTTTTTTAAATTTTGACGAAGAATGTTGGAATTGAACTTTTTTTTTTAATTTGCCCTTTTTTTTTGCATGCATGCATTCCCAAGAGGTCTTGCCTATGAGCCACTGATGAAAGGAAATACATTATTGTGGACTTTCTTCATTCTTGAATGAAACCAAGCAGCCAACCAAAAATATCCCTGTAGAGATGAAAACCTTTTTTTTTTTTTTAGGGGGGAATAAGCTGGGCTCAAACTGTTATATACCCTGTTCCTAACTTTTTTATTATTATTATTTTTCCTCTGAGAAAAAAAATAAACATTTTATTTATTTATTGATGACCCATGTTAAAATGCAAATAGATCCGGTGTCTAAATGCATTCCTATTTTTATGATTGTTTTGTAAATATCATTGTATATTATTTTTCTGCAATAAATAAATATGATTGAAATTTTAATAACCTTAAAGTTTGGTCTCTCTGAGAACTCAGGGTTAGAACTGTAGATAAATACCTGCTTGTTGAGTTGTAAAGACACCCAAGAGAGAGGAGGCACTAGTATAAACAAACAAGGCGAAAAACGCAAATCAACTAGCTACTGATAGACACAGGCACGTTATTTATTGAGACAGCTTTATTATTCTATGCTGAAGCTCACTGCATCTGCAGGGGAAGGTATTGTTTCTTCTCTCTTTCTCTCCCTCTCCCCCTTTAATCTTCACGCCAGGCACGGCGGAGTTGCGCGGGGAGCGAAGTTTTCGCAGCAGAGCTCTACCCCCGCCTTTGTGTTTTGCCCCCAGATGTGAGGCAGGAGCGGGTCCCGTTCTCCAGCCCCCAGCGAAGGTACTTTTGCTGATATCCCTGAGGAAGAGGCATCGGTTTTAAACAGGGATTCGTCCATCCAAAGGCAAAGCAAAAGAAAGTGCGATTGAAATAGGGAAGTGTCTAGTGAGTGGGGTTTTCCGGTGGAAGTGATGTTTGACTGCTGGGCTCTCTAGGGTTTTACATAATACATATACTAGCGATCACATTTTCGTTGTGCAAAGCACAGAGGGATACTGTTACCCGCCCTCTTCTCCTTTTCTACTTGTAGGGCGCATGTTGCCCCTCTTTCTTCTCACCATGCCCTCCGCGAGGTCCCAGTATGCTGCGAGAACCCAGTTGCAAAGAACAGGGAACCTCCAGATGGGAGGGAAGGAAGGAAGGTGAAAGGGAAGTTTCAAAAAAAAAAAAAAAAAAAACTAAGAAAGTCAAACAACGCAAACCAAACCTCAACCCTTAAAACCGGACAGCTGATTGAGGCTCTGCTGTCACTTGCTTATTTCCCAGCACTTGGCAGCCGGGCAGTGAGCAGGGATCGGCGCCTCCTGCCCCTCCGCGGCCGCGAAGGGTGCGCGGGGACCACTGTGGCCCTGGGAGCTGAGCAGTGCCCTCCGTGGAGACAGGGACTCTGCCGCAGGAGTTCGGCCAGTGTCTAGGGTAAATAGGATGGGGTGCTTTTTCAAGAGAGAGCCTGTTTGCATAGCCCATGTTGAGCTGACTTTATTGCCTGGTTTTGTTTCTATATCCATATATTGCCGTGTATTACCCACATAACAGTGTGATGAATTTAATATCGGTCATATTTTAAACCAGTGCGCAATGTTTACAGTAGAGAGCCCACAGCGTTTGTTTGCACTGCCAGATTAGCGAGGACTTGAAAATTAGATGAGGGCCCTGGTGGTCGCAGCTCTCTGTGATAGAGAGGAGGGGAAGCCTCTGCGAGCTCCCGGAGGGTGGCTGCCTTTCCCCGGCACCCTGGCACCCGCAGCTGCTCTCTCAGCGCCTCCGAACCCCCGGCTCCGATGCCATCGGCTGCCGAGGAGCAGGTAATGTCTGCCCGCGTTACCTCGGCTGCAGCGAGAGGCACGGGGAGCCGGCCCAGCTTTGGCAAAGGGGCTGAGGGGACCTGGGAGCTTATAGAAGGTTTCGGTCGTTCATTTTGGGGGAGAAATCACACCGGGGAAAGGTGGGGAAAACTCCTCACGTTTAGGAAGAAAACCGGTTCCGGGAATATAAAAAACAACCAACCAGACGAGCTGCTCGGTGCTGCGGAGGAGAAGGCGTGTTTCGTGGAAGGAGATTCCTGCGAAATGTGAATGAGGAATCAAGTGCACTTTAAAAGCCACGAATCAAAGTGTGCTCGGCCTTAGAAATCGGGAGCAGCCCCGCTAGATGGACTTAAACCTGACCGGCTCTGTTGCAACCAGCAAGAGGCCTCTGGCCCCGCCGGTGCAACACCTTTCCAGCAAGCTCACCAGAGTGAGAAAAATCCCCAATTACTATCCGTGGGGTTCATGCCACTGGCAGGTCTTCCCGTCTCACTTCTGTGTCCCTCTGAACGAGTCCGTGCTGGCGCAGCAGCGTTCTCGGGCAGCAGGCACTCAGCCGGCTGAGCTGGTACCTCTGCCTCATTAAAAAAAAAACCCAACCATTTAAAAAGAGATAAACCTGTTTTAGAAATGCAAACGTGCCCTTTCCTCGGTTGAAATTGGGGACTACAGATGCCTGGTGCTCCTAGGGCTAGAGCCAAAGCGATTAAGTCAGTGTCAGGCTTACTGAAGGAAAAAAGAAATAATACGTATGTTAATTTGCCTTCTGGGAATTTTAAACACCCTTGCAATCGGAAAATTAACTCTGCCTTTGGAAATCCCGATTGATTTTGCTTTTTTCTCCGAGGCATCAATCTGTCCCGGTTATTGGCAGTCTGAGAGGTCCGGGCCCGTGCAGGAGCTGTCGGGGCGCGGAGCGGCGGGGCCGGGCTGTGCCTCCTGCGGGGCGGCGGGCGGGGGGCGCCGGCCGAGGGCCCTAGCGCATTCCTGGGTTTGGCAGGGGCCGCCCCGCTGCTTTCTCCAAGCCGGTATCGGATTCCTCCCCGGCGTATGATTTCACTTGAAGTCCAGCCCAGGAGCCCTTCAAAGTGCGCTCTTGTCCCGCTCCCATGATGTCAGGCGGTTTTCCCTGCATCTGTAATTTTAAGAAAAACAAACAAACGCGCCGTGGGGATGTGGGGGGAAACGGAGGGAGAGGGCGGGGGCACAAAAGTCACGGAAAAGCGCAGAGGGAGAGGGGCTCACCTGCGGCGCCGGCAGCTAGGGCACCTGCCGCCCGGGGCGAGCCGCCGCGGGGCTCGGCGTCTCCGGGAGCGACTCCCGGGAATGGGAGCAGCCGCCGGCCCCGGTGCTCACCCAGCCGCTCTCGGTGGCTGCGTCCGCCCGGTTCACACGTCTCTCCCTTCACCTGCCCGCTCCGGCAGGCAGCAGACCCGCCGGGAGAGCGGGAGCGCTCCCGCCATAAATTAGCATCTTTGGGAAGCGGGTGGTGGTGGTGGTGACGGCAAGTCCAATCCACCCCGTAAAGGGATAAGGGAGGCTAAAGCAAAAGAAAAAAAAGAGACGTGCACATCCACATCCCATCAAGACTTATTTTATTTGCTGCACACATAACCTGCCCGCAGTAAACATGGCACAGGATGTATTTTACATTAACTTCTGCACCAGCTTCTTTCGACTTCAGTCCACTTAATGTTCTTGGCAAATCAAAGCACGTGTCCTTTGAAGAAGGTGTGTAATTGGAGTTTAAGGCATGTATGGAATTCCCAGATGTCTATAAAGTAAGAAGGAGCATTTGGCAGGTCACTTGAAGGTGGAGCAGGTTAAAATCACTTGTAGAAAAGTCCCCCTTTTATTTTTTAAAAGCAAACAAGCCGGCCATTTATAAGGACCAAGTGATCGACATTGCGGGAAGCTTAGAACGGTTTTACAGAGCAAGAACAATAAAGCTGCGGAAACCTAATGATGATGGTAGCACCCGTTTAAAAATCCGAAATGAAACGCAAAACAAAGCTAAATATTCAGATTGGTGAACTTAAATTGTCCGTTCTCTTAGTAATTCCCTGTATCTTTTCCCCACTCAGGAACACTTGCACTCTTCTTATTTGCGTAGTCGTCTTGTCTTGGTTAGCCGACATTTCCCCACTCTTTTTATAAAGAGGTGACATTAAATTTTCAGAAACTACAAAAATTCCCTTGTTCGCTGTATGGACACGAGCAAGAAAAGAAGTGTTTTACTCCAAAATAATTCAGATGAACCACATTGGGATAAAGACGGCTACAAAGGTAACAGCAGCAATTAATAATAGCAGAAATAATAACGGAATAAGTTTGGGACAAATAGATAGTGATCATTTGACTTTGGGAGTATTATCGGCGTTTGTGCAAAATATTAGTCCGAGCTAATATTTTGTGGGTTCAGTTGGAGGGAGGGGATCGCAAATCCTGTTTGCTGGGCTGCAGAAATCCCACAGCGAAATATTGTGGCGGGAAGAAGACCCGCTCTGCCCTCCTAATGAGGGGAAATCTGGATGCGGGAGGGGGCGAGAGGGGGAAGGATGCTCTTGGGAAGGGTCGGGGTCGTTCCCTCATGTTTAGGATTGCTTTGTTCTGCTCGGGACGAGGCAGAGTCATTAAACAAGCAGTCAAGAAAGGAGCAATACACGCGGCTGCAGCCGTGGAGGAAAGGAGACCTTCAGAGGCGAAGGAATTTTGACATGTGAAAAGTTAAGCAGGTACCTGAAGGAGGTTTATTTTGACCAGATGTTAGAGCTTTTATGAAAATGTCACGTGAAGCGAACAGATGTACAACTTGCAAATGGAGCCCCGCCTTGTAAACACTGGGAAGAGAAAAGCTCAAAGAAATTCAACCATAAATCGTGCCTGCCTTTTTCTATATGTGTGTCTTTGCATATATATATATATGTGTTCAGTATGCAGGTTCTACTTAAACAGCTTTGTATTTGTTTTGTTGCGAAAAAGAAAAAGCAGCCATTCTGTCCAAGTTTGCTATACTCTTCCAGTGCATCTAGCCAGTTACATTCCTTCCTTCCTTCCTTCCTTCCTTCCTTCCTTCCTTCCTTCCTTCCTTCCTTCCTTCCTTCCTTCCTGTTTTTCTTTCTTTCTCCCTCTCCCCCTCCATCTTTTCTTTTCTTTTCTTTTCTTTTCTTTTCTTTTCTTTTCTTTTCTTTTCTTTTCTTTTCTTTTCTTTTCTTTTCTTTTCTTTTCTTTTCTTTTCTTTTCTTTTCTTTTCTTTTCTTTTCTTTTCTTTTCTTTCCCTCTTTCTCTCTTTCTCTCTTTTTTCATTCCTTCTTTCCTGCCGGTTGACCCCCTTCTTTAGTCTCGGGTCCTTTTGATCCCAAGGAAAGTATCGGATCTCTCCTGGGAGGAGAAACTGAAACTAATCAATTGCCTTGTATCTGAAGGTGGGTCGGAGCTGCTAAGAGCACAGAGGAGACCCTGGGCTGGCAGCCCCTAGCGCTTCGGGCGTGGCGGAGGCTGGCGGCTCTGCCCGGTTCAGCCCGGTTCAGCCCGGTTCAGCCCGGTTCAGCCCGGCTCTCCCCGGTTCAGCCCGGCTCAGCCGGGCTCTGCCGGCGCTCCCGGCCCCAGGGAGCGGGGTCCGCGGGCGAGGGACCCCTTGCCCTGCCCAGCCCGGCCCGGCCCCGGCCCCGGCGCGGGAGGGCGGCAGAGCCACGGCTCTCCGGGAAATTAAAAGCTGTCCTCCGTCTGACGCTTGCAGTAAGGCGTAGCCGGTCCCTCCGTAGATGCCAGCCCTGCTTTGACGGGGGGGTGTTTATTTCTTTTGTACTGTTGTTGCTGTTTTCCAGAAGGTCCTCTGATATTCGAATGTAAAATCTGTGTCAGAGCCCCGATGCCCGCTGTTATCAGTGAGACGGCACGCTGGCAGGTGGAAGGTGCTCCCTCTGCCAGCCCGCTGGCCAGCGGGGCCGGAATGGCCAAGGGAGCCAGAGGCAGGCCGAGAGCTCTCGGACTCTTGCAAACACCTGCCTAGGTTTCGTTCACAGACCATTTAGACGAGCCTTGCTTATTTCTGCACGTGGATTTCTACAAGTGTATTTGATATATTAATTTGAGCTGCGGTGGAAGCTTTTATAATAGGTACTTCTATTAAATAATAGACGAGTTTTCACTGGATTTTGCTAGTCATAAGTTAATTCAGTAATTATTTTTCTTTTTATGCAAATGTTTTCAAAGGCAAAAAGGCTGACATCAAGCACGTTAGTTTTTAGAATGACAATGCAGGAGCGTATAACACAGAAAAATAGACTGAGGTGCTATCCATAATAGATTGCATTAGTCTAAATATCCCTATGGATTCGTAATCTAAATTTCTTGCCTTTGAGTCCCAATCACATGATCTTGTAAAAACGTTTAGGTTTTTTTAAATAAAGGAGCCCTTTTATTTAAAAGAGCGGAGTGCTTTTTTTCCCCTTACTTTCTTGTCCATTAATGCGACTAATGACGGACTCGGAGTACTCAGCAGACATCACGATTTCAGCAAATGCCGATTCGTCTTGTATTTTTTAATGCAGTTTAGAAAACAAAGGGAAAATGTCTTTCACATTTGTGTCAGATTTTGAAAAGGAGTAAGGCTTTTCTTTGCGTGGGGGAATGTACAAATTCTGGACACAGCCAAAACCCCTTACACACACACACACACACACACACACACACACACACATACACTCCCTTCTGAACCATACAGCTATCAAACATGTTTAGTGACTGAGTGAGATGCTGTCTACTAAGGAGTTGTTGATGTAAGAGCCAAATTAGCGTTAATTTCAAACAGGCGGCTAATTCCTCCACGGAACCTCAGCACTTTCAAAGTGCTTTGCCATGCTTCATATTTAATTATTTGCGATGGAAAATATATCCATTTCCCTTGGAGAAATATTAGCTAATTGATCAGGTTCTTTTTCTCTCTTTCTTTCTTTCTTTCTTTCTTTCTTTCTTTCTTTCTTTCTTTCTTTCTTTCTTTCTTTCTTTCTTTCTTTCTTTCTTTCTTTCTTTCTTTCTTTTNCTGTCTGTCTCCCTCTCTAAGCGTCCTGGAACACCTTTCAACTTCAAGGTTTTTACACCAATATAAACCAGATCCAGAACAGACTCCCTTCCCCCTTTCTCCCGGTCCTCAGATCTCAACTTAAAACATATATCATAGATCAGTTTTCATCCAGCGAATTTAGACATAGTTCCTCGACCTGTATTTTCAAAGAGATTCTGGGCTGGAGTCTGCAATATTTAATCCAGTCAGCTATTAAATGTCCTCCAGCTTGAATCAAGAATTTAAACAGGCATCTGTGCTGGGGATAATGACAGTTAAAGCAGTTTGGGGTATAGTGTGTGTGGCAGAGAGGGGGGAAATGGACAGAAGGATAATGATTAAGTCTTTGATTTGGAAAATTCCTGAGTTTTAGGAGTTCTGTCAGAGTATTGGTGGGGGAGAACATGAAAGAAATCCCTTTGCTCAAAGGCATGGCTTTAATGGGGAGAAACAGTACTAATAATACGTGACAGTGCCTGACACTTGCCTTTCTTCTGCCTGCCCAGCAGTAACAGGATACCTGATTCCCCAGGGATGGCCAGGCCCAGGGTGAGCAGCCAGCCCCTGCAGGCGACCTGGCTCTGCTGGATGGGGTGCTCCAGTGCAGGGAGGGTTTCCCCAGGGTCTGATCCCACTGGGACAGATGGATGCCCCAACATCTGTCCCCACCGGGTGGGCTTTTCCAGGGTCTGTACCTGATGGGAGGGCCCCCCAGGCACCCCACCAGGAGGGTTTTCCCCTCTTCCCTTCTCTGAAACCTCTTTGTAAGACCTTGGGATGGATGGGTTGGGGAACTCGATAGTATTTAAGACAGAAAAGTGTTTGTGTTCTTTTTCTTTCTTTCTTTTTTTCTCTTTCTTTCTTTCTTTCTTTCTTTCTTTCTTTCTTTCTTTCTTTCTTTCTTTCTTTCTTTTTCTTTTTCTATTTCTCTCTTTCTTTCCTTATTTCTCTTTCTTTCTTTCTTAACTGTCGAGAAAATGGCTATTTGAGAGATGGAGCTAAGGATTGTGTGGTTTCCTAAAATCCTATGTGGCTTGGATCCATGGAAGAGAAGAGCAGGGCATCAGGAAGAGGCTCTGCTTTTGACTTGATGAAGCACGTGTCAGATTCTGCAGTTCAGGCAATTAAAACTCAATTCTGATCAAAGGGCTTCATAAATCACGAGGAGAAGTGAACTGGGCAGAGACAGCTGTCTGCGTGAGCAAGCAGGAGGCAGCTTCTTATCCGCACCTTTCAGACACTGTCATCCTCTCACACTGCCTCCAAGGAGTCTCGCTGGGAGTGGATTTTTCCTGCCGTTTTATGGAGGCTTGTTTTATTTATGGAAGCACTTCAGTAAGAAAAAAATATATGGAAGGAGTTCATGACCATTGGTGACTACCCCAGGAGCAGAGGTGCCACAGAATTTTTTTTTCTGATTAGAGAAAAAATGCTAGATGCTGAGGAAAGAGTGACAAAAAATATTTCCCTTAACCTAAGGAATGAAGCATGAGATGTCTGATTATCTGTGCTGGGCTCATCCCTGGACAGTCCTGAGGGCAGAGCAGAGAGCTCATACCCAGGAGCTTCTGGCTCTGCTCTCAGCTGGCTCCACTGCTAGGACCTGGGCAGAGAGGTGGAAGGGAAAAGGAGAAGGGGAAAGGATTTTGCCTCTGAGAGAAGGCAAAGCCTCTTCATTCTTGGGGCAGAGCACTGGAGCCAGGGAATTTAGGCAGCCCAGTGTGTGCCAGTCCTTGACTGTGAGCAGTCCTCAGATGTCAAGGACACTCCTGTATTCAACTCCCCACTACTGCATCTTCCTATGTCAGATGTGGTGCATTGTAGGAGTTTACAGCCTGAAGGGCTGCTCTTTGATACTGGAATTTAGGGGTGAACATATAAGTGCTCTCAAGGCACTTGTCAAATTTGAGTGCTTTCTGGTGTGATTTATGGCAAGAGGCTCCTTTCTGACACTTCCAGATGCCAAACCTTTCACCTTGCAGAAAACGTGCTTGCAATAGCCAGGGTGAGTTTATGCCTGTTCTTTAAAACAGCTGCTCTGGGGTAACAAGGTGGCAGGCAAGCCCAGTAAGGAACATTTTTATGAGATTTGCCAGTGATTCAAATGGTTTCTACAGTTTCCTTCCAGCACCCAGGCTATCCGCTGACATGCAACACTGAACCTGTCCCATGCCTCCAGAGGAATGCAGGGCACTTTTCCTCTTACCACATCATTCCTTCAGATTGCCTTAATTTGCACTTCAACGAGTTTGCAAACCTTTCCCTGCCCTGTTTGTCATTTGACCAGCTGAATCATCAAGAGATTCTGAAGCTCCTTTTAATACAAGGCTTTTCAGAGATTTCTCTGAACAGAGGGCAAATATGGAGTGAGAATTTGAGACAGGAAAACAGGGGGCATTCATCTTCAGAGTCCATAAATCACCATGAATTCTCCCAGGCTACTCCAACAGGCCTGGGATTCCCTTGCCAGAGATGAGTCACAGACAAATTACCCAAGGCCCTCGGAGAACAAAAGGATTGGCCAAAAGCTGCAAGGGGATGGGTGTTCTCCAAAAAGTAGCGGAAGCCTTGCAAACACATGCCTCTCTATGGATAGTGGAGTCTGATCTGCATTCCTGGTTCTCATGAACAGCAGGAAATAAAAGCAAAAATAGATCAAAATTCACTGTGTGTTGACTTCTTCCCTGCATTTCTTGGCAGGTGGACTCATGTTTTATCTCACTAAGAGACAGTTTTCCATCTGAAATCGAAATATCCCCTCCTCCCAAACTAAATGCATCAGCAAAAAAAAAATTAACATTGATCTTGGCTAGGACTAGGTGGGGAAAGAACTATCATCATGTTACAGACAGCATTGCAAGAACAGCTGTTATCTGATCACTTCCTCTATGGTCTAACAATAAGGCCAATTTTTTAAGATTCTTCATTGCTGTGATCAAATTATTCTGTATGGAATAAAAACAACGAGAGAAAGAGAGAAAGCTAGAAAGTGAGAGGAAGGAAGGAAGGAAGGAGAGAGAAGAAAGAAAGAGAAAGAAAGAAAGAAAATAAGAAAAAGAAAGAAAGGAAGGAAGGAAGAAAAAGGAAATTTTTTAGAATTTTTGCCTGTATACAGAATTTGCTATGTCTGGCGCACAGTTGTCACCATTTATCTGCAAATTCTTGGATAATATTTTTCGCCTATGTTAATGAGGTTAATGAGAAGAGGGAAATAAACCCCTCTGCTTGCATCCAGATTATTTCAATTTCCAAGTATATCTGTTTCCTCTGGATGATAAATGGATCAACCCATTTTAAAATATTTTATTTGGGACAACTGGTCCTCTTTTTTTGAATCCTAATCAGAACCTCTACAGAAAAGTTGATATATGCAAGACTGGCAGCTCTTTTAAAGAAAGGTTATGTTGTTTCTCTCTTCTGTTCCTTGTTGGCCAACCATACCAAGAGAGTAGGATTGACTTAGTCCTGCTGCATCCATATTTTCCATGGATTGAAAAGAAACTTCCCCAAACTTCAAACATATCAAATGTTTAGCATCTGAAGGATATTCATCTTTAGGAGCCAGGCCAAAAAGTCAATAAAAATTTAATTATTTCTGAAGCATACGGGAGCGTTTACAACACCAATAACATGTTACTGTATTTTGGCATTGGGAAAAAGCTTAACAACATACTTCCATGTTTCATGGTCAAGACAATGCCCCCACCAAAAGGCAACATAACCCCTTGAAACTGCAATTAATTTCACCAGTTTCTAAAACTAGAATGTAATAAATCCTTGATGAAGGATGTTATTACCTGCACATCACATAAGGATAGAGTGGTGTTAAAGATCCATATGCAGGGAAAAACATGGTGGGTTTTTTTTCCGGGGCTTCTTTTTCCTTTGTTTGTTTGTTCGGGTTATTTTGGTTTGGTTTGTTTTTTTTGGGTTTTTTTGGTTCTTTGCACGGCAAACAAGAAAGAGAATATTTATATTGACAAGTTTCTTGTTGTCTGAAACCTCCACTTGAATATGCAACTATGGAAAAAGAGAAAAAAATCCCAAATACTTTCCTGAAGAAACAGAAGGGAAATCCCCAATTTTAAAAATAAAGATAGCTTCAATATATAAATCATTAGCAATGTTATGCAGAGGAACATTCCTTATATGGCCTTATCTGGCAAGATCAAACCTGAAAGTCCTTCAAGTCAGTTCTTGGGGCAATGCCCCAGGTTACCACTGTGTTATTTTAGCACATCCCAAACTAGCCTTTAGATAAAGAGAAATTCAATCTGACAAAGGTATCTGAGACAGTTCAGGAGACTGAAATGGAACACCCTGAGAAGGTCTTTCTATTATTGTCACACATGACTCCTAGCAAGACTTGACTTCAATCCAGATCTAGGAAGGAACAGTTTTAAACATGACATCACTGTTTCAGGTGTTACATATCAGATTCTACTGAAAGAAAACCACACATCCATGCTGTCACTTTCATTATTTTAATTATGGAGAATAAGTATGTGAGTAATCTACTACTATATAGGGTACCTGAATCCATATACATTTAATTTACAACCCATGTGGCTATCTAAACCAAATGCAGTCCTATATTCAAATACTCAGCTTCTGTTCATTTCCTTTGTTGCTGTAACCAACTTTTTGGTCAACTGTTAGTTTTCTTCAGAAAGGTTTATTCCTGCCTTTATGTGTGAGAAAAATCTCTTCCCCTTCTGTTTTCCCTTTTTCTTTAAACTCAATGCAGAACAGCTCATGAAGCAAAGTTCTAAAAACACCCCAATTCTGAATCAGAGTTAGATTTAGGTCAAATGAGGGTAAAAAATTACAGTTTTGTTTGTTTTTTTTTTTTAATAAGTATACCACCTGCATCTAATATTCACAGGGCCTGAATAGCAGGTGTTTGAACAGTGATGTCTATCTGGAAAGAACATTGGCTACTGCCTTGTTACTAATTGGTCATCAACTTCCTGTTCCACAGATACTTATGCAGCTGGAGGCAGGACAACCAGAAGATTTTGGTTTTATATGAGCTTTGTTAGTCTCTTAGGTTAAAAAATTAACTCCTTTTTTTTCTGTAGGTTTTTTTCCCCCATTTATTATTAAACCTTTCTTTTCCTCCACCCCAAATTAATGGCAGAATGATCTTTAAAGGATTTATTTGTATTAATTTTTGACCTTTTACCTTATTCATGCACATTGCTGAGTAGAGATGCCAGATGAATGCCAGTTTCTACCTTTTATACGAAGTTGTGTGCGTTTTGTGCCCTGCAATGGCAGGGAAAACAGTGACATCAGTTAGAAAAAAAAGGTTTTTCAAAGTTGTGTCCTGTACTTCCTGCATGATACAAGAAAGTTCTTGGAGATTAATATTACTTGCCCACTTTAGAGGAGGGCTTATTTCATTAACCACTAAGTATCTGAGTGTATCAAATGGAAGATGTTACCTAAGTACAGTGTATTTTATTCCTTATCTCAATATATAGCATTATACATTCTGTACTATTTAACTGCATATAATTACATCTCTATGGAATACATATACACAATTCCACTGGTGTAATATATGAACATGGTTTAAACGAGGAAGTCTTAATAGCTGTTTAAAGACCATGAAGAAGAGTGTGACTGCCATTCTGAATATTTGCCTTTTATTTCCAATCACTATAGATATTATGTAAACTGAATACCTCCATATTAATATTACAGTAGCAATAGTAAGCATGTTGCCTTAAAATCAGCAAAATTTAATGATATATTTTCTCTGAAGACAAAATAAAAGCTATTTCAGTCTTTTAAGACTCTGGTAAGGTTACCTTGATTTGTATTACTTGTAAATTAAATATAACTTAATGCTTCCAAGAAAGTATGGGCTTTTATGCCTAGATTTTTATGGGAACAGTCAAGCTGAATGCTATGCTTACTGGGTCAAGCATTGACCCTTTTACTCGCACTGAGCAGCATTTCACTCTAAACAGTCCCACAAAGCAAATGGAGCTGTTACTGAGGTTAGGCAGTGCTCACTGTGAGTTGGGATCCCAGATCTGCCAGTAGTAATTCTTGGGGAAGAAAGAGAGGTATTAATATACACAAGGACAAAGAACAGAATTCCAATGTCACAGGAAAAAAAGCCATTTGCAAAGCAGAATGTGATTCAAGTCAATTTTGTGCCACACATTTTCAGTAATAATGTCTTCCTGTCATAGCATGACATGAATAATTTTTCCAAATCATGATGTAGCAAGAGAAACTGTGATCTTTCTAACTTATTCCAGCAAAAGAAGAACATGGCCTGTTAGTTAGCAATGTTGGAGCTAACTGTCCATGAAATTAAATTTAAATCAACTGTTAATTTTAATCAATTTAGCAGTTTCTCCTGGGAAATTGTGAATAATTAATTGAAATGACATCTAAGTAACTTTCTAGCCTGGATATTTTGCAACATCATCACATACAGTGTTTCCCTTTTCCAGTGCAGACTGTAGATTTCCCAGCCGTATTAACAGAAGAACATCCCTCTCAAATGCTGTAACTGGGAGATATGGCCAGATGTTTATTTGAGATTTCAAACATTTTTTTTTCTGTTTAAACCTCTTCTTGTCATAGCCACCGTTAGATCAAATCACAGCAGTATTGAGAAGAATCACAATCTCAAGGTGAGGTGTAGCTTTCTTCAACTTCTAATACACAGCACAACTGTATTTCATTCAGCTCCACCTGAATGCATGGGAGAACAGTGCAACCAATCTCTTCCTCCGTTCTTACATCTCCTTTAATTTATGGTAACATTTCTGGAGTGAGTAGCCTACAAAGCTGCTCCTGAAGATGTCATTGAACAAGCATTTCCTCCCACACTATCCCAGAAACTACATTGAAAGTATTATGACAAAGACAAGCAAATTAATTTCTGTTCCTATAGTTTGTGTCATCAGTGACCTTGCTGAGGAGGCATGCCAACCCCTTCATCCAAGTTACTGATGAAGAAGTTCAGCAGTACTGCACCCAGTGTTGAGCCTTGGGGGACACCCCCAGTGACAGCCTCCAGCTAGGCCCTGTGCCTCTCCTTACAACCCTCTGGAATCTGCCTTTCTGCCAGTTCTCAAGCCATATCACTGCCCACTTTTCCAGTCCACACTCCCTATGAGGACATTGGGAGAGGCAGCATTGAAAGCCTTGCTGAAATCAAGCTAGACAAGCTAGCTCTGCTCTCCCATCCATCCATCCATCCATCCATCCATCCATCCATCCATCCATGCAGGCAGTTATTTCACTGTTGAGGGCAATCATGTTGGACAAGCACGATTCATCTTTATTTTCAGATTGATGCTGACTATCCTGATCACCTTCATGTCATCCATATGGATAAAGATGCCCTCCAGAATGAGGAGCTCCTTCACCTTTCCAGGGATGGAGGTGAGACTGTCTGGATGGTAGCTCCCTAGGTTCTCCTCCTTACCCTTTCTGAAGACTGGGGTATTTCTTCCAATCCTCAGCCACCTCTCCTGATCTCCACAACCTTTCTGAGTTGATTGTGAGTGGCCTCGCCGTGTGTCTGCCACCATTCTCAGCACCCGTGGAGGCATTCTGTCAGTGATGCTACCAGAGTTTTTAAATGGTGCAGAGAACAAAGCTAATATGAACAATCCCCAGTATATCTGACTGTCAGTACTGTCTAAAGCCCTTACTTCTTGAAAAAATATTGTTTTCTCAACACTTGATCTTTTTACCCAAATGTTCACAAGTAAGTAAACAGAAACTTTGCTATTCCCAGCTCTTCCCTGAGGCTGTGGTGAATCAATGATAGTTTCTTTTCATTGCACAAGCCTGGCTTAGAGACATGGGCAGGAGGCTTGCCAAGGCCACCTGCCCAAGTCAGGCAGCCAGGCCTGGGGGCCCCGCAGGGAAATGACCTACTGGCTCTGTGTGGGGTGCTCAGTAGGCCGCAGGGGCACAGCACTGCTGCAGCAGGGACTCCATAGCCCAGGAGCCCTCATGCCTGTGGTCATCTGTCCCACAAAATCTGTAACCAATGCTTTCAAGCCTTGCAGTCAAAACAGTTACTGGTGAAGGCTGGCCTGGGATAATGGATCTAGCTATTGTCCAGCTGGTAGCTATTGCCCAGCTGTCACAGATTGTGATTTCCTAAGCTTTACAGATTTCATCTGAAAGTATCAGTCAGATCTTCACAGTTTCTCTCCATTCAACTCTAGCAACAATTCTGCTTTAATTTCCTACATCAGCTCACCTCTCTTTCCCCTCCATGGGAAAGGCTAGGGAAGAATAATCATTCACTAGTGGAAATAAACCATTACTAGATGCAACACTTTCTTCATTGCTTGGCAGTTTGGGACCTCGTCTCACAAGCTGGGATACATTTATTATTCAGCACTTCATTTTTAGGGGGTTAATATAAGAGAGTGGGGACATTGTTTCAAAGTGTTTGCTAACACAGCAGACAAAAAGAATTTTGTACTGATCTGCAGAGATGGTGGACACAGTTTGTGTTTATTTGCTATTATGCTTTGTAAAGGTATTAATCATCAGCCTTGTACTGAACTTTGTTTCTCTGCACAGAACATCAAAAGGGAGGTTTAAAGCTCTATAACCGCTTCTCAAGAATGCTACTCTTGAGTATTTCTGTTTCTTGTTTTGCTTTGTGGTCACTAACCACAGGAGAAATTTGTCTTTTTTACATATGCTGGAAATAATTTACTGACTTTAGAAATATTAAACCACAAGAAACCCCCTACATTAAAGTAACATTAAGAGTCTGCCTAAAACCCACAAAAAGCCAGGAAATTGAGACTTTAAGCTGAAACTCTAATCTGATACTCCAACCTTAATTTACCTGATAGGGCATAGGTGTCTACAGTGGGGGTTGTGGGAGACAAATCTTGGTTGCCTAGGTGCTCATGTTATTCCCTTGTCTTTTCGCACCAGCTGAACACCACTATCAGTCAGCAAAAAGTACCTGTCCAGGTGGTATCTATTGGTACATCTTTAGATTTCTAAAAGGACAGATGATTATTGTTAAAAAGGAGGGAAAAAGCTCAAGGTCCCTTCTCATTTGAGAAATTTCCAGCTTCACAAAAGATTTTTGTCACTACTGCCTAACTTGTGGAGTTTGCTGGCACAGGAAGGTGTGGAAGCAGACAGCACCAGTAAATTTAAAAGAATTAGACAAATTCATGGTACAATGTGTTGGTAAACAGAAACCTAGTGAGTGGCCTAACTCTAAGAGCTCTAATAACAGCTGTGGATACTGAAGGTGTACAAGACATATATATGCCAGACTCACAGTTCTGTTGTCTCTGACATCACAAGAGTTCTGACACAAAAGGGCTTTACTCCTGTTCTTATTATTTAACTGTCCAAAATGGTAATAAATTAGAGTACCATTCTTAATTCTTATTCACTCTTCTAATTTCCCTTGGGAAAGACTTTTCTTTTTGATAGTTTGACCTCAGTCAGAACTATTGAGCAAGACTGTTCATAGCATTGCTCTGTCTCACGAACTGTGCCACAAGGAAAAGAGTTTAAAGGTCTGTGCTCCTCTTCTGGTGCTGAAGAAACACTACCCTGCTCAATCTACTTCATATTTAGAGCAGGGAACAGCACAGCCCTGTACTGCTATGTATATCAGCTTTTCCTTACCAACAAGGAGAGGGGAGAGGCAGCAACAAAGCAGGGCTTTTCATCTTCTTTCTTTGCCAGTCAGCCAGAAGAAAACAACCAATTTGGGAACCACCATGGAGTACTTGAGACAGCTGTTTCAGAGAAACAGCTTGTCTGGACCTGATAATAGAGTGCTGTTTGTATTCCATTTTTCAAGATTAAAACCACCAGTTCACTGGGCGGTTTAGATGAACTGGGTAGGTTCATCTTAAGATGGCCAGATGGTTTTGGAAGCCTTGAACAGGTACAGAACTGTAACCATCTTTACTGAACTGCTTGTGGAGAGTAAAGTCTCAATTAGAAAGAAAGCTTCTTTTAAGAAATATGGATATAGCAAAGGAAATGTCACAGTGAACTGAGACTCATTGTCTTCTTTATTAGTATCAGCAGAAGCTGTTAAATGGCATATATATATCTATCTAGGCCTATAATAGTTAAGTTGGGACGAATGTTTTGCTGCGAACACAGTCTAGACCAGTAGAATATAATTAATATTCTACCTGTGACTTTATTTTCAGTGAAAGGCGATTCTGTTAATGAAGGGAAAAGTGTGGGAGAAACAGTAGAGCTAAAAATTAGTAAACAAAACTCCAGAATTTTACATTTATCTTCTGTAATATATTTGTCCTCATGCTTCAGCCACTTATCTGTGACAATAAAGCTACATGAAGCTCCATTACCATATTAGTGTAAATTTATCAGGTGTTTGACAATAATTCCCAGACTTGTGTCTGCAGACTGCAAGTCCTCATGGTAGTTACCAAGTGTGGAGGATCTAGTTGCTGAGATCAGTTGAGATTGGTGCATGGAATGTATCTGAGCTGGAAAGCTTTAGACTATCAAATACATTTTTTTTCAAAGATATTACCTCTGTGCTCTCTCAGACAAGGTGGCTGCTCATTATTAGGCTTTAGCTATTCAACTTATTGATTTAAAGCTCATACATTTTACCCCACACTGATAATAAAGAGTATGGTCATACCAATCCTTTAATTTTTCCTCTTGGCATTGTCTTGCTGGTTTTATAAGGCTTTCAAGAGGCAATATTCAGAAATACTGTGCATGGAAATGATAAACTGCTGGTTGTGACTTTACTTTGAACAAGTTCTCCTGCAGAGTATCATATTTAAGTAAATTACCATCAAGTACAGCAAGCAACACAATTATTCACATTCAAAGAGAGCCTTTTGATCATGTTCTACAATGCAATCAAGAATCACATGAGAATTCAAGTACGCACCGACCTCATTCAATGCTAGCTAGGTGACAGAGAAAGGAGAATTAATTGTGGATGTCAACTAATTGACTGGTGCATTAGCATACAGAAACTTGTACTAGTTATATGTAAAAACTGTATATAATTGTAACAGGCTCATTTGTTCACGGTCGTCTGCAAACGTATGGTTACTCACAGCTGGAAGATTATTAATATTGTTTCATGTTGGTACACATACACTCCTGCTTCCCCCTATTTTTCTCAGATCAGAACATTTTTGGAGCTCTTTATCCACAAGGCACATTAAGGTCACCAATTGGGAATTGCTAACTGATGGCTTAATTGGGGAAATGTATAGACTCTGTTGAACTTCAGCCAATAATTTAGCAGATAGATTTATGCAGAACAACAGATGTGGAGATGGACTCTCTGAAGGAACACATGGTACTGGCAGAGAACTATCTTTGCCTCCATTTAAATGACAAGTGGAACAGAAATGTGACAAGGAGGTGAGAACTGATATTATCTGAAAATACCCCTTGGTAAAAAAAAAAGTGCATATTGGAAAATAAATCTTTCTCAGAGACCATATTCATCCTGAATTCACACAGACAGAGGAGCAGCCTGCTGTTACAACCTTAACCACTGCTAGTGGCATTCATTTGCAAATAGCTTTGTACACTTCTCCAGGAAGTCCCTTCTTCAAGTGCTTTTTCTGAAATCACTTGGAAGGTAATTCTCTCCTTCCAAACCCAATCTTCAACTTGCCTTTTTCAAGTAGGGTTACTTAAAATTGGCCACATAATGCTGGTTATGTTAAAGTGCATTTGGAAGTAACAGTTGTGTCTGATGTTCAAAGTAAATTCTTTGAGACTACGTGGTTCTATTTTACCTTCTCTTTACTTGAGTTCTGCAGGAAGCTATGAAATCCTGACCTAACAAGAGTCACTGGTCAGACACCCATTGACTCTCACAGCTGGGTAGAAAACTCTGGGTACAACCAGTGCAGAGGACTGGGTGTATTTTTTAAGTGGTAGAATGAGCTGATCAAAATACTAGAGGGATCTGCTACATCTCTTTCTCCAGCCTGCCTAGGAAAGGCTTCAGCATCCCAGATGTGAAGCATTGGATTTCCATCATTCTCAGAACTTACAACAGCTTATTGCTTACTCAGTTTATACAGATGTAAGGTAAAACTTAAAATCCGTAGCAGGACCCAGTGTTTCTGGAACACCATTTTCTATTTCTTTTCCCAATGAAGCTGTAGGACCAAGGTACATTAGTAGTGGGTGACCTCAGATTTTTTCAGGCTAGTCAGTGTGACTTCTACTCTCACTCATCTTAGCCTGAGAGGAAGCTGACAGGTGATTTGAAATAATTGATTTGATTTTGGTAATTTTTTTCTTTAAATGTCTGCAGAACCCATCTCACAACTTTTTGAGTTTACATTAGATTTCACAGTGATCAGAGATAGATATTAAAACTGTGAGAAAAACAAAATAATTTCCTAACTCTGGGGCATTGCTGTAATATCCCTGCTTAGTGTTTTCATTGTCTTCTTTGTAGTATGGAAAATGTCTAGTAGAGCAAAGCACCAAGCATGTACTGAAGAGTTCACTTGAAATATTTATCTCCAAAATCCAGGGTATCACTGGTGGTCAACTGTGATATAATACAAAAGTCTACTGCAGAGGAAACAGCAAAAAACCTTTTCATTATTTTCAGCTAAAGTGGTGACATAAAACATTATGAATGCAATAAATAGAAAGAGAGGGAAATGAAAGCTTAAACAGCACTGCAGTTTTACATTTTCCCCAGCACTTCAGGTAAGAAAAGTACATCTCCAGCTCTGAGGTCCATTTTTGCTGGAGATTGCTGCAGCAACCTCACTTGTGCATCAGGTTGACTTTGGAGGTTACAATAACCTTCCTTTCCCCCTGGATACTAGAGATGCTAGAATCATTCTAGAGACTCACTTTAAGCAAAGGAATCCCTCAAATGAAACAGGTGTTGAAGATAAATTGTTTTACTTGACAGTTTATATCCTTGTAGCCCTGACTGGAAAATTGTATCCAACTGAAAACTAATAAATTTTATATTCTTTTTATTATATTATTTTATTCATCACTGTCTTATAGGAGTATTAGTTAATAAATCTTATTTTTATCTATTAAATAGGATGCAGTGAAAAAACTTTTCTTTTCATTTTAGACAGTGAAAATTCCAATTAAAACTCTGTTCCTTTCTTAAAAGCTCCCATCTCTTTATTCCTGCTCTGGTTATTCTCAAGAGACCACCTCCTTGCTTGCTTGCTCAGAGGTGGTGCCAGTGCTTTAATTTCCTCTCACTACTGTAAATACAAACATGGAGTAGAAGGTTGCAATTTCCTTTGACATTAAAGTCGCCCTCCACCCCTTTAGCAAAAGAAGCTTACTAGCCATGACCCAGAGCAGCTAAGGAAGTGTTGGAGTCCAAGATATTTTGAAAACCCCTCAAATTGCCCTGGGGGGTTTGGGACCCTCACTGGGACCCCAAGAGGACACAGTCTTTGATTTGTGCCCATGGGAAAAGCTTCCAACATTTACGGAAGAATTAAGAACATTAAAAATATAAGATAGATTATAGCTTAGTTTATCACAGGGTGAAAATTTGTAGTTTTGGGTTTTGTAGCATAGAGGTAAAAGAGAAGCAAGATGGAGGTTTTTGGGCAGTGTTCAGAGTTCTTCTCCTTTTACTCCATTTTCTGGTGTGACAGTGGCACAAAGACATTGGTAGAATAGATTTGAGGTAAGGGAAACGTGTTAAAAATAGGTGATGGTTATTGGTACAGAATTATAAATATAGTACTTTTTAACAGTTAATTGGGTGAAAATTTTTTAAAACAACACTGCATTCTCAATCTCAGGGCCTTGCAGCAGGAAATTTACAATGCTAAGTCCAAGTGTCAGATGGCTCTCTGAATTTGAGATAAGAACTTAAATAAACAACAAGAAAAACTAAAACTGGAAGTCCAGAGCTTTTTTATCTGGTATGGAACTTTGGTAGAGGAAGAAAAATCCCTGTTTCAAAGACGTAGCTGTGTCAAGGAAGGACGGTGGTCTCACCCTGTGAGGGTGTCCAGTGCTGAGGGCACTTCTGAACAACCCAATCTCTCACCCCAGCACGGGAGCAGTCCAGGCACTGCCTGGGAATACAGGGAAAGCCAAGACAAGCCCTGATGGGGAAGTTGGATAGGACCATCACTACCATGGCTGATCCCCTCCACCTCTGCATCCCACAGCTGACGGGAGGGAGCACAGCCTGAAGCACGGAAAGCTGGCACAAGCAGGGAAGCTCTGTCCTGCCATGGGGAGCAGAGTGGAGAAGTCCCTGCCAGGAGCCAGAGCCCCAGTGTGAGCCAGGCATGTGTGTGTTTAACAGAGCTGCAGAACACTCACAGGATTTCTTTCCACAGTCCTGCTGAAGAAGCCAATGCTTTTCCAGCTAGGCAAGGGGCATGACCTCACATTAGATCCCACCCAAAATTTCTTTGATTTGGCCTGTGTCATGAGCCTGGCCACTGTGTTGTGCAGTAAAGCAGCAAAGGCTTTGATCTACTACTTGCATGGGAAAGAATTTGAAGGCATTGAACTTTTTGTATAAATGAAATTTTCTTGGACCAGCCTGAAGGTTTGCTGGGCATAGTTCCTTCACAGGGGGTTTTCTCTGATGTGAACCAGAACTATCCCAGCTCTAGCTCTAATAACCTAGCATATTTTACTTCCTTCTGCACTTTGACTTTTAACACAATCACCTTTTTAGGTCCCAAAGCAGCAGTTGTATCCCTGCTCAGTAACCCATGCAGCATTTTCAATAGATGAGGTGTCCTTGAGGAAGAGCAGACCATCCTATTGCCCTCTGGAGTGTGTCTAATCTAGAAAAGCTTTAAATATCAGTTTTGAAACTCTTCTGCTGGGTTGGCTTTGGAGATGCTGACACCATTTCACAGATACCTTAACTACTGCTACAAGTATTCATGAAAATTCTGACTCATTTTCAGTGTCCTAGGAAAAAAAGTACTTTTCATTCAAGAAAACACTGAAGAAATACATAAAACAGATTTAAATAAATGAGATGAATACAGTATTGAAACTACAAACTTCATGAACTTTGCATTGTGTTTCCAGGTGTCTTCTATAAAAAATATAATTCAAGAAATGGACTCAAGACACTGCGGCTGAATTTGAAACTTGACTTTGCATTTTTAAGGTTAACTTTAATATTTTTAAAGATTAAAGGCTACTCTCAGTTTATTCTTTCTTTCTTTTAAAGGGGTTGATGGACCTCCAGGGAGTCTTATAAAAGTACAGAGAGTATCAAAATTACTAAATTAGGGACACTTCTGCTACAATGAAGTAGGAAAGACTATTCCAGCTTTTGAAATAAGTAAGGCTTCTTCTTGTGAGATACAGGATAAAGTTTCTCCAAAGCTCTTTAACATGCATTTGGAACGGAACTTTAATTGGAGAAGAAATTAAAGAAATAATCAACAATTTTTCCTGTACCAAAGGTAGTCTGAAAATTTGAGATGTCTGTGTAAGAGTTTAATCTCACAATAAGAATATTTTAGTATTTTCAGAGGGGCTGGGATGAGGAAAGAAGTGTGTTTGAATCTCAGGTTTTCACATTATTCAGATGAAACAAGAACATGAATTATTTCTCTGTATAATATAAAATATATTTATTTTACTACATGGCACACATCCTAAACTGCCTAGAAGGTGTGTGAAGGGAGTACAGATAGTGAGAAGAGGTCAGGAAAGGCATCTAAAGGGATGAAAGCTGTCAAATGAACAAATTGCATGTGTTTTCCTCTGTGCAGTAAGTGCATATGCTAAGAAACCATGAAAAGAAAGAAAATCTTCCTGCAAGCTTTGCTTCTCCTATTTGGCTTCAAAGCCAGATTCAAATGCCGGCCAAAGAAAGTACATAAATTCTGGGGCCTGTTCAATGGGAGGTAGTGATCCTTTTCAAAATCATAACTTCGTAGCAGAAAACCATCACTCATGGAATGTACTCCTCTTGGTGGAAAACATTCTTTCCATCTCTATTGTAAAAAAGACCACTCAAAGAGAGAGGCTTAAGCCACGCTGCACTCACACACAAGGAACCACACCAGAAGTGGAACTCACAACAGGTTCATAGCTAAAGGGTGACACGTTGGCCAAGGTTATCTTGATTTGGGTTCTTGCTTGGCTGGAGCATCCTGATAGATTTGCATAAGTAAAGCTAAAATTTTGTGTTATATTTACTTTGGAAGTCCATGTTGAATAAAATTAATTTCTCCAAAAGGAGTGCATTTTGGGAACTATTGTTTTAATCCAGTAAGGTTTTTCTTGGCTAAGCCAACGTAAAACAATAAGCATGGTCTCAATGACTGTCACTACCTAACCTGGTTAGCACCATTGCCTCCCTGTTTATTTAATTGTTCTTGCTACTTTACAGACTTTTCAGTAATGCTAGCAGTGAGAAAAATCACCACCCTGCTGCCAGGGTCAACAGTCTTTATGAAAACTTGCTCGGCTTCTGTGAGTTAGTACTTGGCACGCATTTAAGAGTGTTTTTTCCCTGTCTTTACCCTCATGTTTCAACATTTCTACTGCAAAATCCTTCTAAGAAAACCCATTTGCATTGGCTATCACCTATCTCAGAAAGTATCCTGAAATGGAAGCTTTAAAGAGGTGTGTGAAAGGCAGGTTAATCAGCTGTGAAGATGGACCCAAGAGTTAGCCACAGAGAAAGGTATGAAGAATTCACAAATCTTTCCAGCTGGCTCACACATGTTCACAAAATACAAATCTTTTTGTAATTTTGGAATGTTTCACTTCATAAAATAAATGGATTAGAGACTGGATTAAAAAAAATGCAATGCAGAAGTGTGAAGTCACAGCCTCTGTGCTGATGCCTATTTTCTGAAAAGTCCTTGGGGATCATAGGACTGCTGTTCTTCACACCTGCCCACCCCTGAACAGCCTCGTGTGCACTCGGTGGATGCTAAACTGCCAAGAGTGCTTGAGCAAAGAGATCTCCTCGTGGTCCAGCCACAGCACAGACATGCCTCAGCTGAAGCTTCCAGGACCCAGGGCACACCCCGAGAGTGTGGCTGGACCTTCCTAGGATTGGTGCACACAATTACTAAAGTCTAAACTCAGGGAGGCCAGGATGTTCCCCGGAGGAAAATCATCATCAGACTTTACATTCAGTGGAACTAAAATGCTACATACAGCTAAGAATTAGCTCCTCTATTGTTTCAGTTCCATGGTGGTACACATATTCATAGCTGTGGTATGTGCAGTGCTACAGACAGACATATATGGTGCATTATAGCTCTTTCTGCTCATATAATTTGGATGGGCAGCCAACCTAAATACAGCCATGGTAGTTTGGCAGATAGTCATCTAATCTGTCTCAAAATACAATTTTGGTTTTAAAACTACTTCATTAAAGTGGCATCTTCTGACTCAATGAGCTCATCTTCTGTGGGTACTTGGTGGCTTAGCTACTTACTTTAATGACTGGAGTTCATTTTTGCCAATCATGCTATTGACAGTCTTCCTGCACTCTGAAGAAGAAATAATTCTGTAGCAGTAGCCTTTTGGGAAGATCTTTGTAGCTCAGTAATTTTTAGGTAAATTCACACCTCATTATCCCTGCATGTTCAACTTCTTAATGCAAAAGGTAAAACTTATGTCTTGCACATGGATCATATGTAAGAAAAAAGCCAAATCAGAACAAAAAATGTTGTAATAAATTACTCACACAAGTAAATGACTTACACTCTTGCTCTCTTCAATGACATTTTCATTCGAGAAACTACTCCTTAGCAGGAATGAAGTGATCACAGCCTGTCCTCTGGCTAAAACACCTAGAGAACTGCTTCGTGCTCTGCTGTGAGTTCCATGAACAACATTTTAAACAATGCTCAAAGCAGCAGAAAATGCTGCTCAATAACTCATAGGTGTGCTTGTCACAAGTGACAGTGGTAAGCAATTTCTGAGAAAAACTAAGCTTCAAACACAACGAGCAATCACCTCACACCTGCAGAACAACATACCTTGATTCAATAATCAGAAAGGACAAAGAAAAGAATCTTTCTTATTTTAAAGTACAGAACACTGTTCAGAATATCTCCATGAGTTACCATCCCTGAATGGATCCCTGACCTCACAGTATGCATTGTGTTCCCCTCTTTATTTTACATTGTCAAAACAATTTCAAAGCAATTTCAACAGAGCAATAACATTTGAACAAATGTAAAGTGGATGAAGTTTGCTCTTCACATTTGCTGCAACAAATTGCTGAAGACATTGTAAGCATATTTTGGGGCAAAATGATACACAGAAATATAAAAAATAAAAGCATAAATCTAGACTATATGGGAATATTTTATCATGGGGGATGGATTCTAATTAGATAAAATGAAGAAATCAGACAGAAAAGTGGGCCAGTAATGATGCTAACAGTTCAATTGAATGTATAATCCAGGTGACAGCATGACAGAAATGGACCAAGAAACAGATACACACCTAGAAATGCAAGCATCACTGTTGTGCAACCATGTTTATTATGTTCCCATGGAGACTGGTGTTTCCTCTGCTAAGAGTCACTACTCACTCCTCTCCTGCACACATTAAAAACACTTACTTATTGCAGACACACACACAAGCACTCAGTCAAACACCTTTGGTAATAAGTCAAGCATATTAACATGCCAGTGATAGCTGCCTTCAGCAGCACAATTTTGTTTCAATAATAAGTCCCTGTGGGAGAGGTAGGCATCCTCAGAGTTTGGAAATTTAAATCCTGAGTCCTCTGGATGTCTTATTCACAGATGAGTGTAATAAATAGAGAACTACTTCTGTTTCAGTGGGTTTTGGTCAGGCTTCTGACACGTTGTATACATCAACAATAATTCTAACCAAAAATCATGAACACTTATTCAAACTAAAACTTTGCTCCTTTAAAACCTATTTTCAGTCAACTAGCCTATGGAATGTAATGGAGCTGTTTGGATAGGAGTCTCCTACAAAAGCTAAGGGATTTCTGTTCATCATAGTAAAAGCCCTCCAGAACATATATGCAGAGAGGATTGGATGCTGTGCTCCAGAGGTACTGCAGAAGGCAGAAGTTTAATTAAGGTTCTTTTCCTGATGCTTTCATTCTGCTCTGCTTGACTGGTCTGCCCTGTCTGTATGTTCCCATTCCGAAGATCTGCTTATATAGTTGCTTTCTTCTTCTTCTTCTTCTTCTTCTTCCCTATTATTGTTCACAATATTTTTCACTAGCTTTAAGTCAACCTTCTTTCTTCCTTTACATTAATTGAATAAACAGACTTCTTTAAGGTTCTGGCTCTCTATTCAAACTCGGATAAAAATATGCTTTTGGAGATAGATTAATTACTACTTTCTGCAACAACAGAAATAGTAGGATTGGGCACAGTTGCCCTGATGGAAACAGAGATTTTTGACTCAGATTCTTTTAACTTCTGTTTCCCTGTCTGAGCAAGAGCTTGATTGTCTCTTCTGGTAGATATCAAAACAGAATAAAGGTAAGTAAAAATAACTTCTCTTTCAGGACTGTAAAAATTGACAGAAGAGTTGTCTATGAGCAGCTTGTTTTTGTAGGTAAAATTCACAAAGATGCAGTCTTAACTTACATTCTCAGGGTCTGCTTATTGCTTTAAGTCACAATTTACATTAGTTATTACTGGTGCCAGGTGTCTAGAGAGAAAATGGAACTTTCCCCTCATGATTGTTTTAGAGGCAGAATAGCAGACGAGGAACAAACTGCTCCACCTCTACTGCCACAGAGGTTCTGGGTTTTTGGAGGAATAACTTTGGAGCAGTTAACATAGTCATCCACAGTGGAAAAAGAAACACACTCGTAAACCCAAAAAACCAGGGCAGCTCTCCTAGTCTCAACGGGTGGTAGCAGGAGGTGGCTCTAAAAGGAAGTAAAATGCTTTAGTTTATTGCAAGAGTCATTTTAATTTAATGCTAAACTGGGATGGAGATATATACCAAACTGAGGTTGCAGAGATCTACATTTAGAACAATCTTTGATGAAAGGAAACTAAATCCCAAGCTCAGTGAAGTCAATGGCAACATTCCCACTGACTTCAATGGGAACAGAAGATAGCCTACAGTCATTAGAGAATTACCAAGAAGATAAATTTATTTAAATGCAGATATTACAAACTTCTGTTTGTGATGGCTTTTCGTAGAAGAGATTCCGGTAATATTAAGAGCTGACTTTGATATTTCCATTCTAGCAAAAGTATTAGACAGCTACTCTACTTAGCTCAAAATGTGCTTAAGTCATTAAAAAAACCAGGATACCACACCCGGTTTATAAAGCACAGATTCTTAATGAAACCATTCTTTAAAGAACTCAGACTGATTTTCACAGAGAATACTAGTTGCTAGAAAGCACATGTGTGAATCTAGAGAGGTTTTTCTTGCAAACTGTTTATTTAAAAATCAGAAGACAGTAGTTTGTTGTGTGACAACTCAGTGAGTTGCTGTTACTGTGGGCTTTGAAAGTTGCATGTAAACAATGGGGAAAGATTCACAACTTCTAATTAATAAACTTTTGTTAAGATTAAAAGCAGCAAAAGTTCAGTGTTCTGTGTCCCCGAAAGGATGGACGGCTTAGTCCCTAGCTCTTTCCACAGGCAGTAAAAGGCACAGTGTGTGATGTAGCTTGCCTAGAGCACACATTTTTAGTTTGACACATAAGCCTGCTGGTGGTAAACCACCCTCAGTGATGACTGATAATTAGTCCATAAATAGTTCAATAGATAGTAAAGCTCTTGCAAAAGTAGGACTGCTTCCTGAAAAGATGTCACAAGGCCATCTATGCAACCCCCAGAAACAACTCCTTTCTGGGCTTCAGGGTTTTTGTTTACCTTTTCAATTTTTCATATATTTCCCGAGCCAAAGTATAGATTAAAGTAATTTCAGGACTGCAATTTGAGGGATGCCATAACACTAAATTACACCCACTTAAATAATTATATCTCTTTAGCTACAAATGATAAAATAAACGTATCATGTTTAGTGTGTGTACTTAGCATGAAGTCATATAGCAGTTTACATGCAGAGCCTTTCCCAAAGTAGCAGAGGGAAAAAAAAGTCCTTCTGGAAATCTTTACTATTACATTAACATATTTCATTGTGGGAAACAATTACTCAAATAAGCCAAAGGTTATAATAGAAAAATAAATGTTGCCAAATGGGAATAAAAGCCACATCTAGAAGGACAAGTTTCAATCAGCACACTTTATTCTCATTCTTAACATCAATTAATTGTTAAGAGGAAGATGGCACTTAAATTATTGTCTTGTTCTGTCAGTTTTATGAACTTCTCTTTGCATACTTGCCTGTGGAGGCCAGTGCCACACAAGGGTCCTCGAGGACCCCCTGGGAGGGAAGGACCCTCAGAGTCATTCCCCAAGTTAGGGAGACACAAGAGGCTTTTCCCACAGGATGCTCTGCTCTGTTATGATGATGTACCCCTGTTCTGCTCCCTCTGTCAGCCCCCTTGGTTCCCCCACAGACCCCTGTTCCTCAGCCACCCCCCTCTATTTCCCCTACCGGCTCCCATACCCTAACCTCACCTGTGCACTGCCCCCTGCCCCCAAACGATTGATCCCCGATGTTCTCTCCGCCCCTATCACCCCCTGTACTTAACCCTGGACCCTTCCTGTGAGTCTTGTCTTTGTCCCCGGACAATCCACATGCCTGGCTGGAATAAACATCTCCGTGGGCCCCAAACAAAGACCTTTCCTGCCTCTTTGCCATCAACTCATATTAGCAGCTATCCAGCATGCTACACTTGCCCTCTCAGAACGTATACAGCTAACGAAACTTCATTTTTAGTACTCTTGTTCAAGTGGGCTATAACATAACAGAAAACATGTGAGATAAGGGAGAAGTAGATGAGGTGGCAGGGGGTAAGAAGAAGAACAATTCTACAGCCAAAAAAAGCCTACTCTACAACAGGCAGTGAGGACTTCCTCACACTTTATTATTTGGCACAAGGATGAGAAAGAATATCTTTACTCTTATAAAAACTAACCAAAACACCATCAGAAGTCCCACCTATTGCTATTTTAATCCACAGCACAGAATATATTTGTTCCTGGTTCTCCTGTGTGTCCAGTCCATGGAAGATATCAGCTGTAGTTGTCTTTATCCCCAAAGCCAGAGCTCTTTTGTCCATCTTGCTGTTGCTTACACTTTGTGAGTTGCCTGCCCTGAAGGTGGCTATGCAGATCATGACAAATAACTCTCCTGCTCCTCTCTGGCTGCTCCACACCTGGCTGCTTTGTAAAACATATTTGAAGATATTTCAGAAAACAAAGGGAAGAGAACGCTGGAGGAGCATTGATTGTTTGATCCTTGGGAACAGTTCACTCCCCTGCCATATTGCAATGCAAGAGATATATCACAGTCTAAATGTGGCTCTGCATTTTGATCTGAACTCCAATTGAGCCAAAATCTAGTTTACATAAGAATTTGTGTTGGGTCATTTTAGCGATAGACTTTTTGCTAAAATTTAGAAGGAAAACTTGAGACCATTTCCTCAAAACTGCCTTTAGCTTTTATAATCCTAGTCTGGAGCAACATCTTGGTTTAGGATCTACAGCCCCAGGTAACTGACTAAAACCTATGCCAATCCACAGGGCCCATTATGCCAGATTTTCTCCAAGCATATCTCTGGGATCAGGCTATGCACAAAACCAGCTGGAGCTACAAGCAGAAGTCTTTTCTCCTATGCTTAGATCAGCAAGGGCTTGAGAAAGACACAGCTATGGTCCTTGCCTGGAGGAGAATGACAAGTCAAAGCAGACGTGAGAAAACTGAAATTTGGGAGCACTAGGGGCAGCTTCAATTTACATGTTGCTTAAATGCACGCTGGTTAATTATCCATGGGGAGAGCGAGAGAGGGCTCAGGCATGGCCGTGTGGCTCAGTGGTTACACACTGCCCCAGGAGGTTGGGGTGCAGGGCCACAGCAAGCAGGGCATGGCTATTAACAGCAGCTGTGAAGCTGAAGGGACTATCGGACACAATCAGCAGCTGACAGGGTATTGGGGAATATATTTCATCCTGGGAATAACCACATGGCCATGTTTCCCAAACCAAGTGAAAAAACAATGAGAACAAAAAAAGACCAAATATTTCCCTTTGCCCCACTTCCGCAAGGTTTTAAACTCTTGGATTTGAAAAAGAAAAGATAAAGCTTCTGGAGAAGAATGGAAACAGTGTTTGAAAAAGTCTGCCCAGCTCTGCTTAATGTCCTGGAGACCAAGGTTCTCTGCAGGAACTGGAGTGACTGGGCAGGAGAAGAAAGGACACATCTATCAAACCAAACAGACTGCGGGGTGATCATGCCTAAAACTGCCACTGGCATGCCTTCCAAGGAAAATGGTGGAATGTCCAGGCCATGGGTACAGAGGGCAGGGATACCAGCACAAAAGCCCTGGTGGTGTAGAGAAGGTGACATCTGCTGAAAATACCTCCCTGGGGGTCATAACATAGCTCGGGCAGCAGAGGAGCCCAGGGACTGGCAGCCAGCAGGGTTTTGGGCAATGTTGATGCTGGATTCGAGGAGGCAGGTCTTTGAAAGCCCAGCACTGATATTCTGCAACAAATTAAAACATCATCTAAAAGCATGGTCTTAAAGAAAACGGCATAAATGCCTAAAGTATAGTTAACATAGGATTTTAAAGAAGATAGTGTTGTAGTTATAAAAATCTATATTTTCCACAGAATTCAGTGCATTTTATCTGTTTTCTTCAGTGAACTTCAGAGTCCTTTGGTGGTTCACAGCATCTCCAGATACAGGGTAATTACCGTTATATTTTGTGACTGTGAACTAAGAGCAGAGAAATATTCATCACAAACTTTTATGCAGTTCATCAACAGAAAAGGGACATACTGAACCCTCATTTGAACAATAGCCTGACTCTGTTTCTACAGGTAGAATCCCTCAATAATCATCATTAGTTACATTTTTAGATTAATGACTTCAGTCAGCTTAATACCACTACATCTACTGTAAAAAAGGGTCTTAGATAGTATATAGGCACCCTCCAGACCTCACACAGGTTTGCTCCCGCTGTGAGCCAGGGATATAGATGCTGAATATAGATGCTGGATATAGATACCATAAGTATGGCTACAACTGAAAACAGAAGCCAGAGGAAATATATCCCAGCATTAGAAAACATACTGCATGTGTTTCAAATCTTATCTTTCTTATGCAGTCAGTCTACTGTCCCTCACATACACATTAACTTGGTCTAACAGTCTGCCAAGGGAAGAGATGTGCTGCTGCCAGCATTCCTGACAGGGTCCCAGCCACGTCAGGATTGCTGTACTTCCCATATAATAACTCTCACAGACTGCTGCCAGGAATTTCACCATTAGCACATTGCTATGGAGAGTTTATATGGTTTTTACTGTATGGAGGAGAAATGGGAGATACAATGTGATCAAGGTGTCTTTCTACTGTGACGTATTTGTATGACCTAGCACACCCCCTTCAGCAGAGGTTGTGTCACTTGTGAAGTCAGTTGTGGAATTATACAGCATACAGGGTGGTCTCTCTCTGGAGCATATTTTCCTTTCAATTTCTAGACATAGTTCACAATGTCCTTAAAATTCCTCTCATGAAGACATGTGCACGAAGAGGTGATAGGTAATACATAGTTGGGATTATTCCTCCTTTATCATGCCTTGCTTCTTTGTTCTCTTTGAACCACAGATGCGTATATGAGGTTGGAGCTCAGCAGATGCATTTTGCTGTGATCTGATTTTGAACTTTCCTCTGAGCTGCTCAGATACTAGCAGCTGTTCATATCCCATTCATGATCCATTAGTAGGAGCAACTGTGGAGTTTTCTGGTCCTTTCCCACTCTTCTCTGGGATTTACAGTGTGTGAGGCTGGGCTTAGATTTTTTCTGAGCTCTTAGAGAGTTCTCCCCATCAGCTTATTCTGATTCTGCAAGGGGATGAAGGATGCCCCAGAATTTTTGGACCATGTCCTACTGCTCTAGACTTTGATGATCCCATTGCCATGGATCCTGTGGAGACATGGTGCATAGCATCCATGCAATATCCATATCCATTCATATGCTTGAAATATGACCACACTTGTCTTCATCTTCTTGACTGCCCATAGTTAAGAGATGTATTCTGGGAGTAACACCTTAGACTTCCTAAGAAAGTTTTAAAGGAAGATGAAATCCAAATTTACTGCTAAACAAGAGATATTCTCTGACACGTACCACCTACTTCTTTCATGTACTCACAAAGATACTTAAACAATCGTATCTAGGAGGATCTAACAAAACGTACCTTGAAAAGTCATTAACACTGCTCAGAGGAATTCTGAGTAGGCAGAAAATAGAAGCAGATTTGAGAAATCACCCACTGAAGCAGGTTTTTACAACTCAACTTGAAATGCAATATAGAGTTTTGCTTTACATTTATTTGTGAGGGCTTGCAGCCTATGCCTGTTCTCACCTGTCCATTCACTGAATCCCTACGGTTAACAGGAGGCATGAGGTTAGGACTGATGTTTCTTTGCTTGGTAATAAGAACCACAACATCTTATGCTTATAAACATTGCAAGTCTTGAGATAACTTCCTTCCAAATTCCCTGAAGCCTCATCTAAAGTGGTTCAGTTTTTACCCCTTACACAAGTGCAGTATTTATGAACATTTTCTTGTTCTTTGAAATCTACATTCAAATCACACGAGCCAGCACATCCAGTAGGGTAAAGAAAAGGTTTAATTCCTGTGCATGGATTGTTATACAACCCAAACAGTTCTCTGTTTTGTGAAGGTCGTTAAAAAATGAGGAGCAAATAAGAGAAGTAAAAACACAAGGAAACTACAGGATATGATTCATAAAAATCCCACATCTCCTCTATATGCTCATACAGTCTTCTTTGAAAAAATAAATAAAAGGTTTTGTTGTTTAGCAATGTTCCAGTAAGTAACACACATGCCAGAGAACAAGCAAGCTCAAAACAATGAGCTAAAATTAGAAGAGGCAGATTCAGCATCTGAAGTCACAAATACACACACACACACACACTTTATAATGTGAAGGCATCTGGAAGAAATATAGTCACATGGACAGTCTGGGTGCTGGCATAAGGACTGTAGCTCTGCAGATTTTTCCGTCAGCTACAAGCTCTTTTTGGATCCTCAAACAACTTTTTTAATTCTATTTGTGAAAAGAGGCAATGATGGGCCTGCTTCTGTGGCTGTTGTGAGTATGAAACCCTGGGTGTTTACAAGGATCTTGGATTTTTGTGTTGAGTGCCACCAAAATAAAATTATTTTTTCAAACCACTCAGCTGTAAAAAGTGCTCAAAAAGTAATTCACTTTGAGCCATTTTGCTATTCAGAGTAAGTCTATTTCCTACAGGAACGGAAGACAGAGAGACACGGTGTACACTAGTACTGACCATTTGTCAGCACTTCAGCATCAATAAAACATTTTTCTCCCAGATTTTTGTCCTAACTTGAAAAGTCTGTACAGCAGATGCTTGCTAGCCATGATCAGTTCTCAGGAGACCTTATCAGCTCAATCAATAAACTACTTACATTCCCATAGAAATCACAGAAGACATGTTCAGCAGGAGCAAGAAGCAGCAAGAGCCCGTGACCAGGACCACTCTTCCATGATGTGCCATCAAACAGTAACCAAAGAGAGTTACTTACACCTACAGTGGAGACAAGGACAGCAACCATGGCTGAGGGCAAAGTTTTAATATTACAAGGAGGATTCAGGTAGAGTTGTCTGATCTTGCTCTAGATTTACATTTCCAGATACAGGTTCTAAAGGAGATAACACAAGCTATCAATAAAGAGGGAAAGATTTCATTGCAAGACCACACAACACTGTGATGATGCTTCTCATGAAATAATTTGTTGGACCTTTTTAAGGAGAACTGGAGTACATGTCCATTTTTGAGGTTTTTCAGCACTTTTTGCTTTTTACAGATGTTGCTGCAGCTGTTAAATTATGTACCCGACTTCCAGTACAAACCCAAACAACCACTCCAGGTAGTAGCTCAGAAGGAGCCAGGACTGGTTCCTTACAGCTCAGGTGGCAGAGACAACAGCTACACATCAGATGTAGTGGTGGACAATACTCATTTGCATTTCAGCTAACATAATATATATTTCTATAACATGATTTTGAAGGGAGGAGAGGCAGCTGAGAATGAGAGAAATAATTGCAGGATTATCTTTGGTCTTGTTTTCTAAGAATCAATTGTTATTTTTCCTGCTGTATTCTGTAGATAGAATAAAGGATTATCTGATTTATCCCTGCTTGTATGTCAAATTAATTGTAACAAGACTAGATTAATTATAGACTCAATATTAGATTATCTACAGATGTCCCAATAAGGTTTTCAAGACTAGATTGCCTAAAATACAGAGAAAAATGTTAGACTTTCACTGGTTGTGTTGCCTAACACAGCCAAAGTCGGAGAGCAGAATTTACACAGTGAACAGAAAGTTGAGAAGAAAATATTAGAAATTATGCCAGTTATCTTCCTACTCTGTCCGGAGCCCAGCAGAATTTCATGCAGTTAGGCTGGGCCACTGTCACAGCTAGTGTAGATACTGTGAATATGGAAAAAAAAACTTGTACTGACTTGGGGGAACATAAATATTTGTAATGCATGCTTTTACCTTGACTGATTGATTGATTGATTGATTGATATTTTGTTTTGATAACAATTAATACCACAGACTAAAATCCAATTAAATTACATAGCTAAACATAGCTATATAGCTAAAGAACAATGCATTCAAATGCTAGAACCATCTGACTATGTACAACCAACTGATTACGTTGTTGGTACATAAAATATACCACAAGAGAGGTAATTCAGGATCTTACCAGGAATGTTCTACTAAGTTATTAACAATCTATGAAGACATTCATACGGCAGCCATAACAGGCTGGGTATTTTTCAGTGATGTGTGGACAGAGAGAAGTTCAGCCAGAAGTAGCATACAAGCTAAGAATATAAATTTTGCACAAAAAGCTGGACCCATGCCCTTACTCGGCTTCTAGTAAAGTACAGAATTTCATTTTGGGTTTTTGTTGAACCTGTTCCCTTTTACAGGAAACCCCAAAAAAGGATGTGAACAAGAATTGTGAAACTCTATTTTAAAAGTCTTCAGGAGGTCTGTATGAATGAAGTACTGTACCTGGGCACCATGACAGCAAAGGTAAAAACTAAACTTTTCTCTTAAAAAAAAATCCAAACAAATAAAAATGAAGTGTCTCTAGGATACTGAAACCAAACTCCACAATTTTAATATCATTCTCCTTTTATTTGTCAAGGAAAAGAGAAGGAAATATGGGAGAAGTGAAGTGGCCCAGCACGTATTCACTCAGCTTTATCTCACTATTTACCCTTTCTGACAAAGAGCCATCCAACTCTTGCTACTCCTTTCAAAGCTGCCAATGGAAAGAAAGATTTTTCCTGGGGAGGAGGATCTCCAGGGAAAGCAGTGAAAAAACATGAGAGAAGGAATCTGAAAGAATTCACTCCCACCCATCTACAGGAGATTCCTAGAAGCATTGTTAGTCTGAAGGTTTCCAAAACCACACTCCACTTCTCAAAGGCAAGGTCAATTATGGCAGGTTGATTTTAAAGCAGCAACGGTGTCTAGCTGGAATCTCTCACAAGGTTGGAATGTTAGAAGTAGACCCAGGAGAGAGGATTTAATGTACAAAATGCAGGTGAGGCAGCCAGAAAGACATGATGAATGTAATTTATCACAGGGCTCTGCAATTTATCACAATGGAATCACGGGAAACAAGCAAAGCGGATAAGTAAATAGATAGACTGGATAGACTGAGATTTTTGTGGAATCTTTGTGGATGCTTTGCATGGAACTTCTTTGAAATATGCCAAGGAAATTACATATTACATCTTCAGATTTTCAAACAGTATTTTATTGATGGAATGGAGCTGTGTGTTTCTAGGTTTGGGGTCCTTTTCTCCAGAGAAGAAAAAGATGTGTTATTCTGAAGAATAAAAAAAGCTAAAATTATAGGATGCTGTTTTGCATCATTTTCATTTTAATCCCCTTCTGGAGCAGCTCTGGATACATGCCAGAAGGCAGGAGTTTCCATGTGCAAACAAAGAGCCTGTGCTTCTCAGCTACCCTCCTCTCTGCTCAGTTTTCAAGTTCAGGTGCACGCAGGTCCACACACAGAAGCAATTTCAATCTGTGAGCTGCTCTTGACAATGTGCAAGTGATCAAAATGTGCTCACAGCAAACACTCCTTCCTCACTCCACTGCTTTTGTGGGTGCCTTTCTCAAAACAGGTCTGTTCTATCGAGGTAACAACTCTGAGTTTTACAGCAGCAGTGCTGGAGCAATAGTACAGCCCAGAGCATTGCTGCAGAGTGCTGGGTATTCCCCACCGCCCACAAAGTAGGGGCCTTACAGCTTTCAAAACAGCGCATGTACTATTTAAATTGCTTCACTGGGAGGAGAATTATGTGTTCTGCAACGCCTCAGGACAATGAGCCAAAGGAACTATAGAATATGAGCTTGGTGTTAGAGCTGGAGCTCTGCAATGCTCTGCTCTGTGTGTGTTTTAGCCTGCTATGAAACATTACTTTTACATTAACATTTGTGGTTCCTTTTTTATGCACTCCAGCCTCACCATGCTTCCCCCTTTATATTTTAACAGTCAGAATCCTATGATCCAGCCAGGGTGGCATGTTCAAAGCTCCACTTCTTTTTAGCACTGATTAAAAAATAAAGCAAGCAAAACAAAACCCTCAGAATATTGAAAGAGCTTACTTCAAATAGCTTTTATTAACACTAGGACAAGACTATAGCCAAAGAATTATACAAAACACAAAACAAAAGGGATCTTAACAACTTGGTTGAAGACTATTTCACGCCAATCCAATGCTCATATATTTATAATCAACAAAGTTCTGGAGCACAATATTACTTAACATTACTCATTGGATACTTTCAGATACAAAAATGTATCAGGAATAATAACAATGATTCCTTTTACTCTTATGGAAATATTACTATTGACCTTTAAAAATGTTGCCTTTTGGGTCAGTCCCACTGATGCTTTATCCCTTAGAATCTGCTCTGCCTGGAAAGGCAAATTACAGATAAACTTTCAGAGCTCTGAGCAAAAGGACTGGTTTTTATCATGGAAACAGATAGCAACATCAATTTCCCAAGAAAAAAATAGACATTTCAGCTGTGCATCCCTAGACCAAAAAGTCAGTCTTGTAAAAACCCACGGCAGTAAGCTTGCTTTGAAAGCCTTAGTTATGACTTCAGCAGGTACTGCTTTATGCTTTCCTACTGCATCCTAACTTGGAATATTAAGCCAATCATGAAATACAAAATAGCAGTAAACTAAGCAGCAAGAGACATGAGTATGAACCTGTTCCCCTACCACATGACACATATACTTGTGAAGCCAATAGAATAGATCCATCACAGTCAATGTTCTTTCAGACAGACTTTTCTAGGAGCAGAACTGTCACTTTATATCAGAAAAAGGTATATGTGGGGAAGGTCAGACCTTTTACCTGTTTTTTTTTTAGTTTTGTGTGGCTGAGCACAAAGTTCTGTCTCCTCCTCTAGCTACCTCCCAAATATTACCCAAAGCCCATTAGCGGAGGGATTCAAGTGGCCTTTGAATCAGGACATCCTATGGCTCTGCTACTGCAAATGGAGTACCATTGGAAGGGGGCAATGTGTGGAGATCTCGGCACAGAATCCCTCTCTGCCCAGGGCCAGTGCCACTGCTTGCATGCACCACTTGTCCTCAGACCATCCCCACAAATCACATCTTTGTTACAAACCACAGCCCTTACAAATGACAGCCCACCTCGCAGTGTGCTAGTTGTCATCCAAAGAGCAGCATCTTTGATGGTGCAGAACAATTTATGTTTTGCTATCATGTATGCTAACATGCTGAACCACAGAGCATGGCACTAGAGCAGAATGAAGGATTGTGCAGAAGAGACACAACTGAGAGTTGCTGGAATGTCTGTCCTTTTTGGTCTTCACTCTCTGCAGTGCGTGATTTACTAGTGATTAGAACTGGGTTGGTAACAAGATGTCATGGGACAAAACCCTTTCAGATCAAGTGAAAAAATGACATTGTTAAAATCAAAATGGGTCTCTTTTGAGGTTAGAGAGGAATGTAAGTTTCACAATTTCTTTTTTTAACAGTCAGCAGACAGCCAGCTAAATAGTATTCTTAAAATACTGCTGCAGTTTGGATCCATTACAAAAATGAAGCATTTAATTGCTGCAAGAAGTGACAAAGATAAGCTATTCTCATTCCCACACCAAGGGCACGGGAATCTGTCAGAAAAGACAGACTTTTTAAGGATGGTTTTCTATGTGTCACAAGGGTGAATTCAATTACAGGTACAAAAACAAAGCAAGTGACATGGCAAAGAAAGATCTTAAATGATAATTTAGAACCCATACTCTTTCAAATCCAGGATGAAATGCAAGTAGCAGAAACCTGATTTAAGAGAGGTTCTTTCCTGGCGGGTTCCACACACCACAGCCCCCTCCCCAGGTACATATTCTGTTTTACTTCCATATGGAGTCTGTAAAAAAAAGAAAAGTACAATGGTTCACAAAGCCCTATTGTGACTTTTAAAAATAAAACAACCATGCACTGCTATGCTTCTTGAAAGGCCACTATTGAGAAAAAATAGAAATTTCCCCTATTGGTCATGTTATGAAGTGTCTGCTGGGGGCTGAGAACTTCTCGGGCAAATGCACACATCAGGGCAGCACACATGGCTGCTGCTGCTGCTGCTGCTTAGGAGAGAAAAAAAACGCAGCCAGGTTCACGTCTGCATGCGTGTGGGCATGCTGGTGGGACGGGGAGGATATTTCTCAAAGAAAAAATGCTTGCTGAGCACCTCCTTGCCCCTACAAGCTAATAGGAGTTAGTCGTCTTACAGCCATCAGTGCCTTTGGAAAAGTTCCCTCTAATTCTTCGTCCCAGACACATTGCCCTGAAAGTGTCCTGCTGTCTGTCTACAAAAATTAGTCAGTCTCTACATTCTTGTTCTCTACAGGATCTCTGGTGTTGGCTGCAGCAAAACCTTTCTAATATTTCATCTCCGGTTATGACTCTCAGCTTTCCAGAGAGGCTGAACTTAGATAAGACACCAACTAAAATACCACATACTCTAGAGAGGGGTTCCTTTTGCCACTTATATTCAGCCTGCAGCATGTTGTTGACTTTTTTGCAAAGTAAAGGCGTAGCCATCTTATTTGCTCAACGTTTTCCGTTTCTTTTATGATGTTTATTTAAGATAGCTTAATGATTTTACTTCTCTCAGATTAACTTGCTTGGAATTAATTGCTTGATTTGCACTGAAAGTAAAATTAGAAAGGTACATGATTAAAAAAGGGAATAATTCTGTCATCTTTACACTGGCAAAATTCCCATGAACTTTGATTACCCACTAGAAATGTTGCCCAAAAAGAGATCATATAATCAAGCTGCAAATTATATTAAAACCAAATGAGCGTATGCAGAATTCCTGCACAGAGTCCAAAAATGAAGTGCAAGACACTCTTAGGATTCAGCAGTTCTGAGACTTGCTGTTCATCACTGTTCTTACTCCAGCCCAGGTAAGAGACTTAAGCTGGATAAAAATCATTCTTTTCTTGATATCCTGAGTTATGTCTCTTTTTAGTTTTCAGTTTGTTCCATGAAGGACCTAAGAATATAAGAAAAGTATGAAAAAAGCATAGTAATACAAGAAAAGCCCCACTGAGCTTAATACTTAGCCCCTAATGCTAGAGAAGAAAATGAACTGGAGCAAGCATGTTAGTGAAACTTGCTGCTGACACATCTTTCATTCTGGTAGTTGGTGCAGGGGCAGAGTGCAAATTAGGGCAGGATTCCCCCATGAGGCAAAGATTTGTTGCCAATGGCAATGGCAACCAGGGGTGGAGGTATTGTGGGATGTCCTTCCACCTGCCTGCAGCCCTCGTGCCACCAGCGCCTGGCAGAGGGTCACCCTGGCTCCGAGTGCCTCCTCAGCTTCACCTTCCCCATGGAATCACACACAGGAACCACCCTCATCCCATCTTGTTTATGCATTTCAGCTCATTTTTAGATGTAATCTAAGCTCAGACACAGATATTTTGGCAGCCAGCTTGAAATATCTGGGGCTGAATTTTCAGAGTTGTCAATCTCTCTAGCCTAGTGGGAAAGGTCTGTGGGAGAGACGAGACTGTGATGTCTCCTCAAAAACCTGAATTATTACATTTGAAACATGTAAAAATTGTAATTCATGCAATTCATGCATCTTTCTGAAATTCTTGGAACCTATTGCTGAATCCAGTTAAAACTGGGCATTTTTAAGAGTGTCTATGTGAATAGTTCCCTGGAAGTATGACTAAAATTGCTGGAAGATATTTTAACTCTAGTCCATGGGGAGCTATTGATGGTAATAAAAAATACTGTGAGAAGAAAACAGCAGCAAGTGAAACTGCCCTCTCAGAAAGCCCAGGTCTGCTTTGAAGGAAGTGTTGATATTCACCATAAGCCTCAATCATTTCCCAGAGGGCCGTAAGATGCCTTGGAATGACATAATCAAAAAGCAATGGTGTTCTTGACTTAAAGGGGAAAAGAAAAGCAGGGCCTGATCCATCTCCCATCGAAATCAAAGAGGACTTTGCTATTGACTTCAGTGAGAAAAGAGTTCTGGACACAATCTGTGTTCAGTTTATTAGCACTCTTGTTTATCCAAATAATCCCAACTTCAACCAATAGCATGTCTAGATATCTGTCTGGGACTACATCTGTACAAATGTATAAGTGTGAGTTTATAATGTGGTTTAATTCAAATTATTCTGGCATTTTAAAAGCATTTCCAGCTACAAAAGACAGCTTTAGCTGATTTTCACCCCGGAATAAAGACTTTGATTGCAAAAGCTTGTAACTCACATTTCAGATTGCAATTCATATACAATTTCATGCATGCTAAGGACACAAACGGATTTTAGGGTTAATTTTAAAATGATGTTACTATGCACTCAATTAAAATTTTGTAGCCATTATTTCAAAATGTGAAAAGCTCTACAAATTACCCAACTCATCAGCTATATCCCTTGGTTTCCTTGAAGGGAAATTTCTTTGATGACCATAACAAAATTGCAGTAAACGGCAAGGGAGATTTCCATCACGAGTCTGCTGAAAATGCAGGAGGGACTCCTGATTGCTTTAGTCATGTGAACAACCCCTTCAGAACAGCCCAAAGTCAGGCAAGGTGGCTTACAGCAAGAGTTAATTTAGCCTGCTGGGACTCTTTGTATTACTAAAACAAGCATGGTTTTGGCTTGTAAATGGGGGGTAGAATTTTATTTCACTTTCTGAGGGTCAGAATTTTATTTCCCTTTCTAAGGGGCATACATTCATTTTAGAGTAAACCTTTCAGAATAAAAGTTTACTTCACATTATAGGAAATGACATCCCTTTTTTTAGCTTTCCCTTTTCAAAGCATGCCTCAGATTTCTAACTTGTAGTGGAGAGCTTTGGTATAACTAATAAAAGTCTTTAAAATTAAAATGCTAATCGTAAACAAACCCAAATGCATGAAAGATATAGTCTGACTGCATAACAAAAGAGAATTATATAATTCTATTTGAGTGAAATCTTTCATCTTTGATTTACAGGTTTGAGTCTGCCTATAACTAAAACCATATTGTTCCATATCTTTCATATCATGGCCTTCACCAAAATCTTGTTTGAATTAAGGTTGCTTTCAGATTTCAGAATAAAAAGCATGACAGTCTTCACTTATGGCTTTAATATATATCTTTTTTTTTTTCTTGAATTTGGAAAACATATAAAAAATGAACATCATTTGCTTTTAAAAGCTGAGCAAGCTATCAAATACTGCAAGCTGAATACTTCAAGGTATCTCCCGGGGTTCATTAGGTGAGAAAGTTGTAAACAAAATAAAAGTTACTGTAGCAGAGTTTTGTTCATTTGAAGTACTCTTACATACATGCCCCATCTCTCTCTCTGACAGTAAGGCAACACGTGTAACAGTTTAAGCGTTCATTTTTAGCTAAAGGCACAACTCTATGTTACGTTCTCAAACATGGAATTAAACAGCTAAAGTCACATTGCAGGGAGATCTTGCTGCACTTTGGGGATCTAAAATAAAGCCTAAACCCTTTGAAGCTTCTTAAGCAACATCAGTTTTCTTGGTGCAGGACTACATAAAAGAATCAGTTTGTATTCACATCACGACCTGTAAAAAACACTCCCACAGAACCTCCACAGAAACACCTGAGCTTCAAATGAGCTGCACGCAGTTACCGAAGGTCGCTGCTTTGGAGTCAGAACGCAGAAACATTTCAGAACAAACTAAAAACACGTTTGAAAAACTATCCATACTTGATCTCTGCTGCACAGATGGTGAGCGCTACTGTCAACTACAGAGGGTACAGCACTTTTTCTTAAAGGCAAAAGATCGCTCATTTTAGAGAATCATGAATGTGTTTTTATGATAGAAAAGATTACACGAAATGGGGAGGGATGGCCAGGAACGGGGAAGAGAAAATAAAGCACCACCAAGCACAGTACTTTGGGGGATTTATATTACAATAAGAAGTGCTTTCCTTTTAGCTAAAATACCTCATCATAATTTAAACACTTTTCACTTATTCAGCTTAGAATTCGTTACAGGAGGTTAAAAAATGGCACGTAAAATAAGGGTGGGGTTTTTTCTTCCTTACACGGAGCAAAGAAAACGAATTCTATTAACAATTTAACACAGTATGAAAAAAATTATCCAGTAAAAAGTGTCAGAAAGTGATTCATGGAGTTCACAGAGTATGTTGCTGGCTGTTGCAATCCTCATATCTATAATCTATCATGTAGAATTTTGCAATACTCTATTTCACAATTTGTGTTGGTGAGTGGGTCAAACAGCATTAAAAAAGCATGCTCTAGGCTCTTTCTCCCAAGCCCGTTTTACTGTAACTCTAGAATTGTAGCGGTTACATTTAAGGAATCTTTCAGGCTCTTTCAAGTCCATCCAAAGAACAAGTGAAGCTGCTATTCAGAGTTTTGTGCCCAGTGTTTATGTTCCATCTGATCTGTGCCACCCAAGAAGCAGACAAGACATGTCTGAGGGTGCTTTGGGGGATACACAATGATGTCACCCACAGGAAATATCAGGGAGGACTTGGCACTTCACAAGGCTGGCTCTTCTTCCATGGGCTCACCAGCAGCTCTGTAAAAATAAACAGGCAATCAGAATACGGCACAAGAGTACACAATGACATTGTAGATTTTCATGCATAATCAAAGCTGATTTTTCAGCTCTCTCACATGTTTATTTGTGTTATTCAGCTATCCATAAATAGAGTTTCTTTCCTAGGAAGTATAAACAAATGTCAAGTGGAAAAACATTTTAGATCCAAGCAATCACCGAAAATGTTCCTGTTTATATTAAAAAATGTCAGAATATTTTATAACATTTTGTCCAGAAATGTACATGCTTTGTGTCAACAGAATCAAATAATTTAATGAAAAAAATAGCTGTGATACTTTTATTTTACAAGCCTTTGCAACTAAAAATACATACATTTATTTTTTCACACAGGCCCATACCATTAAATCAAAATGGTTCACTAGTAGCCAAGTAGTGTTTCCTCTGAGGTTCTTCTCCAGTCCCTTCATTTTTGATTTTGTGTTTTCATAAACACATTGCCTGTCTGCCTGCAACTTTTGAGACTAAGTTCTGAACCTGATCAGCAGATCACTATTAAATAAAAGTATTTGATGTATATTAATTACATCAAATCAGATTATATGTATATCTTTTATTTGAAAACCTCTATGAAATTATCAGCTTAAGCAAGATGAGCTCTCTAAGACAATCAGTAAGAAAATTATGAGGACATGTACACTGAGCTAATGCCAAGTCTTGCAATTCCTTGTATTTGACAAGCTACTGTACCTGAGGAATACGATGGCAAATATAAAGTGAGAAGCTTCTGAGATCATGGAGAGACATCACTATTGAAGGGAAAAGAATTTGGACAGAAATAATTTTTCATCTCAGTTTGCTGGCCTTAAGAACTACTTTAAAAGAGTAGCTTTGGGCAATTTTGAAATGAGGGGAGAAAAGTAAATGTAAATTAATAAATGAGATGTTTACCAGTTAATTCTTGTAAGCCAGTATAATAACTGGCTTCAGTAAAGCATTCCTCAGAAAGTACAAATTCATGAGATCCCACGGAAAAAAAAGTAATTAATGGGGGCTTGCTTGGGCTTTGATAGTTTATTCAGCAAGGAAGCCAGAGAATTTTAAATGAATCTGGAATTTATTAAAGTCTTTCCCAATGAAAAAATCAGCAGTATGTCTTTAAATTATTTTATACAGGTTATTCCTTTATGATCTGGAACGATCACAGCTAGTGTGTTGAAAAATAAGTCAGGTGAATGACATATAAAAAAGATGATGTTTTTCAGACTAACCACTTTCCAAAGAGTAATGACTCTAAAAGATGATTAATCTATAAATCTCAAATCTTTAGTTCCTCACCACACAGTGGAGAATGTTTCCCATGTACAGTAACCCCTGCGGCTCCCTCATTCCTGAGAGGCAAGGGGAAGCCCTCTTGCATTCCTTCTTTTCCCCCTCTTGCTTTGTTCTGGCTTGCAGCAGAGAGCACCCAGTGGCAGCCAGGGTGAGAGAGAGCCCAGCCTGCTGCTGAGGTCCTCAGGTGTAATAAAGGATTGCACATCAGGGGAGGAATTCATTCTGACAGTGTGCGTTGCTGTCGCGCTGACCACACACTTCCACCTTCTCCAGCCACTTGTGGGAGACCTGAAAACCCTCTGGCATAACACAGAGGGTCAATAAGCCCTTGTGAAACATCCAGAACCTTGTGGGTCTGTCTGGAAAGAGGATAATTTGGAAGCAGATAACAGTTCAGTTTTTAGGTTCTGCTGGGAGTAAGCAAATGAGAAACAGCATGTGTCAATAGATTTCAGTTGGGGACTGGCAGATCAGGAGTGAGTGAACCTCTGGAAAACCTCTGGAAATGAGAGTAGGGGTTTGGACTATTTATAAGAACCTAGAGAACAGTACATGCAAGTTTCTTCACATGTGTTTGACTTCTGGGAATGACATTTTCACGACCATAGTACAATTGAGGATCTTATTTAGGACTTTTTTCACTGGGAAATTTTTCAGTGACAAAGGTGCTTCTGAGGGCCAGGAGTGGCCCTCACTGATCATAAGTGCTATATTCTAATATATTCCAATATATTCGAACAACAGGCCAACATTCTGCACCAGAGCATAAGCACGAATAATAATTTTTATATATAAGTGCCAGATGCAAGGTCCTTTTTAGGAATGGGAGATAAGGTTAGAGGGCCATGGCAATCCAGTGGTTCTCTCTCAGTGTGAGTACTCTTACAGTCTTCTTCAGCCTCCTTTTGAAGATTTATGTGTATGCTTTAATTTGATTTTATTAGTGACAGAGAACTCACTGGATTTATCCAATGGTTTATCATTAAAACCACCTTTTTTTATGAGATAACGACTCAGGCTAGATTTTTGTGAGAGAGCCAGTACTGTTTTGGGGCCAAAGGACAGAGAGAAAAACACTGCAAATCCCGTACCACTGAGCAGAGAATCAATATATATCCATTCTGACAAAATCAAAAGTTGTCAAAATAAAAATCAAGGGGGCAGAGTCTGACAGGCCAAATTTGTGTTACTTCAGCTTTGTCACTGTTAGTTACGTCAGTTCAGTCAGCCTTCCTGTAGCTGACAGGAAATTGGCACAAAAACCTAAAACAGGCCGAGCCCCCCATGCCACACTGTGTGCTCTGAGCAGCTCCTCGAGATGCAGCTGTGAGCGCAGAGCTCGTCCCAACCAACGCCATGCAGGCAGCAAACTCACAAAGACACCAGAGACTGCAATGATTATACAACCACAACTGTGATTTTCCTCTAAGGCTTCACTGTGCCTCATTTAAACTGCAAGTTCCTAAGAGCTGAGCCCTCCTGCATTCACTTTACTTTGGTGTACTGTGAAGAGTGCTCATCTTTAGCTCTCCATATGTAGAATTCTGACTATGGGACAGTAAAATAATCTCTTTGCCGTCAACGCTAAACAAAATGATGCTGTTTAAACCCACAAACAAAATACCATATGGATAAAATCTGGCAAAACATGTGACATCTTAAATATTGTTCTGTAGCAATTGAGAATAAATGCTATTTATGAGGAAAATTATTAAAACTAATTAATATTTACAATTAAAAAATGCTATTATTTAAGAATGCAGATAAAATCAGTACATCATTCAATTCAAAAAAAAAAAAATGTTTCTCTTACCTTAGTTTTTAGAGAATTACAGAGATTCCTCTTAGCTACATGATCACACACACAAAAATAAAATTTCAAGGTATGTTTCCAAGTTATAGAAACTGCTGAACAAAAGATATGGCATTGTATGGCTGTTTTATGCCATAATCTGTTCCTAATTTAACTCAACCGGCTCAGGGAAGATGGTCATAACTGAAAAGTGATCCTCTGGTAGCAAAGAGCTGGGGAAAAAGAGGTACATTTCTAAATCATGAAGGTGATTTGGGGAGTGTCTAAAGACATTATATAAGACATCCTGAGTAAGTGTATATCCTAGTAAAAATGGACTTTGTATAGATCAAAGAGAAAGGAACTAAAGTAAAAACCATCCTAGTTTAAGAACAAAATAAGGTAACTACATGTATATTCTCAAAAGAGGAAGTAAGGTCCAAACAAGGCAAATTAAATAAAATATAAACTCTGGCAAGTTAAATGTAAACTCTCAATGAAGCAAACTAAAGGAAAGTCTGAAGACCAACATATTAAAAGCATAAAAGCTAATAATAAAAAGATCCTTCAAAATACATCAGAGGAAATGATCAAAGCATAAAAGGAGCATCAAGGAAGGTAGACTACAAAAGCAAAATGAACTATTTATATCTGGGTTCACTAGAGAAGCGTCAGTGAGATTTTATTACTTGCAGATGAACTATCCTAAACTGAATCAGCACTAAAACAAACTGATATACCAAACATTGCCAAATTTCTAAGAGCAGATGATATTTGTCTGCTAAGTTCCAGGGGAATACAATTAGGATGTTGTTAAAGAAATAGTTATTGAGCATATTCTACAGCTTAACTCAGCAAGAGGCAGAGAAGGCAAGAAAGGCAGTTGCCCTTTTGGAAACCATAAGAGGTACAGTAAGCCTGTATGGCAAAATTGAAAGCAGCTATAATCAGTGATGGAATTAGGAGAAATTTAGATAACAGTCATTTGGGTAAGAGTTAGGTCTTAACACTTATAAAGATGGCAAGCCTTCCAAATTAGTAGAAGTTTCTGAAGGAAATTAGGGAAGAGGAATCCCGTGATACCCCTGTGCAAAGAAGGTTTTCCAACAATTTTATCCAAGTGCTTAGAAGAACCTAGGTTGTTGGGAGAAGGTCCTTTCATGGATTAACAATACATCAAAAGCAGGAAATGCATAATAATATTGGTGAATTTTCACCACTCAGGAATTATCCAGAGCATCTCAAAAAGACTAGGCAGACTACCAGTAGATTTAGGCGACAATGTTTGCTGATGACACCAAATTGCCGATACTAGTCAGTTCTAAGGCCTATAACAGAACTTCTGTATGGGAAAGAAGACAAACAACACAAACAGAATGCACAAAATGAGGGAGGACAGCTTTAACTGTTTTGACAGTGATGGCTATGACTGAGAGTTTGGAATTACCGGTAGAGGAGCAGAGAGACAAAGAAACAAAACATCCCCAGTATTAAGCTACTGTGTAAATCCACAATGTGCCCAACACCTGGAGTCCTGCATGCTGCTCTTACTCCATCACAAAGAAACTATAAAAAGCACGGAGCGGGGCAAAAGCCATCAAAGGTAAGAAATTATTTTCATACCAGGAGGAATACAGAGTCTTGAGAAGCTCAAGCCTTTAAAACCAGAAATGGGGCAAAGATTATGAGTAAGACAAGAGGTGCTTTTCTTTCTCACAATACAAGACCTAGGGCTTCCCCAGTGATCTCATGGGTTAGTAAGTAAAAGAAGTGCAGTGTCTGACGAGGCTGTGAGATTCACTACTCAAGTGCCAGAGGCCTAAGCTGGTTCAAAAATGTTTTGAAAAGTTTATGCCAGTGTGTAACCTGGAGGCTTTTAGAAAGGATGGGTCAGACACAGCAGTTGAGACCTACCGACCCACCAGGGCAAGGCTGGCTCTGAACCTCCTCTACTCCTGGTGCTCTTCCTTATGCACCCATCATAGGGGATGGGAAGAAGGTGAGCAAGATAAGGGTGCAGGCTGCCCTGGGTGAGCTGCTCTGCAGCTCCGGAGCCTGGATGTGATTTCAAGTCCTGAGGGGCATGGCCAGGTAGGTGCTGTGTACTCAGCACAGCTGAGGTAGATATCCACACAGTGACATGCCAAGTGAGGCTTTATGAGTTGATAGACAAATACAGCAAGTGACCCTAAATGGTAACCACAGCTGTACCCCATGATCCAACCATTTGCTCTAGTATATAATATAATGAAATTTGACTGAAACTGCAACTCGTAGCTCTGTAACACCAAGAGTAAAAATTATACTTTGTTTTAATTTCCATTTGAGTAAAATCTATGCTTGGCTGAAACAGAGCCATAAAGTCAAATTCTGATAAATGTCATTCTCAAGATTTACTGCTTCCTGTAAAAATAGTAAGTGCAAGAGATCTCCCTCCACACCCTTTTATTTTTTTTTCTTTCATTTTAAGAAGAAACATACAGAAGCTCCAGTGTACCAGGGACAGCAGTGTACTGAATATTTTCACAGCACGATTTCTGAAACAGATGTCTGGCCAAAGCAAAATTCTAATCAGCTAAATCTGTATCTCACATAGGGAATAAACAGTTATCAACATACAAAAGTTCTGGTAGTTAGAAATGTTTTATAGGGCATGCCTGTTCCTTTAATTGCATCTCTATTTAAATCCCCGTTAGCACTATACATGTTTCCTTTCCCATCCACAAACTCTTTTTTCTATATCTGCACACTTCCAAAGTCTATAATCAAGATTCAATTGGACCTTAAAATGCAGAGTTGTGCTTTGGTAAAATAAAACACCAAAAGCATAGCAGCTTTTCACGTTTTTCTTCATTTATCCTTCCAGAGAAAATCAAGTAAAAAAATAATCGGCACTGTCACTTGAAGAAAAGAAAGAAAGAGAGAAGAAAGAAATAAAAATACTTAATATGGGCCTTAGCCAGGAGCATTTTATCCATCAGTGGTAAATGAGTCAGATATGAGTTGGCCAGGAAAAGAGCTGCTTTACCCAAAATCTGAGTTTAAAATGAGTCATCTCACTCCAACACCAATATATCCTCCAATATAACTGGCCAGAGTTTCCCGCAAAGAGACTCTTGCTGCTGCTCTTCATCTGGAGGCCTGACCATCCAGAGCTGAAGTTGACAGATCTCTGCCATCGAATCAGTGAAACAGGCTCAGAGTTGCAGGCCAGAACTATCAGCCTGGCTGACTGTGGTGGGAATTAAGAGGAAGCAAATTGACTCCCGGTGTAATGAAGGAACCCTTCAACTGCCCTGCCAGCCACGGTGCTTCCTATTCTTCTCCCACCCTACCTGTCACAAACTTTTCCAAACGAACACTCAATGCAAAAGCTTGCCACAGGTCTACAGAAGGTGATCCCATCTATAACAACAGGAGGAAGGACACACCTTCTAAGAGAGCTTGAGACCCCACATGACTCCTCACATCCCTGCTGCCCACTGTTTGCCTCAGGAAGTGGCTGGAGAAGGGGCATTGCATACATGGTCCCTTAATACAACAAACATTAAAAAACGTGAAAAAGCAAAGTTGACCTTGTCTCTGCGTTACTGCTGTTTGTGTTGGTATGTACCTGGGAAATGAATGGTGTGCTCACGTGAAATGAAGTAAATCACACAGAACCCAATGTCACAAACTCAGTCTCTGGACTTTCCATGATGGATTTTCATTCACACTCAAAGTGCAGCCAGGTCCTCTAAGGTCTCTCCACAGCAGAGGACCCTCAAAATCCAACTTTCAGGGGGACCACTTTTGATTCCATATTGTTCCTTACATTCAACAGAAAGATTCTCTTTCAAACAAAGAAAATGATGCTCAGAAGCCTCATAGAAAAACTAACTATCAATTTTGGTCCAGAGGGACAGCAGTTTTCTTGTCCTGTCACTCTCTGATGGCAACCTGGCTTCATGTGACTTGTTTGAGGGTTAAGAATGTGGAAATGGACTTCAGGATGCATGTGTGTGTAGGCTTTTTTTTTGTGCTGCTGACAAATGTCTGCAGCACCAGAGAAGATATTCCAAACGAAGTCATTTTTCCACAAAACAATTCATCACAATGGATTCATCCCTACAAGAGTCCAGAACTGATGAAGTGTAATGAATCTGGCAGCCACATGAATTCCAGTTGTGTACATTTCAGCACATCCATTTTTTTTCCATGTTTCTCAGCCCTGCCCTGAAATTCTGTTTTCAGAATGGGTGGAAACTGTCACAGGTTATCACTTGGTAGGTAATAAGTACAATAATTGAGTGCAGAGTTAGTCAAAGGGTTATTTTTCTCAAATCATGTAGAAGCAGTTGCTCTTGATAATTGTAGTTTTGAGTGGAGGCACATAACAAATAAAATTTTTGGTTATTCTCAGCAATATAAAAATACACAAAATTAACCATGTCCTTTTCCAGACAATTTATAGCTTTACTTTGCTTGACTGCATTATTTCCAATACTTTAACTAAAATTATTTCTATTTCAGAGCTATGCATACACAAGTAGGAATTTTTCTGTCCCTAGCTAGCAGAAGTGTCTTTTAACGGTCAGAAATTTATATGAAAAACTACATTATTGCTTAGCTGAGCACAGTCACAAATCTAAAATACATCTTGTGTTCATCATGGATTCTTCTCTAAGCTTTTATGAAGTTGTCTGCAATAATACTAGCACAAGAATAGCCATGGCATATTAAAATATAATTACAATTGGAAAGGTAATTATGAAAATACTGCGAACTTTACTAGCTAGCTCTACTCCCTGTGTGTCCCTTTGAGCCATGCCTCAACTCCCTGAGAGATGAGTGTTCCCACTGTTGGGAGGGATGTTCACTCCCAAACACATCCGCAGCTTTGAGCATTGCACTATTCCCCTGGGTGCCTATCAGTTCAGCTCTGATTAAAAGACCCAACACAGGAGGAAAGAACCGAAGCAAATAAGAAGCAGTCACAGTGCAGGAGCCATGGATGTTTCTGGCTCCACTCCCACCAATGCTGTCCCTACCCACAGCTCCCTCCTTTCCCTATGGTTGTTCCATAGCTCGATGAGCTGATGAGTCTCCTTATAAGGCTTCTTTTCATCCTTCCTCCTCCCTCCCCTGCTTTCTGTGTATGATGGAACCCGAATGGTTCCACTACATTTTGTGTCTTCCTCTACTGGCAAAGAGCAGGAATGTTTGTCCTTAAAACAAAAAAAATTAGGAAACTCCAAAAACTTGTGCAGTGGCTTTTCTGATCATAGATGACACAGTATTCAGTGGCTATTAATTTTTTTTCATGTGTAATTGACAAAACACACAACGGCACTTACTACATAATTTTCTCAATTTGGAAGTTGAAAGCAATCTTCATTAATGTAAAAAGCAGATGACAAGCTGGAAAAAACAGAATTCTCATTCTTTGGTGTACCTTCATCTTGGTACATAGGAAATGTTGGCTGTAATCCTGGTCAGGATTGCTTTAAGTTTTATACTGGCACCATTCCATTTCTTCCAGGGAAGTAACTTTTAATGCCTCTCTAATATCATTTAATAATGATTTAAGTCCATCTTTATTACATTTATCTGACTGCTTGTTAAATGCCTTCCTAAAAAATTAAAACAGATTTGAAAAGTTTCTAATAAGAATATGGTTGATTACACTTGACCATGTCTATTTACCTCATATGGATATTGCGCTTTTTATGCAGTAGGAAGCATTAGACACAGGAAGAAAACATGGTTCTTGTACTAATCATGAACTTTAGCACAGAAATAGAGATACCAAAAAACCACCCAAAAACCTGCTAGCATAGACTATCTCTGCTTCCAGTGGCTAAGTGAGAGAACTCAAATCCAGGGATGAAAAATTCCAGGTATCTCAATTAGCAGATAATTTTGAAACAACTCTTAGTCTCCCTTTCTTCTCCATTTCACTTGGCTGGAGAGAAAGACTTGTTCTCTGTAACAATCTCATGCACTTACCTGCTACCTTCCTGAGGAATACACTGCTCAACATCCACTGAAAGAGAGGCCATAGCAGATACTGTTTCTGTCTCCTCCCTCTCTTGCTTCTGAGACTCAGCCAGAGCACAATCCACTGGCACAGAGTATGGCTCCACTGACTTCCAGTACTTGCCTAAGGAAAACACACATAATAATTTATGGGAATTTTAGCTAGCATGGTGGTACAAGAACAGTAATCACTTAGTTCAACACTGAGTGATTATAATTTAAAATCGCTCTGGTGTAAGCAGTACAGTTGAAATTTCAGACTGCAGTGAAGAGGTCTATTTCTGAACCTAAGAATGCCAAGTTGGAAAGTGCTTTCATTCCAAGAGCTGTGTCACACCCTTCCCCAGAAGGTAATAAACTGGAGGAGTAACACACAGACTAATGAACACAGATTGTCAGGCAGGCTATTGGCTTTATCTGCACAAGGTGATGGGAGTTCAGAGCAGGGTTAATAACCAGAAGCTCTGATATGGCATGCAGTTGATGCAGAGACAGCGAAATGTAGAAAAATGTACATTGTTGTATAAAGTGCTCACACAGCACTATCCTGAAAAGGAAAGAAGTCAGAAATGCCAGCTTGGACTGAAGCGGTGTTGCCAGAACAATCAGGTTTGTTAGTCCTGGATGTTCTTTCTCCAACCTCAGGGCGTATACTAGAACAATAATTTATTTAAAACTTTCATATATGAACTGGTTGTTGCTGGAAAGCTGCCAGGTATCATAAGGAGTAGAGCTTTATGGTTTGCTGTGCAAAAATACAGCAGTGGATTAAAAGTATGAGTATTTTCAGACTTCTGCCTGCAACAGAAGAAGGTCATCAAGCAATGCAAAAAATAATGGCAGGTGACTCATCCTAAACATACAGCATGATCTGCTACTGCAGGACTATTAGGAAAAAGGTTGATTATTGGTAACCATATGAACAAGTACAAATTTACATATATATTTCTTACAGTCCAGTAAAACAGTGAGCACTCACTAATTGCCAGGTGGATGACACCTGGGAATTAGGAGCTTTGGGAAGTCTGGGAGCTCTGGACCAGAGCCTACGCAGTGTTTAGCAAGAAGCTTTCAGCAGCTGCTGCGGAGGCTGGATCAGGGTACTTATCTGGGAATTAGATGGAGGGTTTCAACAGCTGTGTAAGAGAGGGGATCAAGTAGGGGACCTTTCCAAGGACTAAAAGGAGGCTTTTGGCAGCTGGGCAGCAGGCTGAGCTGAGGTGCTTATCCGGAGGGTAGCTGGAGGCTTTGACAGCTGGGAGGCCAGGCCAGCAGTGGTGCTGCCTGTGCTGCAGAAAGCCTGCTGAAAACTCCCTCTTTGGTAACATAGCTCTCAACACAGTTTCAGGCTTTTGGAAAGATGAACTTTTCCCTCCAGTGAGAAAGCAGCTGTCAATAAAGCCCGAAAATATCTTTATTCAAAAACATCATTGCAAGATGAAAGCCCAAGTCAATCTTCAAGAACAAGCAGTGAGCACGGCCAGAGTGTTTCTTTGAACTCTAATAGTGTGCACGTTTGAGTAGTTAGCAGAATCTTTAAATAACGGGGACCTTCTGGGGATAAAATGTAAAGTGTATTAAGTATCCTACAAAGTTGAGATTAAGTGTTAGGAGGTTGGCTTTGCTCCAAAAACATGAAAGACAGAGCTAAAAAGTTATGTACATAACAGTAGGCTCAGTGATTGGAGCCTGGCAAATTTTATAAAAACAAGACAAAAATATTCTCTATTATTACTGTGCTCAGAGACCATATTCTCTATTCATTAAAAAATACACTAAAAACAAACAAAAAAGTTATATGAGCATTCCACAATGTTCTCACAGATACTATGTGCAAAAGCCAGTCTTTGCAATATACACCCAATTCAAACCCTGTAATTTATGAGCTAAATGTTCACAGAGTGGGTGGGGTTTTTGTTGCAGAAACAGATGTGCAAGAAAATCAAATCTGTTGGCATGGGAATAATACCCCCTCTTGCCTATAAAAGAAATGAACCCATGTTCACTGCTGGAGTTTTCAAGGGCTTTTATTCATAAAATAAAATATTAGTACCCAGCTACCACTGTGTTGCTCTCCTGCAGCAACAATAAAACAGCATCACTGAGGATTGCTACATCACATTCATTCATTCACACAGGCTTGCACACCAGCTGCCCCCTGAATCCTGACTTTCTTGTAACACTAAAACTCAGGGCCAATTCAAGCATATTAGTGGGCTCTCTGTGCCCATTTAACTGCCCTTCACTCCCAAGTGATTGGTGATTTTCCCTGTTTCTCTGCACTGAGGGTTGTGCTATGAGAGGGGCTCCAGTGATAGTGAGAGCAGAGCCAGGCCAGGAGGCAGGTGGCAGCCCAGGTACTGCAGTGGAGGGTCCTGGAGAATGGAACTACAGGGCAAGGGGCTTGTGGTTTGTGGGGGGAAATGTTTAACCAGTCCCAATTAGGAACAGCATCCAGGTAGCAGCAGGTACGTCATGCAAAGAGGGCTCTGTGATACTTGTGGAAAAGCAATTATAAGTTTTTCTTTAAAATCAGAAAATTGTACTTTACAAACACCTGGGGTAAGCAGAATGCCTTTGCAAGCTTCTTTTTATCCAGCACCACATTTATTTGTTGTGCACAAAACATACGGGCCTTGAATGAGTGTTCAGCCAAAAGATTTGCAGACTAAGTGTTATGGAATGGAGTGGCAATCACAGCACACAGCTGCAAAGGAGCTTTGTTAAGATGTATGCTGTGATTGACAATTAAAAGAAGTCAAAAAGCATCGGCCCCAAACTGCTCCCACCTCCAAAAACCCCATTTCTACTGTGCTCTACTGGAATGTGAAATTCTACCAGTTCTTTTACATTCATTGAGAAGAACTTGGTGGAGCTGAAGGGAAAGAATGAAGCATACTGCTGGTTTCATTCATACAAAACTTGAGCAATCATGGATTGCAAGAGAAAAACAATGAAACCAAATCAGTCTTCTAGGTATGCTTTGTCTTTCAGCATGAAAATGTGCTTAAGTCTCCCTCAAAGATTTGTGGGAGCACTGACTATTACCAGGAAATAATAGAAGGGAATGTTTCAGTTACTGTGATAGGCATTTGGAATTGCCTTTCATAGATAGTTTTGGACATGCCATATCATGGCTTGCTTGAAAAAAATGTTTGGGGTTGGTATTCTGCTGGTGAACAGGATTGTTTAGAAATAGCCTATTACATGGGTTTGGGAACTACTAATTCCAAATGTATTACATTTCCAAAGAAGGTTTCGCTCACTGCCAATACAAAACATTTAGAGAAATTCTATTCTAGTTAGAAAAAAGGTTGTCTCTTAGTTTCTAAGAATTGTAGCTTCAAGCCTTCACAAAAAGCAGGAGGAGGGGCTTATTTGGTATAAAATAGTGCTAATGTTCATTATGAAAGTTGGATCACAGAAATACAAACCCAATATACATGCAAGCAATGATCCAAACAAACCAGGCTTTCTCAGTACCTCTTGAGGTGCTACTCAGCAGCCTAATGCTCTCCAGCCTGCATGACTCCCTAACATATTGAACAGGTACTTGTTTCTCTTAGATCTAAATATGCATCACAAAGCTGCACTGAGCTTCCTTGGGGCTCCTTTCTATCATCCAAACATACTTCTTTCTAATACTTGGTCTCTCTCCAGAAAAAATTAGGTATACATTACTTTTTAGGTAGTAACTGCAAGAAAAGGCAGAATGTTGTGTGCAAATAACTCCAAACCCTGAGCAGCCTGACTCAGGTTTCAGAAGAACAGCCCAGTGGACTGCATGACTACCAGTTCAGCTGAAACCTAATTGTGGCAAAATTAAGTCATTCTGCAGAGCTCTGGACTATGTTTCCAGATTTACACTATATATTTGTTCCTAAATCCACACCTGGTCTCTCAACAGCCATCATTTGTGTGTATTCCAATTCTTCTGTTTGCCTGTTTTTCAATTCACCTTTTTTTTTCTGTTTGTTTTCAGATCCATTTCCATTACATACAGAATTGCATCTCCTTTCCTTGTGTCTCTGGTCTGTGTGTAGCATTCTGCCCTTATTATCATTTGCACGCCTGTTCTATCTTGCACAGTACATGAATCTCCTTAACTTGCCGACTCCTTCCAGATCATTAACAGATTATTAATAGGGAATTTAAACACATGAGCTACCCAAGAACACACCTCTCATCAAAAAAGAACTTATTGGAATATATTATATATGGCTAATGTAATTACAGCATTTGCATATCTAGGTGTCTATTGGATATGCATGATGAATAATATACTTATATTGAATTTTCTTTGCCACTTTGCAAAAAAAAAAATCAGATTGAGACTACGGCATGAACAGTGAATTTGGCATGGAGACCCTTTTAAAAACTGCTTTATTTTATGTAGATGAATCCCAATCATTTGTGGTTCATCTCAAATGAAGGAAAACATTTGTTATTCATTTGTTATTCTTCAGGAGACAGCAAACAGCAGAAGTCAGGAAGCTCCCAGTGCCTCAGTAAAATGGCAGAGAGCAGAAGATTAGAGGATTTAAGGGAAGTGTGCTCATTTGGATTAAAGCAATTGATGGCATAAAGTTCTTCAGTGAGCAAACGCCCTAAAGCATGTGGGCAGTTAAGGGCTGGGTCAGAGCACACAAGTGAAGCAATAATGTACCTTCTGTCTCAGAAACAATAAAATAATGTATTTTTTAGCACTGTTCCATGGATCAGTGTCCATTCTGAGCTTTTCAGCTTAATCTCAAGCTCCTATGAATCTCAAAGTCAGTACCTTGTAAAGGGCTGCAAAAACAGAATCTGAACAAACTATTTGTTAGAGCTCTAATTTACCTGTCTGTTCCTGTCCCTCACTGACAAACATCTATTTCATCCAAGCTGCTCTGGAATGAAAAGATTTGGGAATATTCAGGAATCAGAAATGTTTAAATAATTTTCATGGGTTACTTTTTCAAGGCAGAAACAAAGAGACGTTGAAAGAACAAAAATAAAAGCATATATATATATATATTAGACACAGCATGTCAATTTATATACAAAACTCTTTCCCACTCTTTTCTCTGAAACAGTAAGGTCTATGATATTAATTAATAATAAAGAAATAACCCCAAGCCCACTAACCCACCAATTCAAACTGAGAAACATACTTTGAATTTCAGTGGTCTTTTTTAAAGAAGCTATTGCATTCATATTGGGGATTTGGTGCACAATATCTTCTGGGAGAGGCTCCAGCTGAAAGAATAGAATAAAATAATATAAATATTCAATAAGCCACAGGGACATAAAACAAACTGAAACAATCTAATCCTCAGGAAAAGCTCAGCCCAAGAACTGGTTAATATGTTGCTGGTATCAGTTCTAAATGTATAGTCATGATTTTGTTTTCTGTTTTCCAGCCATGTAATTGAATTCCAAGGGGCTTTTCTATTGGCTGCAAGACTAATCTATGGAGTCTCTGAAGCAGGTGCATGTCTGTGTATTATTCATTAAAAAAATGCTAGTTATTTGTGTAATTTTTGTATGTTCCTCACAAACCAAATTCCACTGTGTCTGTATACGCAGCTGGGCACTCCAAACAAAACCTCGCTGAAGCCGCACTGGGACCAAAGTGTGCACTCTATTATCTTTATTTTTCTGCTGTTATTACATCTAACCATCTTACACATTTCAAGGTTTACAGGGGAAAACCATAAAACACAGCTGCTTTTACCAGCTCAACATTAATTTCAAATAAAGTAGTAAATTAAAAATGGTTATGCAGATTAGCAGTAAGAGTTCCCTAAGTCTTTTATAGAATCAGCTGCATTTTAATTAGCTAGTTTTAATTGTATATTCTTTGAGTAGGGCTGCATTGGCAGAAAGAAGTGTTCAGTTGCTGCATAGTTATTTTTGCCCTGCAATCAATAAATATAAAAAGCAAACTGTATTTTCAAATTCACCCATATGTGCTTTTCTGTCCACCTTCCACACATTTTCTCCTAGGAAAAAAGGGTAAAAATGGTTTGGGCTAAATGTTTCTCCTCACACTGTAATAACTACATTCTCCTTGAACTATGCTGAGTCTCATGAAGCTCTTCTGCTTCCCCACGTAAGCTGCCGTAGCTGGGTGCGCAGGCGTGCGTCCTGAGGAGTAGCAACTGTGGCAAGGTGGACAAAAAAGAGCAATATCGATACCAATCTCTCCTCTCTAAAGCCAAGGAAGTTCAACCACTGTTGACAGGACACATCTGTACTGCAGACAGAACTCCTTTCTTAAGCCTGCTTGGGTCTATTTTAAACTAGGTCAAGTGAAGCCCACCCAAGGAGCTTCCTTTGTGAAGTTAATAGTTCAGTAGCCATCATATATTGTCCTCCAGGTTGCTACTGCTGCATTGCTACTCACCAGCTTGATAAGATCAACTTTGATCCAAGCACACATAGTGGGAAGTAACTGCAGTGTGGATACTCCCTCAGTGGTGCTATTTTAAGCAAGCTCAGATACAAATCCCAAAACTTCTGGGATCCTGCCGCTACAATCAGCAGTGAATGGCTGTCAGCGATAAAGACATTGCAAGTATCACCAGCCTTTTGGAGTCTTGGTAACTAAAATGAATAGGGCTGTTCATGTCATTATTTCCCTAGAAGCCTATATGGGATTGCAGCTGGAAGATTTTCTTCTGGCTAGAAAAAATAGCACTATGTTTTGTTTTCAAACAGCATAAATCACTCCATTCTGCACAGCGATCAGGTGTGCAGAGAAGTGCTGGTTGGACCTGACTGAGTCCCAGCTTGGCTCGGTTACCAAAGAGGCCAAAGTACAAAGAAAGACTGTTACTACCAAATATGTATCATGGGTCAGCACAAAGACAGCAGTTACGGTACAAATAATATTTCAGATACTTTTGCAATCCTTGAACCACATTTACTTTATCATCTTCATAGGCGGCTCTATTTGGTAACTCTTTCAGATGTCTGGGGACAAACTGCGTATTTACAAAAATGCCAACCAACAGATGATGATTTACAGATTTTAGAACAATAATCCATATGATAATCATAATAATCCATACCTTGAGTTATGCAGATAAATAGCATTTGCTTTATCATTAGTCACTTTCTGTTTAAAGTAATCTATCATTTAGGAAGAATACAAAACCCTGAAGTTCTGTTTGATCACGCTGGGTGCAGGAATACATAAGGGAAACAAAGAGTAGTTTAAGGTTTTGTTTCATCAGTTTCCTAATTCCTAAGGCTTTGATGATCAATTCCCTTCCCTGAAATAGAACAAAATAGCTCCAGACCATAGCAGTAGGAATAATAGTAAAAGGTATGGAATTGCCAGGCTGCAATACATGAGAGCTGCATCTTGGTTTGCCCTTTGAGTACCCTAAGACTCTTTAGGCAGATCTTTTGTACTGATTATATGCAGACCCTTTGTACTAATTATTAAGACAGGAACAACTGATATAGAGACAGTTAGAGGAGATTTTCTATTAAAAAGTGGATATTTTGTTGCCCTCCTTGAAGCTGGGTTTTTGCAAGAGCCAAAACCCAAAAGGTTTGATTTTCCCTAATATATCAAAACCACCTCTTTATTTATCAGTATAGATTTTTTTTTTAAACAAGTAGGCCTCATTTTAATATCTAGACATATTAGGTGAGTATTCAGAAATGGCAGATGTGTTTTTAGAAATCATCATAAGCTGATGAATCCTTAAAGAAAAGAAGAAAAAGGGTAAAACATCAAAAACGTATCCCAATCATTACTCCATCTGTTAGCATTACTAAGTTTTGTAGGTGATGTGAGTATAATGGCCATGTTTGATGATTTCCTTAACTCTTTTTTCCACAAAACTTCCATTTTATATTCCAAGCCTCGTTGAAGCAGACTCCTGAGCCTTTCTGTCTCCTCACCCTTAAGTACAACCCAACAGACCTTGGACCCTCTTTCATACGAGGAAAATTTTATCAGACTCCACAAGTAAGTTCATTACATCATACATGCTGCTCAGTCCAAAATGCAGTTCCATTACAAAAACACTGCAGAAACAAAGCCAGTGGGCTGTGGCAGCTATTTCTATACACTTTAAAATGAGACTGTCTGCATTTAAAAGGAGGATTCTGTTGGCAATTATCCACTGGTTGCATACAACTGTATAGACACAAAGTTGTCCCTGGAAAATATCAGCAGTTAGACCCAATACCGAACAAAAGAAATTACAACTGGCACATATGGCACCATCACCTTCCCTCCTACATTTATTGACATTCAGATCATGAAGTCTATTAAATCTGCAGGCAAATATGAAGGAAGCTGAAAAGAGCACTGGAAAGACACCATCAGGAAAGAAATCTTTCAGAGAAGAACAGCTCAAGTCTGCGGAAATAACCAAACCACTGGAGAGATAGTTTGGACCAGACACAAAGGGTCACATTTTCAAAGCTTTTACATGGCTGAATTGGGCTTTTGTGTCCAAAGTAGAAGATGAAAGGAGAAACTGTGTCCACTAATCATTTTCAAAGTAGGAAAAACAATGTAAATGGGTAAAAAATCACTTGGTATGCCAAAATCTGCCAGAGGCATATCAACAAATGTTTGAAGAAGGAATTAATGATGGAAATTTCACGTGCCCAGAAAGGGATCTGAATTGATCCTTGGGAACGTGGAGAGAATCTGAAACTACAGTAGTCTGTATTGAGCTGAAAACTCAAGCAATATCCGTGTTGTCTTTAGCACTGTCATGTTTTAAAGTACCAAGATTAGCTTCGGTGAAGAATGTTGCAGAGTGCAGTTAGAGATTACTGACAAGTGAGGCAAATGTAAGCATAAGGTAAGGAGCACGTCTGCCAGAGAGGAGGAAGGGGAGGAGGTAGGCAGGCTCCTCAGGGATGTCAGGGCTGCAGGGGGAAGAATCACAACCCCCCTTTCTTGGTTACACTGTGTAAAAACCCTATCAGCATGAAGACCAAGCTTTGTTGTTCTTAGTGTTGCCTACGATTGCAGAAATTCAAAGAACTCACAGGCCCTCTTATATTATGTGAAGTTCTTATATTATCCGTGTTCTCAGAGTTTCTGCGCTCTGTTTACATATAAGCACTTAAAGCTGGAATTTTTGTGATAAACGGTTACAATGCAGGAAATAAACAAATCAGATGTCATCAAGGAATAAGTTCAAAGACACAAAGGGTGATGAGCAACTTCCAGACCCTGGAAACCAAGAAATATCTTGGAATTATATAACTCTAGAATTAGAAGTTTCCTTGGCCAAACCACTTCCTGACTAGCTCTGCTCACCTTGGGAACTTTGATGTCACCATACTGACTTCTGGAACATACATTGCTCCAGTTTCCTATCCCATCCAGATCTCTATTTCTAGACTCTGGGTTTATTGAAGTAGCAGTTGACAGGTGTTTTAGACTCACTTATTTTCAGATTAGACTGAGATTAACAATGAGGATGTGAGATTGTGAGCAAGTTTCCCATACAATTTAAAATATATCTCAGGCCATAGTCACTTCCATGAATATTTCCATTCTGGAGAGAGAAATGCTTACCTGTTCTGGTAAATAATCCCTTTTAAGGCAGTCCAGGCCCTCTTGGCAGAGCTCACTGCCTCACTGGCAAGCTGCCCCAGATTCACACTAAATTCCACAAAGGAGAAAATGCCAACTTTTCATCATCAGCAGGAAAGCTGCAGAGTATGAGCTTTCCACTTAAATTACCATCCCCTCCTAAATGCCAGCTCAACAGATTGCAAGAAAGAAGCACATACTTCACACTCTGGAAGAAAATCGTCCGGTGTAAGTTTTCAAGCATGCTTGGGAGCCAACCAATCACAATGTTTTGTCAAATTCTGCCTCAGACTGAAATTGAAGCCAGAAGAATATTTACTAGAAGATGTTAAATTTAGTCACTTAAAAATGTTTTTACACTCGGGGCCAAATTCAGCCTTGGCCGCCAGAGTCAATGAGAGCAGACATGCATCCTCTCTGCGCCTTTGTTGCAGGGTCCTGCTGGGCAGAGGCACTGAGGACTGCACTTCTCTGCTTCCTCTGTGCAAGGAAGAGCATGACCCCATCTGTGAGCAATTATCACTTGTTACAGACCACAGAAAACTGCTGTGCCACAGGGAGAGACACTGCCCAGACCTGTAGGCAGATCAGAGGGACCAGGATGTTAGACTGACTTCTGTGTCCCGTGGAGCTATCACACCTGTCTGCTTCGAAGGGAATGGGATGAAGGAAAAGCTAAATCCTTAGTTTTTGACTCAAAAGAGTTTTTATCCTTGAAAGAATTCTTCCCAACTCTTTCTGGCTGCAGCAGAACCCCTATCTGAATGCAGTTATGTTAGAAATAAAATGTAGGATTTAGCATACTGGACTCAAGGAAAGCCCATGCCCAAGGACATTTTAAATCCAAGTAGTGCCTCTTCAAAATTAATGTGGAGGAAAGAAAGCAGAACGTAATGCATGTCTAGAGCGGCATTATTCACCACCACCAGGACCCAAAAGTCATAGCAGAGCTCTTTGTAACACCAAACCTAGGATGGGCAAAATAGTGTGGATTTTCCATACTCTGCAATGAAGATTTTGGGGGGAAATCTCAATTTTCAACCCAATTTTCACAGACTTCTTGGAATAAAATATAAATCTTAATATTCAATAGTGTTCTTATTTGAAGTATTATGTATTTCTATATACACTTTAAAAATGAGTATTTAAATCTACATAATCAGTGTGTGAAAACCCATAGAATCATTTAAAGAGTGTCACAGTAAGTGAAAGAAGTTAATTTTCAGCATACGTATCATAATCTCAGAAAGGCTTTAAAGCAATGATTCTTTTGGAATTATCTGAATCCATCTTTTCTTTTGTTTTGACAGATGCTCTTTGAATGGACAAGTTCTCAAATCATGTCAAGAAAATTCAGAGATATCTCAAGGCAACTGATGGTCATCTTGCCTTTTCACCTTCCAGAAGGTTTTCCGTGTTTACATTTTGGATTTCAAGGGAACCCAGCTGCTTAATCTTTTCTCACGCCTTAGGAAGATTTCCTTCCAAGGAGATAACCTACAGTGCTTCTAATTAGGTCTGCAAATGGTCAAATGGATTTTTCTCAAAGTGACATGGAAACTTTCTGCTTGTAAACAGAAGCACAGAGAGGAAAACCTAAGATATCAAAATACTTTTAAAGTAATTTTATATATAAACCTTCTAATTAAAAATTGATCTTTATAAAATTTATCCTTAATTCTATCATTTCCTTTTAAGTTTGCTTATTATTTAAGAAGGCATTCACACTACCAAACCAAACTGAGCCATTTCAGATACTATAGGATGTGTTGCCTTCTTTCCAGTTGTTGTCAGAAAGAATGTGAATCTCCTCTAAATTCTGTGTTAGTTATACCAGTTCTTACATGCCCAAATTATTTAAAGAATATTAATTTGATGGAGTATTCTTTTCCTAGTGTCATCACTCACTTTTTTTAAGAGAAGAGGGTGAAGTTATCTTACTAAAAAAATCATTAAGCTATAAGCCATTTATAAATTAAAACAAAATATATCTATTTTGGATGTCAACCTGTTTTCCTTCTTGATTGTCTGAGAGAAACTAAGAAAAGAAGGTATTTTGCAGTTGTAAATTTGATGTTACCTCTTAGGTAACATATCAGACCAGCACTACATGAAAGTTGAAAGTGTGTCTAGTTTTAGATTTTTTTTTTGAAGTGTTATCCTGTTGGTAATAGAACACATGAAGCAGTGAATTTCTGTATTGAAAAGTCCTAGCCAAAAACAACAAAAGAAAAGAAAAATTTTTCAAAAAGCTCTGCAAAATGTTTATGAATTCTAATCCTCAGCACATGAACAAATACATCTGACAAACTGCAGGATACCTCACAAAGGCCTTTCCCAACCTTTCTAATTTGAGTTCAATTACATGTGTAGTGTTTAGAACTGAAGTTAATCTTGCCAGTGTTTTTAAACTAGAGGTGCAGCATATACCATTATTTGTAAAAATGAATGGCAGATAATAAGTTATAATTATCCTATTAATCACCTGTAAAGAATTGCATTCAGGGAAGAATGCATCCTCAAATTACAGTAATTAGTTGTTTAAAGAAAAAGAAATTCCATCCTTGGCAAAACACGTGGAGTTTGCTGTGCAAGTTCATGAATAGTATGCTGAAATCAAGCAGTGTACATGCTGTGGGCCACGTGGTGCATACTGCCATAAATCTATTTCTAACTGCTGACTAGGTATCAGACTTTCTCATTAGTGTCTGCTCCTTGGCAACACCTTTATTTATTCTTGTAAGCCAATGTCGGTTTCTTGTGGTACTCCTGGTAGCAACATCCTCTCTGGAGTACTTTTCGTTGCAGCCATAGCATATTTCATTTTTGAAATTCTGCAGCACCAAACCATTTGGTGCATGTCACAGAAGACAATTTTGTGAGCAAAATGACATGAGAATAGTGCTTATTGCCTGAGATGTTTCAAGTTATTAAGGCCCATCTTCTCTCACAAGTGAATTAAAAATGACTGCATGGGGTTTTTTTGTATTCATTCTCAGTTAGTGAGTTTTTGTCTCTCCTGAATTTCACTTTGCTATATTTTGCAAACAGATAGACTCACATTTTATCTAATTTTCTGGTCTCCAATTACTCTAAAAAAAAAATGAAGAAAATCTTTATTCCAGTACACTTATTCATTTTTCTCACAATCTCTATTTTTGGATGTGTCAAACCGAGACAGGATGACCAAAAACAAAACAACAATAGTATTTGGGTGTAATACAGTGGTAAAACAAAATAAGGCAGTTTCTATAAATGGGTAGCACCACCAAATGGTCATAACTGGATAGAGGGACCCAGGCACCTACACAGAGGAGGATATATCAGATCATCAGCACAGCACCATTCACATTAGTCCCACAAGGGTGCAAATTTCAGGGCATGGGTTTAGAAATGCTATGAAAAGCCACTCATGTCATAAGTTACTATCACTATTACAACAGAAATATCAATGAGAGTGTCCTGGAATGGCAACTGATCCGGAAGGCAATGTTGCATTCACTAATGTTGTCAAATGCCTCAAGCTGGGTTATGTAACTCACATTTAAATAAAAGAAAAAAATTCTAAATAAATTAAAACAAAACAAAACCAAAAACAAAACAACAAAAACAAACAAACAAACAAACAAACAAACAAACAAACAAACAAACAAACAAACAAACAAACAAACAAACAAACAAACAAACAAACAAACAAACAAACAAACAAACAAACAAACAAACAAACAAACAAACAAACAAACAAACAAACAAACAAACAAAAAAAAAAACCAAACACTGAGCCGAGCAGCTCTTTTAGTAGCATATACCACCACACCGGAAAACTTTCCTTATGGAGTTTGTCAAATGTGAGAGTAGATAAAACCTGCTGAAACCCTTCTTTTATTTTTTTTTTTCTGGTGTCCGCTTTACATTTCTGAGAATATTTTTTAACAAGCTAACGTTTTATTCATTATACGTAAAATGTAAAAAATAATAAGCATTTTTGATGTGTCATAAAGATGAAAAGCAAAGGTTTCAAAGAACACTTAGAAAATTCTTCTACCCAACATCCATCAGAAGACACGTTACATCACCTTATTCACATAGGTATGAAGCCTTGAAGTGGAAGGGAACTGGCAGACCAGCTTGCAATTTAGAACTAATACATTTGATTGGGGAGATTATATACCTATTAAGACTTCCCCTGAGAGGGAAACGAAGTAGCACACTCCACTTTATAAGAAGATCTTGCAAAATTCAAAATTTTTGGTTGAGGCTTTTGACCCTTCATAAATTATTTTGGCTGTGCCTTCAACAATTTTTGTTTTCTCACTCTATTTATAGGATAAAAGATATTTTCTAGAGGACAGCAGAAAAATTTTCACTAATATGAATCCTTATCTTGCATTTGTGGGCATAAATAGCACATACTCATATTTACTTAGTCTCATAGTATCCTCTCAAAAGTTGTTAACATACACAGTGCCTGATAACTCTTGGAAACTTCATTCCAACTGCATACAGATCAACCTGAATCTTCATTGATAAGTTGGAGGGTTTTTTTAAGTCTTCTACACATTTTTATTAATGTTTCTAAAATGAAGTGTCAAAATACTGCAAAAAATGTGCCATTGCAATATTCTGTTTCCGAGATTACCAGTTACCTTGAAAAAGCCATTTTTTTGCCATGAGAGATGGCTAAAAGGTCCATTCCTAACAGATGATATGCACAACAATGACTACCAATGATGTCAAGTCTGGTGTTCAGCACATCACTAAAAGCAATTTGGATGTTTTAAATATTACTCAGAACTGGGAATAATTTGGGCATACACTAAATTATTTGCATAATCATCTACTTTAGAGGTACTTAGGCAAACCAGCCCATTTGAGTTCTGTAAAAGACATATTCAAATTCCATGGGTTTTTTTACAACATGAAAAAGGGGCTGACACCATTGTTACTAAAAGAATATCAAAGCCAGCAGCTTCAACAAACTTGGATCATTCTCTCCACCTACCATGATGTATGTTTTACCTCATTTCCTAGAAGGGCATTTATACAGGCTTCAGAGGCGTCGCAGATGGCAGTAAGGTCGTGTCCTCCCTCCAGGGCCAGCACCACGCGGCCGTCTGCCAGCTTCAGCAACTGCTTGGTTAGGTGACCAAAACCTGGCATTCAAACACAGGAGTGCAAAGAATTAACACAGAACAGACACTGCAGGCATGTTTCACATCTGCTGCATGAGAATGTGGAAAGCTTTGGAATACTGTGCAGGGAGCACAGGATACACTCAGTCCAGTATCCTGTTTCTGAGCATGGCCCACAACAGATGCTTAGGAGTTAGTATTGGAATTTTTTACGAGGCACTTGGGAGATAATGTCCCTCATGCTGATCCCTCATTGCTGGGGATTAGTTGAAACATGAAGATGTCTCTCTTCTTATCTTTGTTAACCATTATCACCCTGGATTCTCTTCCTATTTGCATATCAATGTGACATATACCCATGATATTTAGAGAGATCTGACATAACCCTGGCCACTTATGGCATTGATATGACAAATAATATTTGTAGTTAAACTACAGTGCTAGAATTAAAAATAACTGTGCTTTTCAAATGGGATGATGAAAGGTTTTTTATTTTAAAATTTCTTCTTCCTTGGCATTTGAGGTTTAAGAATAATATAAAACCACGGACTGAGAGATAGTAGAAACATATACTACCTCTTAGCTGCATCTTGAAGCATTATTGGAAGCAGCACTAACAACTTTAATTCAGGGTTTTGGTATAAGTTGAAACCATCTAGAACTTCGTAGCTATCTCTACCAGTATCACTCAGTCCTGACCAACAGTGTTCTAAGAAACCCTGCACCATAGCCAAAAATGACAGTACTTAATTTTCTGTGATGATCTATGACTACACAGACATTACCACAAAGTTTTCATCTGTGATTCAAGGAAAACTAATTTATTGCATTGTTAATGACAAGAAAAATTGCAGGAAATATGTCAATTTGGAGGGAAGATTTTTGGAAGAATTTTTGTGGTAGTTTCCTAGGACATCTATTGTTTTTCTTTAATTTCTTTTAAGTAAGAAATGATAAATAAAGATTTGAAACTACTGACGTTAAATAAACATCACATCTTGTTCTTAACTTTTCCACTTTGTCTGTACTAGTTGCACCACTGATGGTCATCACTACTGATTCCAGTGCATTTCATATCCTTAAATAAAGCATTAGAAGGTACCTGCTAAACACTGGAGTTCTATAAAGACAGGAAAAACAATATCTTTTTATTACGTTCCAGTGAAGAAAACCCCTAAAATTTAAAACTGTGAAAATGACAAGCATATTTTCCAAAGAAATTTTCCAAACTCACATTTAGTTCTGTTTTCATCTTACGATGTAAAATGAACATCTTTGTTAAGCACATGTCCATCTGGTTTTAGAATAGCAACTTTAAGGATGTCAAATCTGGATTACCTGTACAGACAAAAAACCCCGAAAACAACAAAACTTCTCTACTTGCAGCTTAACATATAGATGATCACAGGAACACTTGAAGTGAAATAGTTTTTCCTTGAGCCACTGCTCAGTCTTCTGTACCCTAAAAGTACCACAGTTTTGATTCTAGCAAAGTAACTGCATTGGGGTTCAAATTACATGAAGGGCTGAATAACAAATAAAACCTTAAACTCTGATTTAAAATCAACCTTTCCTCATGAAAAAAAAAAAAAACAAAAACCAACACCCCCCCCTCCCTTCACCCACTTCTCTCTACAAAAGACCAAATTTAGACAGGATAATAAAAGTGAAGGAAGAAGTGGAGTGAGGATAACCTTTGATCTTTAGCCAATTTCTGCTGTCTTTTACCTACAGAATTTATTTCTGTCTGTATGTTACGCACGAGATCTTTGTATTCATAAGAAGAGTGTGCCAACAGTGTAAAGTGAGTCAAAGATACAACATTTAAAGGAAATGAAGAAGAATGAACAGGCGCAGGCTCCCCACTTTTGTAATTCATCCTTTGAGTCTGTGAGGAATCCAACAGCACTTTTAAGATAACATTATCCTTTGTGTTATACAGGTTCTGTAAAGAGAAAACTCTACCATGTTTCCCCTGCACATTTGGAGAATTTTGCATGACTGCAAATATTGCTACCTCCACATTGTAATCTTCTGAGGTTTGTATGGCAAAACATGCAAAGACTCTTGTTATGCCTTTTCTTCTTTTAGACAACCATACATAATGTAACCCACAGGCATTGTTACAATATTAGTTTGCCTGCTTGGTTTCCTGATGATTTTCCTAGTATCAACGCTGTAATAATCACCTCTGACTGAATCAGGATGCAATGAGCAATACAGAAATCATCCTTCTGAACAGAGATCATGATAGCAAGATAAACTGTTTCTAACCTGAATTAACATGATGGGGCTTTTCTTCAGTATTATTACCCTGAGAAAGTAAAGCCAACTTGCTAGAAAGTGAAGAAATAACTTTAGCCAACAGTGCCAACATCGCCAGTGACTGAATGAGTTATGGAAAGTCTTAACAAAGAAAATTGGATCCCAGGAAAGATGTTAGCTTCCTCAAGGAAATCCCCTGGAGTGCAGAAGTAAGAAAATGGAAAGAAAGGAATCCCAGTCAAATAATAGTTTTAAGATGGGCTGTAGTTCATGCCAAAAAATTCATGAAAACAAGAAGAAAATAGTAACAATCACATTAAAATAATCCGTCATCTCCCCTGAAATAAGGAGATCAAGCACTGGCCAACTTAAGGTGAGAAGGAGTCAGACAAGCATTTTGAATCCTGGGTCTTCCAACTCACATGAATATCTAGAAATCAGCAGCAGTTCTTGGCCCTTCCACTCTGTACCTGCTGCAATCTTCTTGTAAATATGCTCAGTGATTTTGCATTTCAGAGAAGTGCAACATTTTTTAAAATTACGCCCACGCAGTGAGAATGGTTTTGTGCCAACTATTATTTTCATAATTTCTGCAATTTGAACATTGAAAGTACTTGCTTCATCAGCAGATCCAACATTTGGATATCCTGGGTGGAACTTGCAAAAGCACTTAATATTCATTTGCTATCATCCTATTAAATATGATTAACCTTTGATTTCCACAAGAAACTAAACACTACTAAGTAATTCTGAAATTCCTACCCAACAAGTGTTCTACATTTTCTTCACAAAAAAATCTGTGGGTGCACAACTGTACATCCAAGCAGAGAAGACTAGATTAAGACTGTAACCATTATAAACCATGTTACGCATTGAAGAGATAAGCTGTATATGAGCTGTAATCTGACAACATTTGAAAGAAAAATATAAACTTTCAAATCAAAAACATAATATGCAATGTTTAATCATACCTTTTGCCCTCCTCCAGTACTATTATTGGAGGAGATACAATGCTCAGATTTTCCAAGAAATTATTCTAGAGTGCAAAGGCAGAAAGAGAGAAAATTATTATTGTATTATCCTAATGAGCAAGTGGTCAGGCTGCTATTTAAGGACATAGTGATGACCTCTTCACTTACTATCTAAGCAAGTAATTCCACCATCTTTCAGTGGACTGATGCCCCAGTACGGACTCTAGGTTTTTTTGTTTGCAACAGATAAGCTTCCCCCACACCCCTTGCAGTTCTGCTAAGCAGCAAGGAATGGCATGGGTGAAGCCTCATTTGACCAAAATCACTGGAGTAATTGTACCTGGACTTACTGAAAACCAAAAACCATATAAAAATCCCATAAAAAGAGACTCCAGAGTTATTTCAGTTTTCTTTTGTTGTTTTTGAAGTATCCTTACTCTGATAACCTGAAATGGACAGCGGCAAACAGAAGACAGGTAAAACACCTCTGGTCCAGGTCAGTTCCCCTCCGACAGGCTCCTTACACAACTGTGTGCTGTGTTACATGTGGCTGAAGTAAAGCTAACAAGTCAGAGTTTGCATGGACAGCCTCCCACTTTGCAAAAGAAGCCTTTGAGAATGAAGACAACTTGTGAATGTTATTCTTTTTACGTCCTTTCCTCAGCAGACAGGGAAAGGAACCATACGGACTGGGTGTACTCCCAGCCAGCACCGCAGCACTCCTTGTTTGCATAAACAGTCATTTATGCAACTCAATTTGCTTTCCAGCAAACATACAAACATCCAGTTAGTGGGGACTAAACCTGCCTCAGCAGAAGAGAGACTCATTCCCTCTCCCCCACTGTGCATAAGGGGAGCAAATGTCTCCTGAGCAGTCATTTTTTGGGTGATGGCAGCCTGAACAAAGCCATGGTGCTCACCCTTGCTCGTTGGAGATGGCTGGTGAAGGAACAAGGACATGTCAACAACCAAAAGGCTGGAGAAGCTTTAGAGTTATGGAGAAAGAATCAGCTTCCTCAGCCTTAGCAGCAGGGCCCCAACAGCTCTTTTGGCTTCAGTGTCTTAAAAGCTACAACCCAACCCTACATTACAGGCAGAGCTCTGGTGAGCTCCTCTGGATACTCAGAGCAGCCTGGAGAGGAATACATGCAAAACACAAAACATCCACAGTCTCTGTCCTGGACCTCCAAGCATGTATTTAACTATTATTTACCATTTAATCATGTCATTACTCTCTAATTTACTTGAGAATGTGTTTTCCTCTCATTAAAACTGCTGCGATGATCGCTGCCAAAATTCTACCCACCAGTGTTCTGTGCTCCTTCCCTGTGGTTCCTTTGTGACTATTTGATTAATTTTCATTGATATTCTTCCAACAATAGCATCTAAAATTAACTGGGTCAGTTTTTACATAACTTCCTGAGTCACCAGGCTACGTGTCCTAAATAAATATGTCCATAAAGGAGTCAAATGATAATTTACCCTTCCAGCACTAGCAGGGGCTGGGACGTTTTGCAAAGCTTGTGTTCTGTGATAAGAGAACATATTTTATTCTCAGCTCTTAATTCAGGACCTTTTATTGAATCAAAACTTCATTTGGATGAAGTCAGGGACTTGACGCAGTTGGCAGGATGTGGCCTTGAGTGAGGGGGAAAAGGAGATTTTAACGCCAAATACATTCTTATGAAAAACATTTTCCAAATGGCTGAAATTATAAATGTTAGTGTTGAGGTACCTGAATTTAAATGGTACATTTGGCCTCCAGGCATTAGCTGATGATTTCTGGCTTTTAATACAGGAGAAGGAAGCTCAGTAACACTTCAAATTACGTGTCTCAAGCAGGCATTTAATTTAGATTAAATTAGACAGTAATTGTATGTTAAATAAATACCAATAGTCTCAGGAACACATTTTTATGGATTAACAATTTATGTAATAGATGTTTTTATTGCATGCCTGTTAGGTCTACAGTAATATATTTTTCATAATTAGCTGCTCTTTAGCTGCTACACTGAACATAACTTATTAAATCTCTATTAATATATATTCGAGGACACACAGGGTACTTGAAAGCCAAATAATGCCAACCTGTCCCACTACAGGAAGAGGCAACCTTGCAATGCTCAGTAAGATGATATTTTCAACTCACTTCAGATATGGATGTATCCAAGTGTGTCATACAGTCCATAGCATTTGCTTAGTCCTTCAGGAAGGAGGAACTTGTACACCTTCACCACACAAGGCAGCACTGACCGGACAAAATATTCCTCAGAGAAAACATGTGGAGGAAGAACACTCCCCCAGACTCTTCTCCCAATTAATTCATGCTAAAAATAAAAGGAAGGGACTTCTTTTGTAACTTGCATTATCAGGCAGTAGGGATTCTGCAGCCTCCAGGAAAGGTCATGGTAATGTACAAAATAATGATGAAGTTTTTAGAACTGTTACAGTGCTGTTATGTGGATTCAGAGGGAAAATATTCAACCACAGATTTCAGCTGCCAAAGTCAAAGCAGGAACCTTTGGATAGTCCCAAAACTGGCTGGATGTTTTTAGCCCTGTTCTTACTAGCTCTTTGCTCTGTGTCTTTCTTCTCTGTTTCCTTACGTTTCCTTCATCTCTGCCCCTTCTTACAGCTGGCTGAAGTAATAATTTCTTCACTGTCCTGCTATCCTTCCTCTCTTTTTTTTATTTTGCTTCCTATTTAGAAAATCATCTACTAAGCGATGCCAGACAGGATGCAAGATGATCTGTCCAACAGAGATCTTCACTGTTTTTTCAAGAAGGAGTAGTTGTTCTGCATCAGAAAGCAGAAGCCAGAAGAGAGGAGCTGTAGGACTTCATATAGCAAAGTGGTATTTCAGAATCTTGGATTCAGATCTCTCTGAAAAACGCTGTTGCTTCATCTATGAGGTGAGGGGAATCCATGGAGTTTGGAGAGCTTTTTCTTTTTTATTTTCCTGGAGACTGAAAACCCTCTAAAGGGATTCTATGGAGATAGACTAATCATTATCTGTGAAAATCTGTCCCACATACTGTAAAATCTGCCAAGCTGATAGAGCATGTGGTATTACTGTTATCATAATAACTTCTTCCAAATCTGATCAAGTTGACTGATTTAAACTGATATATAATATATGCATCTGATGTTACAAGTTACAGATGATTATATCTCCAAATCTGAGTCTAGACTCAGTAAGAGGTTGGCTAAAAAACAAGACATCTGATAAAAAAATAATTCAAAGTATGAGGAATTTGCTCCTAATCCACGCTGGAATGAAAATCAGATACTACTATTGACTATCCAAATAAATCAGTAAGCTTGATTAAGTTTGGAGAAGTTTATTATAATGCTACTGCCTATAAAATCAACTTGACACATTTTTAAAATATGTGGGGCAAAGTTTCTGCTTTTATACATGAATAGCTGAAATTTGGGCACTGAGTTATAACTGAAAACAATCTGATGGGAAGATCTAGACTTATTTCTTTTTCTAACTGATGAAAAGCCAAGTCAGTTAATGTTGAATTAACCCAGGAGACTAAGACAAAGGATCTGATTTAAACCCCAACTCAGAAGCTGAAAACTGACTGCCATTTTCTGAAGATGGTCTACAATATGCTGCCAAGAAAATCAACATGGACTAAAGGATCTTTCCAACTTATACAGTTTCTCAGGGCATACAAATTAAGGCTCTCACTTTATTTTCAGTCATTTACTGACCCTGCCACATCAACAAATCAGATTAAATTAAGAGCTCGTTCCTTAGCCAGTGTTAATCAGCATATACCATTATCTTAAGACCTAGCCTCCAGATGTGGACCATTCATCATTCCAAGACTAGCGACACACATACAATAAGAATATCAGGGATATTCTTGTAGGTGGATAGACTTGAAGTAAACACTCTATTTCCTGACCAATTTGGCAACAAGTTTCCTGGTGGACTCAGTATCAGAGGTCTATTGCCCCTCAGGATTTGGATCACATTGTTTAATAAACATAATTTTATAAAATCAGAAGGGAATAAGGCAGTGCGTTTCTAAGGGATTACCGTGCATCTCATATAGTTATTCACTTTCCCTCTGGCCCTGTGCCCGTTAACCCCACCTGACATATGCTATAATCACCCAGAAATGCACTGCCTGTCACCACTTATTGAAAAGGTAATGTGTAAAACTCGCTAAAGGAAATGGTATTGAAACTAGGTTTGGGGTCTGACTCCTTACAGTCTTCTGTTTAATTGCAATTTCCAAGTAAAATACATTGAGCAACTTTCTATTATGCTGTTCTATTACAAAAACATGTAAGAATTAAGGATGTGATTTCAACCCTGACAACAGCCCTTTTATACCTTTTCATACTATTTAAAGGACACACAAATGCCTTGAAATAGTGGAATTGTAAATGCAACTGTAGCTACCATTTTAATGACACAGGTGACTCTATCCAGCCTTCTCTACGAAGAGAGAAGTTACGTCAGAACCTTGTCAGTCGTTATTACACAGCAGAGTTTGCAGAAGCCTTAACCTGCTGGGAGCACACAAAAAGGTGGCAGGAGCTGCACGGGCCTCAGGTGAAGGCAGGATTGATGCCACTTTGCTGCCATGCACCACAGGTGGAAATATGTAGAAGACATTTTTATTTTCTGGTCTCTTTGTTTCCACAGAAATTCTACCACACCAGCCCTCCCCCTGCCCCTCCCTCAGTCCCCCAAGAAATACATATGAGAATAAAATATTTTCTTAGAATATTGAATATCTCATCCCTGTCTTTCCAGTCTTACAACATACAGTTATCTGAAAGAGTGTCTTTGTGAGAATCTGCAGCCAAGGGGTGACCCACCAATTACAACTTGAGAACTAGTGCTTCAGAAGCCTTATGGAGTTCTTTACTCAGTGGTTTTCCACCTTTTCTTAGACGAAGCTAAACCAGTTACCAGAAAGCCTGGGTGAAAAATGCCTTCAGGTGGCTGAGCAGTCAAGGACTACTACTTTCTGGATTTTCTCAGAGTGAGGTAGAGAATCACTCCTGATTCTGCAGGATCCATACATAAGCAAATTACCACTATCTCTGCTGTTAACCACAGCCTGACATCAGTATTAAGGGAAGCTGGCAAACCTAAAATAAATGGTAATCTTCATTGAACAATAGAAACATCAAGACAAACAATGGCATTTCTGTGCTACACTCAGACCTAAATCCAGCTAACTAGTGTCAAGGTAATTTGAGGACTCCAGATGTTGTTGCAGCTGCAACAGTCATCTTAGTCATTCTCCTCAAAAGTGGGAAGTTCACAATAGGGCAAAAACCATTCATTCCGCATTGGGATACTGTTTCTTGAGCAGCAACAGTAATTTCTTCTTCAAGGGAAAACAGTACATCAGCTTTTTTAGCTGGAGACACTGAAAATCCACTACCAGAATAGCTACTGTTTCTCCCTCCAGAGTTTTAATAGCTAGAAGTAAAATAACCTGCTGCAGTGGCTCAAAGCTCTCTAGTGGCTCTAGAATCTTAGCAAATAAGGTATATCAAATTGCAAAACCAGGATTGCATTTATTCTTTGCTCTGATGAAAGCTGCAGAGCCCCAGTAGCTGACAGTTTGGACAAAAATTATTCAAACTTCATAGCAAAGCTGCTTAGAAACCCTAGACAAGAAAGGCATTCAACTGTCTCACTACAAATAAATAGAGATAAACAGAGAAAAATATCAAATTCAGAACAGTTTCACTCATTAGGACATGAGGGGGTCACTCCAGGATAAACTTTTTAGTCATTCTCACTTTTGTCAAAGTGCTGATTTAATTTCCTAAAATAAATTGCTATGGACCAAAATTTTAGCATCTTCCCACTGTTTTTACCTAGATTTTAGTGCTAGAAACTATGTTGGGTGGAATTAATTAATTAATTAACATTAATTAGTTATGAGAGGCAAAGATGAAAGAAAAAAGAGGGTACATAAGAGAATTGGGAAAAAGATAAAAGTGTTTGTTGGGTTAATAAAAGAGACCATTATTAAACAAGATGACAAATAAACTTGTGATTTAAAGACAATAATGACATGGAAGGATGAGCAGGAAAAAAAGGAATGTGAGAATGAAACTAAACACTGTCAAGGAAACAGATTTTCTTATAACCATCAGAAAGTAAAGATAGCAGAGTAAGTTTGATCTTTCTGCAAGGGGATGCAGAGTATGTCTGAATTTTTCCCCAGGGATATAATTTTGTATCCTTTATATGCAGAGAAAGGTGAGGCAGTCCCCCAGTAATATTAACATGAAAACCATCCAGCTTTTGGCTGCAGTGAACTCTGGATTCCTCAGTGATAAGTTGCTAACTAAAAAAAGTCTAAACACAGGCAGCTGGCACAGTGCCAGGTGACAGGTTTCTGTGTGTGGGCAAAAGTGCTCATGACAACACTCAAAGCAATTAAAACATTTAAATAAGCAGGTACTTGACAACAAGCTGGTGTCCCTAGGAGCAATCACATCACTTGCCATTTATTCAGACATACTACCATACTGTCACAGAGACAAAATCTGAAGTAATCGAATGGCTGCAATGGATTTATATTTCTGGAACTGTAAGCAACACTTGGCCTATTAAAAGCAGATACTTTTCTTCTCTTAACCATAGTAAAACAAGTTTAGAAATTGTGAAAGAAATACACTTTGAAGCTCAAATGCATATTTGGAGGTGCACATTTTATCAACCAGAATAGAAATTTTAAGGGAATGCACAAGTATTCTGAACCCATCTGGACTTGAGGAACCAATAACAGTTGCTCCTTCTAACCTTTTAGCTATTTATATATCTTCCCAGACCACACCTTTTTCTAATGAGTCATCACAAAATAACTCAAACTACCTTTCCTTATATACAAACCCTTAGTAGCAGTGGAAAAGGTGGCTTCTGTCTCTTCCACAGGAGATGTATGACTCCATCTCAAGCTGACGAGCATTGGCATATATCTAGCTCAATCTGGCACAGCTCAAAGATGGCCTGGAAGTCTTTTTAACGAAGATAACAAATAAAGAATTCTTTTTATTTCTTTTCCTTGTACCCAATGAGAACTCGAACAGTAAATCTTTGTATTTATTATAACACTTGCAAGGACTGAACGCTCATAGCTGAGTAGAAAACATGTCTGAGGACAAATGCTTGCAGGTAGGTAATGTAAAGAGACATTTCCAAACTTAGGATGATTTTTGGCGGTGATAGCTATTAATAAAAAACATTGCTTTAGTGCTAAAATCTATACAAATCAGAGTAAGATCTGGATCTTGCCTGTTCAAAAGGTGTGAAATCCAACACATGCAGCCAGAAGGGCTGATACAGGTGTGACTGAGCAGGTGTGTGGTTGCAGGCACAGAAGGTTGTAAAAAAACACATTTTTTTTTCTTCCTATCCTGTTTCAGATGCCCAAGAAACAGGCAGGAATAGTCCTTATGACCCCTTCAGCCTAGAATTTTTTTACTTCTTGCACATTCTGTACTGGGTCTTCCTGTATTCTTACTATGTCTGGAAACGCTCGAGAGAAATTTGCTTTGACATGACTAGTACCTGTTGTGTGGGACCACTATATAATGCAAGCAAGTTAATGTTTATATCAGACTTTGGCTTGAATTTCCAGCTGTGGCTTTTCATGATCAGTTGCAATGCATAAGTGACCTGATAGTTGATGTTACACATTGGAATATTAGAGAAATTTTTTTAAAAAATCATTTAATCTTATATTAAGATTTAAGAAACAAGAAATTTAGGGCAGCACAGTGTCATTTTTCTTTATCCACCATAGAATTCATGGCTTTTAAGGTGGCTTTTAACTATAGGAAAGTGGATGACAGAAAAAACCTGAAACACAGAGGAGAGGTAGAGGAACATTTATTTGCTATATTTTTTAGCTTTAGACAGAAACTATGAAGCTAGCATTTACTGCTGGCTAATAGTTAGAACCTGAAATTGGCCCTCTCTATGCAGAGAAAAGCAAAGGTCCAGAGTAGCAGACGTTCATTTAATTAACATCTCTATCTTACAGCATATGCAAAAGGGTCCATTGTGCAAGCAATCATAAATCTCTCTCGGTCTAACTTCAGAGCAATTGACCTTGCAACCCAAATAATGTTCCTTTGTGCACAGTTTTTGTATGCAATTTCTAGATTTACTGTTTCAAAGAAGGAGTGTGTAAACAATTTCAGGCAAGACTGAAGTGAGCAACCCATTCATCCTACAGGTGGATTAATGCTTGCGCCAAACTGGAAAACTTGTTCTGGAAAGAGTCTCTATAGAAGCTACTTTCAGTGCTTCCAGATTCAAATCTTTCATTTATTTCATTTTATGTGCTGCTGCTATCTTAATTAGGAATGAAATGAGGAGAAGAGAAATGACAGGTTTTAGCAATTCATTGGACAGCAGAGAGTATTATAGGGAAAAGTAGTGATACTTTGCCAATCCAAGAGTATTCCCTTGTCAGTCATCAAATGACTGCCACTAATAAAAAATTCTGAGACCTTTTCAAGAAAAAGGCAGAAGCTGAAACACAGACAACATAAATATAACTTCTGCTTGTTCCCACTATAACTGTGCAGCGTCTTAAGTTCTTGATATTTCTTTTTTCTGCAAACAAAATTTCAGGCCACATCTTATAAAGTTCAATATGAAAAGCACGCACATCACTTCCATACATGTGTTCTAGGTGACGTCTATATGGAAATAGTGATGAATCCTTTCCTTTTAAAATTTACCCAAAATAAAAATGTGTTATCTATATGAGCAGTACTCATTAAAAATCTCAAAGTAACCAGCTCCAAGATGAATTTTGGCAAACTCTGAATTCCACATGTGGAAGAGGCAGCTTTAGCACTTAGTATATATCAAAAAATCTGCAATTAACTGTGACAGATTCTTTTGGGGTTAGCCACTCCTGGAGAGCTCTGGAAGTCTTGAGTCAGCCTCTGGAGGTGCCACTAAAAATCTCAGGGATCTGAGCTTTCAGTTGAGACACCAAGGTCAGCTGGTTAAAGCTGGGGCAGCTCAGAATATCTCGAATTCCCTAGGAGGTTATCCTTGTCCTTGTACTACTTTCAAGTATGGTCAATATTTTACACATTAATAGAACTGATCAAAGTAATAATAAATGAATAGGTCAGGTAGTGTAACCCTGTTTCATACTTGTAACACTGTTTGTAAACAAATGTTAGTATTTGCCAGACATTATCTTCAGCTTAGAGCCACGCAACACAATGCATACTTTGATTTCCTAAACTATCTATTTCTTATTAGTGCTCATAAAATAACATCTTATAGGATCTGCTCTCTCAATGTGTAAATGAAGCAACTGAACAGAACAGAATAGGGATTAAATAAGATAAAATGGTAACTAGTAAATAACCAGTTCTCTTGATCACACAAATATCCAGGAATGTTTTCAAACTAATACCACTCCTCAGACTTAAATGAGAAAATAAATTAGATCCAGTGACTATTTCTTAATAAGAATTGGAAAAAGAACACTAGCAGAGATGGGATGAATGAGTCCTAAAAGTAAAAAGAAATGTTTATGAAAAAGAACAGCATTTGCATTCCTATTTGCCTGGGCCACTTGCCCCTTTTGTAACCTGATAAAACAAGTGAGTCAATACAAATCAAGATGACTTAGTGGAAGAACAGCAAATGGCCATTGTAAAAGTAGAGGCCAGAGGAAAAGGGACGCCACAAAGACCCCAGTCATGCAATTTTTTTTGCAAGCAGATTTAATGGGTGTGCTGTGGCCAGACACCTTTAGAATCAGACATGCCATTTTACTGAGAGAAAACAGCAAGGTCCTACCCAAAGTAAGTAAATTAAAATGGAATTTCAACTCAATATGTTACACAATTCATATTTGGAAAAGAAAATAGTAAAAAACTTGCACAAACTATTTTTCACGAGAATGCATCCATTCTACAACCATTTTTATATGATAAACCAGAAATGCTATTCTTTACTTCACAGATATACTGCCTTGTTTTTATCGTTTTATCCTGACGGTCAAGGAGCCTTCCAGAAAACAGTGAACAAACTAAAAAATTATGCAGTCCATATCGACTATCTGACAAATGACTGGAAAGTTTCAGTTTCCCCCTTGCCTGTCTGACAAAACTGCAAGACAGCCAAATACAGGTGTTCAGGTGTGTTCAGACAACGCTCTTTTTTCTTTCCCTCTTTTTAATATAATATTTTGTCCTTTACTCTGGTGAAAACATTATGGTTGGCAAAGTAAGATCAATCAATAATTCTAATTTTTTAAAGCCTTTAAAGTAATTTTTTGAGAAATATGGTAGTTTAGACAGCACATTTATTTAGTTTTAATTTTTGTGCTGTCATACATCAGCACTGAAGTCCTGATTTAGAACACATGCAGCGTGCCTTTGAAGTTTTGGCTGTTTTTTAACAATGGCAAAAAAAGATATAAAGAAATTAAACAGCACCAGAAAAAAAATCATAAAACAGGGCTTTTGTGCTCTTGATTTATATATTGTTTTTTATGTCTGTTTAAAAAAAAAGCTTTATTCTCAATAATCTTTCATGGGAAGCTTTTCTCTGACATACTTTCATCTAAGCCTTTTCTTCTGTGGTGACCTTTCTTTTCTCCTTTCTATCCCCCCAAGTCTCTGAATCTTTCTAACATCTTTCCCATTCAGTAGCAAAATGAGTTTATTGGAATTCTTATGAAAACCAAAAGAGTAGAAATTGTGCAAGTGATATGCTAAACTGATATTTTTCAATGCAAGCAATAAATATTCCAAGTAAACAGGACCTCCAAATAAAACAGCTATTTTCTTCTGGTGCTCGTTTGACTCCCCTTCTGGGCTGTATATGTGCAGTGGTATATGCCATAGACTTTTTGGCCAAGTTACACAACACTGTTTTTTTCCAAGGAAGTGTATGAAAGCCGACAGTTGCCATTGTTCATTTTTATCCAATGTGTTGTAATGAATATGAGCCAATGCCATATTTATTTGTTCTGTGGCCAGCTTCTTCCTGGTTTTTTTTCTCTCCCTTTCAGCTCAAGGACGAAATTGTTGAAACAACAACAAAAACACCACAACTGGCTTTATAGTCTTTCTCCTCCTTCGGGTCTTCCCTTCCTTGGAAAAATATAGTGCATTAGTAGTGTCATCTAAAGGTACTAACATCAGGTGCTGCAAAGATGGGTTTTAATTGCAGTCTACCTACAAAACACATTGTAAGTAATTTCTAGATGGACCAAGTCCTAAAGGTGTCCAGAGGTTTGAAGAATATCAAACACACTCACCCCCCCCAATAATTTTTAATTGTCAGCCCAAATATATATGAGCACATCACCAATCTGTATGTGTAGAAGGGTATGTGTGGGGTGTTTACAGTAGCTGAAGGAGCTGGAGAAGCAGGGGCTAGCAAGGGAGCTAAAGTTTGAGGAAGCTTAACATCTGCATGTTGGGAGTTTGTTGGGGATCTCCTCACTCACTGTATCTCTTCCCTCACCTTCAACATCTCATATCCATATCTTCACCCCTTCTAAACTACTGCTTACTGCTAACAATGAAATGGCAATTGCATCTGAGGTGAAAGTTCTTTTTATGTTACAGATCTTTCATATGTTAGTGCAAAAGAACAAAACCGACTATATCTCCTATCACCAACACTGACACCTGAACTTATGTCAAAATGGTTTTTCCTTGTGAAGTGTAGTGGTAAGCTTATTGCAAAGATACCTCTGAGTTCCACAATACCACTCTTAAAATCCACATGAAGAACTTGTGTAAAATTTTTTTCTTAACATTGAAGGTTCTGTAGTTCATTTTGTTTTTAGGGAATTTAACTACCCATTTTAGCAACTTGATCTGTATTAAAAGAGTCTCATTTATCATTTCACTTAATTTCATATTCAATTAATGACCTTATACATATTGAAACTGGATGGGAAAAACCCCTTGATTTGAATAGTTATGAAGATTCTTCTCTACCTTTAAGTAAGGAAAAGTTAGCTGTCTTGCCTCCACTACTCCTTCAGTCTATTTACTACTTGGGGGGAAGAGAGGAATATCCTCAGGAAGATCTGTTGCACCAGTTTTCAGAAAAGATGAAGGTCTTTTTGGTATTAAACACCTCTCTGTATTGCCTGTCATGGACAAATCTGGACTTAACAGAATGCATAATGTTCAGAAAGCCAAACTTTGAGAGAGGAAGCTCATTTATGGCTCCAAAAGACTATTTACACCCAGGCAGATAAAATATGCTTTCATCTACCAAGGTCATGCATTGTGAATACAGCATGCTCATTGAGAAGCTTCTCAGGCATATAGGACATTAAAGATGAATGCATTTTAGTTAAGTAATCCATGCTTCTGTTAATGCAACAATAAATATTACTCTTGATAGAGATTTTGTATATTACAGAGCTCTACCTTCAAATCCTTTTTTTATTTAAGCAATTTATAATACTAATATTACCATACAATATCAGTATGGTAATTATATCTTTATTAGGAAATTATTTTAAAAATATTTTCTACATAATAATACTACCTAATACATTTCTAATAATCATTCAAATTTCAAGATAACAGGGGTATTTTTATGTAGAAACCAGGGAAGTTATGTAGAAATTATGTTTGCTGTACTTAAAACACATAAGAAGTCATATTAGCATGTCATAATAATAATCTTCATAGCTTTAGAGCCTATTCATCTATTAATATATAGTACAGTTTCCTGATTCATAAAATTTGAAAATAATTGTATGTACACAGAGAATCTCTATGCCAAATTTGTTCCATTAAACTCAGTCTACACATCTGACTCAATATATTTCCCATCCTATCACTGTGTGCACTATGCACCTTGTTTTTTATGCCTAAGACATAAATCATATGCTCTTTTAAGCTCTGCTCAGTACTTAGCTCAATCTCCCCTAATATCCCTTTAGTTCACTGTTCCCATCCCTTGAATATACTGGCACTTCTCTGCTAATAACATGACAAAAACTTGGTAAGTGGTATGCATTTACCAGGGTGGCTTTTAGATATCCCAAACAAAAAAGGGAATTTGACCATTTGTCCTGGTGTTTTAGAAGTTAAACCACCTGGTCAAAAGAATCATACCAGCTCGGATGTCTGCTGTCCAGCCTTCCCATCCTCACACCTGGGATTTCCCAGGCTGAAACACTGGAAAATGTCCTTCTCCATCATGAATCAATTTGCTGCTCTCAAGCCCTTTCTTTCAGATTAGAAGTTGGCATATCTCTAAACAGTGCTACCATAAATATCTATATTGCTTCAAAAATGAGACACTTGAAAGGGGGAAATGATTGCTTACTTTAGAGAGATAAATTGAAGCAAACGAAAATCAAATCTCTAGGGACATGCTTCAAGAATGAAATCAGCATAGATCAATCCCCCAAAGACAGTGAGTGGTACAAGTCACTGAGCTGAAACTAACACAGAAGGATCAGCTCAGTGACATAGTGATATAGTTATAATAAAATAGGTCAGGGAATACTCCCACAGTAGTAAGAGGCCTTTCCTCTGAAGTTTATTTCATTTTATGTTTATTTCTGAGTCTACTAATTGTGCATCAGTTTTCTTAAAAGTTAAGGAAACATTCAGAGCAAATCAATGTATTTTACATATACTCTTTCTTTCCCTACTTTTAATTAAAAAAGCCCAGGTACTGAGCAAGGATAGTGTTATCCAGTGGACTAAATTAGGTAGTTAAGTCATGATGACAAGAGGGATGGGCAAATTTTGAAGAAAAAAGTTTCTCAAGACATGATGTTTGACATCTGGTTTATGATGCTCTAATTGCCAGTAGTCAGCCAAAGCCAAAAAGACTGCTATTGTCTTTCAGATGAAATATATCAAGAGGAGTGCTGACTGTTTACTGAACTAAATATATTCTCTCCGTTTCTGCCTAAAGTCTACGTCCTACCTTGGAATAGAAGATTTTTTTTTCCTGCTTTCTCTCTTAAAAATACAGAGTTTAGGTCTGGTAAGTTCTGATGGTCAGTGTACAAAATGCTAGAAGTGGCTGTATAAATAAAGTGGTTATGCTATAAGTATCCTTGTTATGGTATAAGATGGCCAGTTCAATTAAAACAAATTACAAAATTTTCTTCCAATATAATGAAATACAATAAAAAAAGCAGACAATAAATTTATAAGTCTTTTTGAAAATTTTATGCAAAACATGCAAATGAGTAGTATCTTTCTTACTCTTCCTTTCTTTTAGCTACATAATGCAAATTGCAATAAGGAAAATCTTATTCTGTCTGAATGAAAGACACTCTTCTTATTTTGTTTTCTAGATTTTGATCCCTTTCCTTTCCTTTCCTTTCCTTTCCTTTCCTTTCCTTTCCTTTCCTTTCCTTTCCTTTCCTTTCCTTTCCCTTTTTTCCTTTTCCTTTTCCTTTTCCTTTTCCTTTTCCTTTTCCTTTTCCTTCTTCCTTTTCTTTTTTTAGTTTTTTTCTTTTTTTTCTTCCTCTTTATTTCTTTTCTCTCAATTTCTCAACTTTATTATGTCTATGATGGAGTACTAAATTTGATCAGACTCAATTTCCAATTCTTTTTTGAAAGCACTACATAAAAACTTATCTTGATTAAGTGCCACTGGGATTCCAGCACCACATAGTTAATGAGAGAATTCAGTAGCTTCATGTCAATGTGATGCCTCAAGTTCAAAGGGGACAAGGACATCCTGTTTGGTGTTTTGTTTCACTCAAGCCATTAAACTGCACTGACCCTTTTAAGTGTCTTTTAAAGTAATCTTCTTTATTCCCTATCAGTAATCTAAAACATTATAAAAACTGTGTTCATTTAAATAATCTTCAAATTTGTAATGTGATTTGGAGAAAAAATCTTCAATGATTCTCAATTAAATGGAAGGAAATTCCTGGTGCATGAAAACATTTCAGAACTACTACTTTTTTTTCCCTTAAAGATCTTCAGCATTTGTTACCGTGATTTTTTCCTCAAAAAGCACTCTGGGAAAATCCCAGAGGTGTCCAATGGGTGTGGGAATACATATGCACTGTCCTCATGTATGTTCTACAAAGCTACCATTGGTGCAGTTAACACCACTAGAAAAATAATGTTTTATTCACATGGTGACATAAATATGACAGTAATTTTTGGATAACTAATTGCTTTGATGTAACACATTTGTTAATTAAACTACAATTTTGAAACAGCATCGCATTACTTGATAAATGGATTTTTTTTACTGTTTTCCCCAGGGTTTGATGCAGGTTAAAGAAGGTTGCTTACTAAAATATTTGAGTGAATGAAAAACTATTTTGATCTGTTCATGATGGCTTTGGAAATTTCAACAATACTGGGTTCCACTTTGCCACTTTTAATTCTGTGCTAACATGCTTTGAAACACTGGACATAATCATGCAACTATTTCAAAGATGATTTGACAAAATTTCTTGAAATTCCTGGTAAATTTGTTAGGACACAAACCAGTCATATTGAAAAGCAACTTTACTGCAAAGCTGCTCCTGTAGGAACCATAAAAGATGCTTCTATAACTTCCACTGAAAACAAAGGATTTGTGAGACCACAGATACTGCCTTTTTTAATAGAAGTGAAAATAGATACAAATAATAACAACTGGATTTGATGGTTTAGTCAATACCTCTTCTCTACCAAAAAAAACCTCCAAACCAACTATTCTGTTAATGTTTTCCACTGTTTAAGATTAATTAAACTCAAACAGAAATAAATAAAAACTCTGCTTACCTTTATTTTTAAAATAAATAAAAATTTTCAAAACAAAACAAACTTGTGAAGATATATCAATTTTTATTGAGGTTTATATATAATCTCAAATTTTAAATTGATAATTTCTCCTGACAGCATAAAAATACTATGCAAAGAAATTTAAGTTATTCTTTGCAAATCAACTTTGTTTAATAGGAAGAAAATGATGCACAAGAAAAAACACAATATGCCTGGCTGCAATCATAAATAAAAACATAAATTATATGGCAACAGATGTCAGTGATCATTTTTCCATACAACTGAATCACTGAATTCATATCTGATGTTAATTAATCATATTAGGAAATAATTTTGAAAGCTAGCACATTTAAAACCCAGACATTGCGCTCAAGGATACATTCCACTATTAAATGAAACAGCTTTGTTTTATTTTGCTTTTAGAGAACGCTAAACAGTTTTAAGTAAATAAAAACCATTTAGAAAACAGCTCCCACAAACAAACTGCTTCTGAATGGATGCAACATCAGATACCAAAAAGAGAACCTTTTTTTTTACCTAGATGAATTTAGGGAAAAAGGATAAGACTATGGATCAAAGGAATCAAATATTTGATTAATTTACCATCATAAACAGAAACAATTACGTAAGTGAATTTTTATTAACTAACAATACTTTATTGTTCTGTATAGTTATCTAACTTCAGTTTCTTCTTCCAAAGAAGAACTTTCCCTTGGTCCATTTTAGTGTATATGAATCATAATTGATGAGTGGGAGAAAAGAATGAATCTGAAGTAAATCAGTTATTACTAAATTCACTTCACATGGACTTATTTTACAATAGAACAACTATTTCTTTTCACGTTAATTCTATAAGACTTCAGGAAATATTTAAATAACAGTGTTCTCACATAAATAGGCTTTTGAAGAGTTTATAGCATATTTTTGTACATAATAATATTTAGAATGTCTGTCCCTGTAAACATTATTTATTTTAGTAAATCTTAATCAGGAGTAGTCTCAATCATGAGGACTGCTCAAAGTGAGTAAAAGCTTGTGGGATTAGGATCTAAATTCTTGCATTTCCAGAATTTTTATGGTAATTAGTTGGTATAAGCAAGAACAATTTCCTTAAACACAGCCACCACCCCCACTCCCCAAAACAACAAACAAAGATAATAAAATAGACAAAAAATAGGTATTTTTTTGTGTGTGCCAATGTTGGCAACTTGCATCATTTTATTGAAGATTTCATAGTATTCAGTGTTTGTATATAAAGCTATCATAATCAGGAGATTGCATTTGAATCTGAATGTTCCATTGATTAAAAAAAAAGCTTAAAAGATGAAGGAAGATGTTCTGGGAGCTCCACAATAAAAGAAATCTGAGCAGCGTTTTACTAACTCTTAGAATATTTTTGAGGCCCGAAGCATTTTTTTTTTAACTTCTAGAACTGTGGTAGTACTGATAGTTGTAGTACTGATATGCTATTTCAACAATTAATAGAGGTACAAGCATCCAGTGTGGCGATGTGACTTTTTGAAACTACCACCATGAATTGATGTTTTGAGTTTAACCACATAGGTAAGCACAATAATTTCCCTTTACCCACAAGTAATTAACATACCTTTTATAAGACCTATTTCAATAACTTATTTTCTTTGTGACAATAGTACCTTCAAAATAATGTTTTAATGTTTATTTTATATGTTTGCTTGGGTAAAAAACCCCAACACAACAGCAACTAAGACAATTGCAGGGATCAAAGCTAAAAATACCAAGAAAATCTCTTCAGATTAATGAAGAATTGCTGGTGCTGATACCAGTCAGACCTAAAGTTTACTTGATACTGGGATAGTGTGAAAAAGATGAGTTTGCAGACTGCAAAAACAGATGGCCCCTTATCACCCCATGGGGCTAAACACACAAGAGCAAACTTCAGAGAGGCCTTACCTTTACCTTGTCTATCCCTATCAGGAGAAACTGTTATATTAAGGGTTATTGCCTCTCTAGCCCTCCCTGTGATCAGCTTTTGAAGTCCATGGCCAAGAGGCCAGTGTGAGAATATCACCTCAGATAAGAGGTGTTTGCTCTGTGAAATATTCAGGACAGGAATCCATGGAGCCCATGATAGTTCAGCAGGGAACCACAAACTCCAGCTAATATCTTTTAATCCCCTGTTGGTTTGAGAACTACCCGCCATAAAAAGCATAACTGGCTGTTTATTTGTGCAGGCAAGAGATAACATCTTAAAGTTACAGTCTGCCTTAAGTAGTGGGGATGTGAAGCCCAAAGAAATGAACCATCCAAGCTCATAATCAAAATTGTGTGTGCTCTCTTCTTCTCTTCCTAATGAGATGTAAACATTTTGGCTGCTGTCTCTTTTGAAAGATATTAATCAATCTATTGGTTAGAAATCACAAAGGATAGTCGGTCTTCAAATTACATGTCTTCTTTTATAGCATTTTGAAGCTGTGAACAATATGTTAAAAATTTTCCCATGGCGCAACCAAGTAAATACTTGTGGCACATTTCTATTTATTACACAGAATGGTTAAATTCTAAGACATAAATCATGCTCTTCTACTAAAGACTACAAATTCCCAAAGACAAGACTAATTCCCAACGCAACGATGCTATAAAAGATCAGACACTTTGTTATGCAGAAATCCACATTTGGAGATGTCTTTCAACAATGTTCTCTCAGGACCCAATCCTGTAAAAGGCACAGGCAAGTTGCTGAACACTGTGTCAAGCTCCATTAGTTTCAAAATGGCCCTAAAAACTTATATTTAATTTGCTGTATTTAAATTGTAATCTGACATGATTAATACTGCCTAAGCAAAAAAAAGACTTTGTTCTTTCCTTTCTTCTACTAAATGACAGCTTTTTGTTTCAATAAGGAAAAAGATTTCACAAGGTTAATTTCAAAACAGAGAAGCAACAACCAATCTTACGTTTTTTGCATCCCTCATATAAGTTATTGTCATTAGCCAATGTTATTACTGTAGCATGAAAGAAAAAACATCGAGAGGTATCTGAAGAGATAAGGGAAGATGACCAAAAAATGAAAATAATTCTTAATGGTTCTGTAGATTCTCTTTTTTTTCCACTGTAATCTATCCTCTGCCCTGTCCCCAGCAACTGCCCTAAATCAAGGAGTGAGCACCTGATGCATTCTGCAGATGGATTGACACTGTATATCTGAACACGCTGTACAGGTGGTTTTCCACTTGTACCAATTAGTTAACTAGCCAGCAGACAGATCTCTGTGAGGCAGAAGTGGGCGTGGAAATGAAAATCTCTCCTGGCCCACGTGCAGAAAGAAAGGCCAAGGAAGTGAAAAAGCAGCTCAAATCAATGCTTATTTATTAATATTTCTAATTCCACTCACTTTCTGCTTAGGTAGAACCTTTCTGGAGGTTAGCCAGACAGTATTGAAAACACTGGGCAGTAATAAAATCAGTATTAAGATTTCTGAATCCTTCAGATGAGTTTTAAATACGTATCCAGTCAGACATGAGTGCCCCAAAGCCTGAAGATGGGGATTTCCCTAGCCTCAGTAAATGAGGTGAACTGTTCACTGTTTTCTCCTGGCTCAAGGCCATAGTCCAAGCCATTGACACATGCTTACTTGCCAGCATGTGAAAGAAGTTTCTTCAATCAAACATTAGAATTTTTCTGAATTACTCCAAGCACTAATCCCTTTTTAAATGAAATAATAAAAAAGAAAAAAGGACTTCTCCTCTTATATCTTCTCATTCGCCTTTTACTATACTGTGTCTTAGAGGGGACACTAATTTTATACAGTGAATTCCAATCTCTCTTCCACAGGAGCCAACAGACTACTCTTCCTCAGAGAACAGGATTTCTGAAATTTTCTACATTTCATACTTATAAATTTAAATGTAGTGTTAAGGCAATAGTGTACCAAATCCTGGAGTCACTGACAAATAAATCACTGATATCTGTATTACAAGAACAAATTTAAGGAGTACAAATGCAGGAGTAAACAAACATAACCTGACTTAGGAGGCTGGGCAATCCAATGGCCATGTCCAAACCATAGGAAATGATACAGCAATGACTGCTGTGGGCTACAGGGAAAAAGAAACCAAAATGCTTTACTTCTTCCAATGAATTTTGTGAAAATGATCATGTCTAATGGTTGGTTACCATTTAATTTGTCATTTATTTTTATATCTTTTGTATTGTACCAATACCACTTAATAAGTATTCAAGAAGTCACTCTAGAGAAAACCCAAACTTTGTTTTCAGAAGTGAACAACTGGAAGTAGAATCTTGATGCTACATTTTCTTGCTGCCAGTCACTGGGTATCATATAGTTTCCATGAGACAAAAGGGACAGAAATAATATTTCTGATACCAATGAGGACACTGCCCAGTGAAAAATTATACCAATGATCATTGTTCCAACCCATCTACAATGCTGTTAGCTCTGAATCAAAAACTGAAGATCTGTCCTGCTGGATAATTACTTTATCACTTCAAGTACCACAAATATAACCAAATTACGTCAAAAAAATCAAATCTCTGAACTCAGAATTCAGACAAGAAGGCAGCTGTGGCAACTGAAGTAATTCAACAGTTTACTGACAACACAAGGTATCCTACACAATCTCTTCCTTTCTCCACTGCCCCTGGCACATTGGTCCTTCCATAATCTGATTCAGCTTCAGCCCAAAAGAAGTCTTTCCACTTTTTTGGGTCAGTTTTCTGATGGGTTGATGAGTTAACGCTCCATGTGTTTACAGAGAGATTGACAGGAAGCAGACCCAGTGCAAGGTAAATAATGGACAACTCAGAAGGGGAAGTGTGGAGCAACCACCCTTTTGTATGGCTAGGAGCTGCTTGGAGAAGCTCATGCCAGCTGTGAAGCTGCAGGCAGAAGCAGTCAGCGCCAGACTTATAAAGATCACAGCTTCTTGTAGTTGAGTCAAAAAGACTTTCTTACTTGTGAAGAGATTAGACATGGCATCATAAAAGCCTGCAGTGCTATTTTTAGAAACTCAAACTGTGTTAAAACAGCTACCAAGTCAAAACTTCTATTCTCTTTAGTCAGCTGTCAATTTGCAAGGACTCCTTTTTCCAGCCTTCCTTTAACATATACCTTAACATCAACCCCAGCTGCCCCAGTCAGGACTCTTTTTCAGAGCCAAGTGTCACAGAAGACTTTCAGACAATCACAAGAAAGTGAAGTCCCTATCCAAAGGCATTACAATCACTCTACCCAAAACAACTCAGTCAGTCAAAGGTCCTGTCCAGTAGAGAGTTGCAATATTATTTGGGGATTCCTTTAGAAAGCAAGCACTTCCAGGAAAAAAAACCCAACGAATATATATAGCCTTTTTAGTACTTGAAATACTCAGAATAGTCACATAGAATGTCTTAGAGATACTGAAGCTGGCACATGGGAAACTTTTTCTTGAAAACATATCTGAAGTACCAGGCTTTGACCCTGAGCAGTTCCGCATTTGAATTCAGTGATATGTAGTTCTAGCGCTGCCTTTGGTCTGTTTCTAACCCATATACTATACACAAAACACAGTGGGAAACTGAAAAGAATTCCAAGATACAGCAGAACAGTTGTAAAGGCTCAAGAAAAAACAATCATTGAAGAAAAACTTTTGCATGAAGCCTCTGGCGTCTGAGTGTGCTATGGCATACCTAATTGTAAGGATGCCATCTACCTATAAGTCTCCTTTAAAGCTTTCCAGGGATGGCTGGTACACCATGCTAGATCATTTGTTTCAGAAATCAGTCATCTCTTTACTAAAACTATGTTCAATACTTCCGAATCTGGTCGGGCCAAGAGCTTTTTATAGCATTTTATGCTACATTCAGAGGTCTTGTTATCAAAAATCATCAAACCCAGTGGAAATTGGAACAAAAATGCAACAAAGCAACAAGAAACCAACAGGACAGGCCCCCGAGTTCAACCTGGTCACTCTTCTTTGTATTCGGCAAAGTATCAGCTCCAGCCATGAGAAGAAATTCCTCGCAGAAGAGCTGTTGGCTACATGTAAGGCAGCAGTCTTTTTATATGCATTAATTTCTATCACTTATGCTGACATATCCTTTGGAAAGAACCTGGGTTTATGAGAAGGGAAACTGCTAATAACTTCAGCACTTTTTTCATTGGTCCCACTTGAATGGAGTGTATTACAGCATTATGAAGATTTTGATAAGTTAGGGGAGTTTTTGCAATTTTCTCAAACAAAAACATTAAAAGTTGCAAATCAGCTTAGAGTCAGTTATACTCTAGGCACTGGATCAACTTTTCATTACAAATTTAGCATTACAGAAGACAAATATTCCAACAGACAAAATATCATTTACTCCTTAAATGCCCACAGTGGTATCCTTTCCTTCTGCTAATTGCTGATGTTATTTTGCACTCTGGTGTCAAACAGCATCTTTGGAATAGGAGAGTAAAACAACAGGAAAACTTCAGTAAATCATCATAACCCTTAACAAATGCAGTGCTTCAGGAAGTTAAGTACCTTGAAAAAAATCTTCATTCTTGCTTGACACTTCTCTATTTACTTTATTCTTTTTTGGAATGGTCACGATTTAATGAGCAATTATGTAGAATATTTACTTGAACAGTAAAATGATCTCAGTGGCTTTAGTGCAAGCATTATTATAAGGGCTGTTCTATAAAACAAAGAGAAAGTACTTCAGCTCAGGATAATGTTACATGGAGATCTTCAGCCAGTACAGCTAAATTTAAAAACAGTTCCCTTACAAGATAAATTTGCAAATTTATGACCAGATCTGACAGGTCCTCTTCAGACTTGCTCACTACAAAAAGTCCAGATCGTGTGATAATACTAGGTATTTTAGCAGATGACGTAAAAATTAACTGTAAAATAAAGCACAAAATGTTCTGTCTTCAGTAGTTCCATCTAAGGATCAGCAGGATAACAGGAAGGAGTAGATTCATACTGTTTAGGCATCTCCTTACTATTCTAAATATAAAATTTTTACTTCCTTTTTTTCTTCTATCATTATTTTTCTTATATTTTATTGTCAATACAACTTCTATTACTCCAGTACAAAAAGTGAATTTCGTAAATATATGTTTTGATAATACATATTATATTGTGTTGATATTCTGTGTTATCGAAAAAAAATACATTTCTAATAATAAAAAGAAACCATTGGACTAGTCAGGAACTGAGACATGTTTTCCCCTCACCTGATTATATTTTACAATAAAATCAAAGAACTTTTACAGCCCCTGATCTAAACAAAAGGATCCCAAAGACTCCAACAGTTACTCTGCATAAGAGCTGTGTATGAGAGTTCCAGCTGCTGCACCCACCCTCGCCTCACATCTTGGGGAACCACTTAGCCAAGCAACAGGGACAGAGCCACGATAAAGTACTAGAGATGGACTTGACATCACAGAAGGTATTCCTCTATTTCAGCTAATGAAGTTAAACTTGATTCATTACAGAAAGGGCACAGAAAACAGAACCTGAGATAAGTTGTCTGAATACTCCTGATAGAATATACCAGATCTTAGAGAAGCTCCTGAGCAAGACGTGGCACCTTTAACAGCAAGACCCTGGGACAAGAGGAATAACAGAGAAGTTTAACATGACACTTGCCTCACTTTCTTCTCTTTGCTTTTTGATGTTAAACTTCCTGCAGTTCCTATAGCATAATGCCAAAGGCAAAGCAGTGTCTGTGAGTAAAGATAATATTTTTAGCAGACAAAAAGTTCTTATTTGGAAAAACAAACTCCTTTTCTGACATAAACCCTTTTTGAAGGGGGAGACCTTCTTCAGGGCAAAGTGATTGTGAATTCATAAGTACACCTGTTTCTAATTATGCTAGGTGGCCTTTCATCAGTGATGTCAAAAAAGCTTTCCTTTCCTTACTAAGATATTAGGAATGTAGCTCGTACCAAAGGACTGAGAACTTCCCAGCAGCAACAAGTTCTGCCATATGCCACCAGTCATACCAAATCTTTGAAGCCCTTTTTGTTCTTAAAAGAATATAAAATCCATCCCAAAGTTTATGCACGTGGGTTGAGTGCATATTTCAAGATGTGTATGTGTACGTAGGTATATTATACAAGTACCTTTTGAAATCATAGCACTTCATTAAGAGAGAGGATTGGCACAAAGAGCCAACATAAAGAAAAATGTGCCTGTGAAATCCTCAAAGTTGGGGTTGAAGCAAATGTTTTAGTTAATGTTCATTCTCAATTTTACATTGCACCAAACAAATCTGTTTTGCAGACAGGTAAAACTTAGTTAAATATTGCTTAGTTTAGTGAAAACTAATCAACAGATGTGGACAAATTGGAAAGCCATTTTGAAAAAATAGGGAAAGTGATTTGAAAAGTGCAATAAGACAGGAAAGACTCAAACTTCCTTTCTCATATTTTTTAAAGACTATCTCTTTTTTTTCCAAGGGAAAAAAGACCATTAGTGATTTCATTAGTTAATAGAACTAGAGATAAATTAGGAAGTGAGATATCTCCAAGCTCTGCTATCACCACTGATCTCAGTTGGCCAGATTCCACTCTACAGCCTTCTAGAGGAGTTGAGTCACCTCACTGTGAAAAATCCTGACATGCACAACAGACTCACAGATTTAAAATCAGCTGCAAATATATATATGTGATTATTTTGTTGCTGACGTTTGCTTACTAATCAGAAATGGCAACTCCTTAGTAAATAAGATTGTATGACAATATAGAAAAAAATGAAAATTCTGGATTAAAGTACATTACAATTTACATTTCTCAAAGTGTGCAGATTTAGTAGAACATTTTTTGCTAAATGTAATTGCCTGCTATATGGTTACTCCAAGACTATAATTAGTCCAATCTGCTATCTTCATCCAGTGGTTTTTACTTTATAACTTGGGATGGCTGATTGGTTAATACATTTTAATTTTTCTCTTAGACTGTGCTCTGAGGGAAAGACATAAATAATTCATTATCAAGCATCTAGCGGTTTCCAAACTCTCTTTAACAGCAAGGTTAGTAGCTAAGGACCCATCTTCTCTTCTTTGATGTCACTCTCTCCCTAATTTGTAAAGCTTTTATTAAATCACAGAAATCAGAAAGTCCAATGTATTAAGTGTACACAAAGTGCTAAGGATCTAGAAAGAAAGAATATTTACATGTTCAACTTCATTTGTTGGGGATCTAAGTTCTAATTTTTACAAACCAATTATATTAAAACTTTGCACTAATATCTATTTTTAGTCTCTAAAACGAAAGTTTCTCTTTGGACCTTATTTTTTTTTAATAGACTGTTCATTTTCCTACATACCACATATAGAATGTTATGTTCTAAAATAGCATGATGGAATGTGGAGAATTTTGTTTTGGGGAAATAATAAATTCCTTTGGCTCTGTAAAAAAGGCTTTATTCATCCCTCAGGTGCATGATCATTATCTGGGTCTATCTTGGCTTTTCTCTTAATTTAAACAAGAGCCACCTACTGTAAATCACCTTTTTTTTGCTTACAGACATGCAGAAGTAGATGTGCAGCCTCTTACATAAAAAATGTATTAAGATTTCTAAAAAAAAAACCATGGAGAATTAATTAACTAATGAATGAAAAGTAACACTCTAATGTTGGACAGTTTTTATTTGCTGCAATTTCTTAAGGGACAAGTAGAATACCTTCTCAACAGATAAATACAGGTAGTTATACAATGGTTCTCAAAAAAATGTCTAATTTAGTACCACTTGAAAGTTCACCTCCCTTCCTCATGGAATGGTGCCTCTGACCAGGAACCACACATGGAAAAAACAGCGAGTAAATCTCTCACCTCTTCCTGTAAAATGTTTTACTAAAAATCATAATACACAGGGAAATGATACTCAAACACAGCCTGCTATGTTTCTTTCCTCTCCAGTGTAACCACTGCATTAAGCTGAAAAGCTGTGCTAAAACTCAGTATGTCTGACTCTCAGCCAGAGGGATATTCCATTTCCAGCCCATTTGTGCATCAGCACCTGTGTAAGTGTCTTTGGGTAGAGCCTTGCCCTGCTCTCTGCATCCTCCCTTTCCATGGCACACCACTATGGACAGTCACTCTTTTCCTGCATTGTTGCCATTGGTATTCAGGGGAGCCTGCTCAGCACACAGTGAAAATTAAAGTTAAAATACGCATATCTGCCTTGAACCTCCTGAGGCAAACAACAACTTTGGTCTATTGATCTGTAACAAAAGGCAGAGGTCAGATGGACAAAATCCTCTGAACTGCAGTCCATTTCTGCAGTGTTTCAAATGTCACTAGGTCTCATTGACTTCTCCCGACTTTTCCCAAGGCATTTGCCATAAGCAGCAGAGATCCATAATTAATAACTGTTGAAGTGATATTATATACTGAACATACTGAATAAAAGTAGATATACAGAAGAAAAGTATTCAGAGCATTGCATTAGGAAACCATTTTGTGTTGTCCCATGAAAAGCCACTGATACATAGCAATGTTACAATGCACATTACTGTGCAGAGAGTTACTACATCATCCAGCCTTGCTTAACATCCCAGGCTCAGATCAGTTTGGCCACAATATCTTGTAAGAGCTAGTGATTTTGGAGTGCTACATATGAGACGTGTCAGACAGACCTGTCTTTCAGAAAGTACTAAATCTCTACCATAAGCACACATTTTGAAAGACTGAAATGGACATCCAAATATTGAGACCCAACAGAGTAGTCTTTTAGAAAAATTTGGCCTTCATAAACACTGATGTAATTCAGGATTAATGCCATGGAGCTGAAAAGATTGCAATAACAAAAGGGCAATATGAGATTGGATTTAGGCTTCCAAAGTCTAAAATCTCCAGTATGTATTTAAAGAGAAGTAACTTACTCCAGCATTTGGAAAATGGGGCCTATTGAAAAGCATGAAACCTCTAAAATGTTATTTGAATGCCAGAAAAGTAATACTTTAAAAAGTCAAGACAAAAATGCCAAGAGGAAGAGAGAGGCGTGAGCCAGAAACTCTAACATGTTCATTTCCACCCCGTCCGTGAGTTCAGCAAGTGCTGCAGCTCTCCAGGCATCTCTGGGCATTAACTGCTGGACAGTCCCTTCCCTCAGTGATGACACAGCTGCCATCTCACAAAACAGAAACACAGATGGGAACTGGACTTATATTATAAGGTCCCTAACTAGAAAAAATACCAGCTCAGAAACACGTGCCAATGGCAATACTTACATTTAGCTGTGACTTTGTACCCGCCCAGCGGAGGGTCGTGGCCTTCCACAGCATCGAATCCTGCTGACACCAGGACAATTTCTGGATCAAACTCATTGGCAGCTGGCATAATCACAGTCCTGTACAATGAAAAAAAAAACCCAATGTGATAAAATGAAAGAAACTTCCAGCTTCATGATATAAATTGTCACAATCAGAAAAAACCACAACACAAGAGATTTTATATGAATTAAACCAATCTCCAATGGTAACTTTTCAAGTCCAAGGCTTCAATCAATTTCTTTCTAGGATCACTCTTTTTTCTTTTCTATGACTGAAAAAAAAAAGGCAGGTACATGTGAAAGCCTCTAATATTACTTACACATCTGTGTCTGTTTTATCCTGCTGCCTATAAAAAGCTGCCTCTTCCAGGGAAGTGACTAATGGTTTACAGAGAGCTCTCAAAGCCTGACTGGAAACCCGGACTGCTCCAGTTAGTGAGAACTTGGTGTAAATTTGAACTATAAATTTCTTTTGGGAAAATGTTTGCTTTCCAAACTTTTTTTTTTTACTTCTTAACATTTTTAAATGTTTGTCGAGGTGGGGGGTGACTCTAGCAAAGGAAAAACATGAAATTCCCTTAATCAAATCCAGACTATGTTGTCAAGCCTTTCCAAGGTCAAGCATAACAGGAATGTGACAACCACAAACTAGTGACAGCAACCCCTGCTGGTGTCAGGAAGATAATTCAGCCCTTTACAGTCAAAGATTCCACTTTTTTAACCCCTTCTTTGACAAACTTATGTGCAGATATTTTATTGCTTTGATTTTGCCCTTCGCCAATCTCAAAGCATGAAAGATGCATTGAAGGAGAAGATAAACCACTGCATTTCTGCACTTGCAGGTGTGTCCTTTCAGACTGTCTCCAAAGGGAAGCCGTAAGGATGGCTTTTGTACCGATTTGACAAACACTGAGCTGTGCTAAATCAGGGGGACATCGCTAACATTAAAATACACATATGAATGTTCTAGCACAGATAAATTAAATCAAGAAAATCCCAATTGGTCTCCACTGGTCAGAATGTGAAGATTAATTTTGTGCACGTGTTATGCTATTTGTTTTAGTTTAGTGTTCATTAATTTATTTTATAAACACCTTAGTCCAAAGAAATAATATTTTTGTTGAAAGGTTTAGGTTTTACGTGGAAAAAAAAAAGACACATTAATGATATTAAAAATTCTCTAGGTTTTTCTTTAGTTTAGTTTTTGATCTCTGCTTTATAAACTTTATTTTCCTTCATTTTCCTCAAAGGTAATTTTAATATTAGGAAAATGTTCCTTTTACTTGTTAATCATAAAAAAAGAAAATTCAGATGAAGAAAAAAGTCTTTATCAGGGCATACAGCATTTCAGTGAATATAGTTTTACGTTAAGAAAAAAAGAATAGAGGCTGCTTCAATTTTTTTTGTGATTTTGATGAAATTGAATCACAAATATCTGCAGACAAAGTGATAGAAGTTGTGAAATATTCCTTTTTTTACAAGTCATTAGTAGGCCTCAGCTGAAATATGGATTCCAGTACTGAGCATTGCACCTCAAGAAGGACCTTGACCAACTGGAGAGATCAAAAGCAAATAAAAAACCTCTAAAAAACATAAATGGATAAACAATATAATTATAATTATTTCATTTGCATAACATGGGAGAAACATGATAAAAGTCAAAAAATACATAAGTCAGTGCAAGAGGAAAGAAATAACCTGTTCTGTGTCCTGTGGACAAGACCTGAAGCAGCTGCAGCAGGAAACTTATAGTTCAGACACTGGAACAAGCTTTTAAATAGTAAGAATAAATAATAATATAAACAAAACGTTTAAGAAAATTGGAGACTCTTCATCTCTTGGAGTTTTTTATAATAGGTAAAACAAACATCCACCAAGCTTGCCAAAGGTTCGAGCTGACATGGCCTGGAGGCAGGAAGTCAATTACTTCTCCTCTAGGTTTTTTTCTATTGTTCCATGATACATAACTATAGCGCACAAAGTACACAAACGAATACTTACATTAGACACTACAATGACTGAACTTTTGCAGGCTAATATGCACAAAGTTAGGGAACAATATCAGGAATAAAGGTCTCCTATGCAACCATGTCTTATCTTATGTACATACCTTCTGATACTCTAATTACAAATTCATTGTCTGGAGCAACACATACTTCCCAAACTTCCCCACGTCTGCAACACATGTGGCATTGATCCTGATTACTGATGAGGACTGTGGCTGATGCACAGTCTGTCCCCATAGCACCATACAACTTATTCACTGAAAGAAGGAGGGATCCTGTGAAGAACCCTCCCTATCTGCAGCCACTTGAGCTTTTGCCCTCCTCCTCTCCATTCACATTTCCCCAAATTCAAGTCAGGCTCTGCTTTTTATTTCTTCATGTCAAACAAAGTGGCAGCATCACAGAGTACAGCACAGACTAAGCTCAGGAGTCAGAAGATGGAGTGTGCTCAGTGCAGAGAGAAGCTCTGGAAACTCAAGTTGCTGAGCAGTAACAAGCCTAACCAGCCTAACACACAAAGAAATTTTTGAGTCTTATAATTTGGGAAAATCTACCACACTTCTATCACATTTCAAGACCTCGCTCTAAAGCGTAAAGATGTCAGCACATTTTTTAATAACTTGGGCAAAACAATGCACTTGACCCTTAATTTCATTCATAGAAGCAGCAAAAATTGTTTAGACACAGTTTATTCAAATTTTTTGTCAAATAAGTATGTCTGACATTAAAACTGCCAGCCATACTGAGTAGCAATAGGAAAATTATTAAATACTGAAAGCAAGGTCTTTCGACACAAAGAACCAGGAATAGCTATTAACACCATCTTTAATAGTGCTGAAGAGGAAATAGTAGCACATTCATAAATCTCTACAGAAATGATATATAGGAATCTCAGCTAAAGAAAAGAGAAGGCTATAAGGCTAAAAACTGGAGGTGGCATTTAGAATTCAGTGTTCTGCTACTGCTTTCAGCATTACCTGAATTCACATCATCAAAATAACAGCTAAGAAGGTTTTTCTGAAATAAAGGATTTTTTCTTTTAAAAATATACATGTCTGTTACATTTCGCCAGAAGAATAACATCCTACTTTTGCTATAATATTGTCTCATAAACTAAGAACTTTGCTACTGCTACTCTGTATACAGTGTATCAGAAGAGGTAACCTGCACGCCCTGTGTTGTTCATTTCTTTTTCATCCTCCAAAATACGGAGGGAAGTGGAATGTCAGAGCTCATCCATCTTACACTGTTCTTGATTTAATACTGAAGACCCTCTAAGGACTTTTCTTTTTGAAAGATATCAATGAAAAACTAGAAAAAAATAATGTGTTTACTGGGATAGAAAGCTTGGCTCTTCTCTTGAACATCTCAGCGTGTCCATGGTTCTTGTTACAGCAGTCAAGACTACTATTTGGTCTTTCAAAAATATAACAGCCACAAGTCTCTCAATTGCAGAGACCATTTAGACCTTTGGTTCCTACATCTCTAATACAGTATTCTACATTAATCTTTAGGTGGTTATTCTTTTGAACAAATGCTATGAGATCTCCACTCAGAAAAGAGCAGCTTAATGTCTGGAAAACAGCATAGCATTTTGGTTTGGAGTTTATGTAGGTAGGACATGCTAATGTTTGTCCAGCCTTGGCAGTAACTGCTTTGTGGCACAAAACACCCATGAAAACTCCTTCACAAAAATGACGGATACTTTCCTATCTTATGAAGTTCTATAAAGTATGATATACACACTCATTTTTAAATATAGTCTCAGTTTCACCAGGACATATATAAAACCTTTTGTCATTTGTCACCTCTTAGGCTGTAGCACCTTCATATGAATATTTCTCTTCAGGGAAATCACAGAATCATAGAACCATAGAATAGTTTGGGCTGGAAGGGACATTGAAAGATTATCTAGTCCACTTCCCCTATCATGAGCAGGAACAACAAATGTTTTGAGGTTGGTAGTTGTAAAGAAAGCCTACACAATGCAACATGAAGATCACTTCTCCCTTGTAAACAATCTTTTCCTACCTCAGGATGGTTGGACAGGTAGTGACAGTTCCTGATACTTCACTATCTCGTGAGAGCAGAACATCATCAGACCCTGTATCTTGCACCTTTTCTATCTCATGTACATTCTGGAGGGCACAGAAAGGTGTAAAAAGGAGAAATCATTCACTGACTATGTCCTCGGGATCTCCCATAACCATGTCACTTCCCTTCTTAGCTGCCTAAGAAGAGAACCCACTGAATCTGATCATAATAGAAATTATGGTTGCAAAAGAAAAAATGCCTTTTTTTAAAGCAGGCAAATAGCACTGGTCATACATATTCATATTAACCTTCCCAGATTCCTCAGCCCAGCCCTGTGCTCAGAAGTCAGGCTGCAGCTGGCAGGATTTGTTACGGTGCGAAGGGTCAAAACTCTGCTCACCAGAAACCCTTGCAAGGGTGCACCGGCAGCCTGCACTCAGACCCTGCTAGGAACACTGATTATCTTACGCCCAGCAGGAGCAAGAAATATGATTTGGCTTCTGGCCACGGGTCACCAGACAGGTACAGACTGGGGACTGGCAGGCCATCACTTCTTTTTGAAGCCAGTCAGGCTCCAGAGCTTATCAGCAAACTGAAGTTAATGCTAGGATCCTTCTCTAACAAAACAAGCTGATTTTGTCACAAAAGAAATAGATTTTATTCTTCCTCTATGACTCACACTCTCCTCCACTTTCCTCTCCAAAGAAAATAAAACACATAAAAGTGATATTTATTTTCTGTGATCTTGAATCATATGGAAGCATAAATATTTGGTATACCATATTCACCTAATGATGACAGCAGTTACAGGGGCATCTTGCTTGGCTGACTGTTTCTTTCTCTTCTCATTCATTTTCATTAACAAACATGTCAAAACCTGAAAGCTTGAGCAGCTGCATTGCAGAAGTTATTTATCCATGATAAACCTTGCAGTTACAGTGAAACTGTGTCTTCCAGATCAACACAATGCAGATTCTTCTTTCAGTCTGATGGTACTGGGAACAGAGCATATATCTGGAAAGCTGAAAAGATTTCTTTTTGTCCGACTGAGGAGATTTCCCCAAAGAATTAATATGTTCCATTTGGGTATGCTGCTGTCCTCAGAGAAGCCAAGGGCTGGCTTCCAGTTGGGTGTAGTTCTAGAGAAAACATCAGGCATGTGATCCTCCCCTCCCCACCAATCTGAACATCAGATGCAAGACATTAAAGCGATTCTACCAAGGGACTCTGTTTCTTTTATTCTTCCATTCTATTTTTGTACATTCAAAGCACATGACTAGGATGCTACCAAACATTTGTTCTCCCAGAAGAGATTGCAGAGAAGTACCCAGCGCAGACACAACTCTCCAAGCACCACCACACAGAGCTGGAAATCTCTAAAGAAAGCTAAATTTATGCAAATAGCTACAATTCTTTTGCTGTGCTGGTAATTTGAAAAGGAAACGAGCAGGAATACCAGCCCAGGACAATAATTTATGTAACTGAGAAAAGTAATCTATGCTGTTCTAATACTGCAGATTGGAATGGCTTAGTAACATAAATTATTTCCTCTTTCCCTAAAATCCTCCAGTGTTTTGATCCAGTGATCTCGAAGTACTTTGAGAACACTGAAAAATGGAAAGGCTCTTATCTTCAGCTGGTGTAAATCAGTAGAGCTGTTTCTGATTGCATAGTCCTCTCAAGCAAGCATTTCTTTACCCACTTCACAGATGAATCAGCTGAAACTAAAAGCTGGTAAAAGACTTGAATAAATTACCCAGTTGTCTCTTGAAAAACCTTGAGAGAAAATGCAGAAGACTCTAAACGCCATAAATTCAACAAGTAGGAAAAAAACTCAAACTATAAAAACATTATTATTTGTTCAGTTATACCTTATTTGTATTTTGTAAGAATATAGAAATATACAATGCATTAGTACTATTATAGTGGAGATTTAGCTACCAAATGAATACCCAAGCTGTTGTTTGAATGTGGGTCTGCCTACAGTTTCTCATTTTCAAATCCTGCTAATAAAATGCTGTCCCAAACAATCACTCTGTTGTCCTACCTTAAAATTACACAAGTTAAAGTAAGTTGTTGAATTACACAAGTTAAAGTAAGTTGTTGAATGCTCCCCGATTATAACAGATCAGAAAGCATTTAAAAGACTGCCCCACAGGTATGTGGAACTTACGGTATGTATTATTTTTATGTGTTGTTTGCACATATGTTTTAATGTAATACAGTATCAAGTAATGTCTATTCTCACAGAAAGCTACATAGAATTTCTGTACAACTCTCAGATAATACATTTTTCTGCATCAATTGATTTTATAATAGTGTCTCTGACTAATATTTTGGTTTACTTTCACGACATTCCTTTGTGCCAGTTCTGATGTCAGCCCAAGTTCATCAAGGCTAAACTTGAGAACATTCCCCCAAAACTCTTTGACGACTGACCATCAGCTTTGTCCTGGATTTATCCTCCAAGGCATACTTAAAGTCTGCCAATTTTGTCTGCATTAGTTTCTAAGACATGTATTTTATAGAAGTTTTATCTTTATCTTTACAGCCTTTATTTTTGTATATTTTCTTTCATCCTTATAGGTTTTCTTTTTATGTCTTTTTAATAATTTTACTTCTTCTCTATTTCTTTTAAAAGCACAGTCAATATTTCTGTCCTTGCTTTTATTTTATAGTTACCTTACTTGCTTTTTGGAGATACAAAATATATTTTTCTTTATTTCTTCAAGAGGCAAAGGTACCATAACAATACAAAGTCCTCAGTACTGCAAATCATGGTTATTTCACTGGGATTTGCACATGGTTTTGAACTTAATTATATGCCAAAATGTTTAAATGGTCAAGGTCTTCCATGGATCCACCCATGTAAAAACCATTTATAAAGTTAGCAATTTCAAATGTTATAATTGAAAGAGTATCTAAATGCCGCTGAATGAAAAGTTTTAGAAGCACCAAGAGTTTTCTTTTTCTTTCTGCCTTTCTTTTTTCCCTTTTTGTTCTCTTTCTCTTTCTTTCTTTCATTCTTTCATTCTTTCTTTCTGGCTTTTAAAGACATTTTCAGAGCCTAAGGCTATTATTTGTGGGTTCCTTTATAAATGAATAATTATTTTGACATCCTTCATGTAAGTTTTTATTGCAGATGGAACTGCAAGGTCTTAAGCAGTCAAAAAGTATATGAGATATTGTCTAAAATATCTGCTCATCCTTCTCTTTTTATTATTTAGAAAGGTTTCAATGTAATTATAAGGACTCTTCTACATTTGATCTATAATATGCCTCAGTCGGAGTCTCTGAACTAGCATAAAAGTATAAATAAGGAAAAATTAACAACCAGAAAAACGATGAGTAAAAGTATTACTTTTTGTGGTTTCCAGAATTCACTTAAAATTTAATAGCATAGTCAAGTAAAATTATCCAACTTCTTGAAACACAGGCTAAAGCATATACACATCTACTCTGCACATTCATGTCCATATTCAAAACTCAGTAAAATCCAAAGTTCATTTGTAATAGGTAAAGGGATTGGCTAAAGATAATGGTAAATAAGCTTGTTCAAAAATCATGGGTCTAAGCGTCTCTCAAATGAGTATAGGTTTAAAGAAGAGGTTACCTTAAAAGGCAAGTCTGCAAATATAAAGGGAAAGTATGCAAATATAAAGCCTTCTATGGAAATACAGGCCAAGATAACACCTGTAATAGCAGGGCACAGAACACTTTCACCCTGAAAAACAGAGTTTAGAAAATCTGTATTTTCTATTAAATATTCCTCTGTCTTCTTAGACTCTGATTTGTGAAAGCACTTACATGATGAAAAAAAAATTGTTTTTCTACCTTTCAGTTATTTCTCAGATCTCAAGTAAAACTGGTTGGTAACCTGCCATTCTTGTAAAGAATTTATTTACTAAATTCCAGTTGTTAGCTAAAGGATCGATGTAGCTTCCAAGAGCTGCACAACTGAAGATGATCTATGAGAAGGAGGAAGCAGAGGTTTAATTTGTAAAGACAGAGTTTAAATAAAGCACAGAATAATTCAAAATAGTATCTCCAACACAGAGAAAGCAAAATGCTATAAATATGGAATCCCCCCATTTTAAGCCAATTATTTTTCTATCAAAGCCATTGCAACCTGTGTGGGGAATGGTACTGGCACATGCATACACACTGCCAAATTCTACCATCAAATATCATTTAAGATAGCATTTAGCTTTCATGGTGTAACATGTTTCTACCAGAAAAGTCAATTTAGTGCTCATTACTCTATTTTATGGGAGAAAAAAGAAAGGAAATCATTAGAAGATTCTTTGCCATAAATATAGTAACAACATTTGGGGGTACTTTAAGTTTTCCGTTTTAAAATTTGTGTAGTTGTTTAGAAAACACATTACATTCCTATCAAGGCCGAATATTTTACAGCATTTTCTATAAATAAGAAATCAGTTTTGCTTTTCTACTAAGTAATTTCTTTCAGCACCATTTTATCATAAAAGACTTGGCCTGAAATGTTAACATGATAAACTAATAATACTACTAAAACAGTTCACTGGTCTCAGTAATCTTATTATATAGTAGTAAGATTGCTCATAAGAAAACAAAAGTAAGTGCTATATTATCAGAAATACTTAAATACAAAAATTTGCCTCAAAGTGTCACATTTATAGAACTCACAAATCAATGATAGCATGACATAGTCTCCAATGAATTTCTTACATCTAAAAAAAAGCACATTATTTTGAGCACATTCTACATTTCAGTGTATTTTAGGGTACTTGAAATTTTTAAAATGACTCAGCCCTCTAAGAACAATATAAAAAAAAGAAAAACCTAGTACCTATTTTACTGACATTCCACAGGAATGGTGGAATTGTGGAAAAGAAGGAAATGGTAGTGTTTTGAATAAATTAAAAGAAGAGGGCTCTAGAGTATTAGTTTATCTCTAGGTCCAAAATCTACACTCCTTGTTCATGAAAAAGCCTTTAGAAAAGCTTTCCAGACTGGTGATATAGCATACACTTCAACGCACAGCAGGAATGAAGAAAATATGCTACCTAACATTTAATTTATTGATTATTCAACAGCTTAGTTTGCAACGTCAAAAATCTGCTTATGTCAAAAATGATTACTCAAGAAGTGTAAAGTAGTTTTCGTTTCTTTCAAAAGTGAGATGTGGGGAAGAAGGGAAGGTAAATCTGATTTTAAAATGCCCGGAGACATGAATTGAAGTGGTTGTGTTTTTCATGGGAGCAATAGGTTGAGTGGATAAAAGACACAGAGATCCTTTGGAAACAGCATTTTTTCCACTAAATTTGCTACATTTCTGAAAAGCGCATTTTTCCCAGAAGGGGATTTTTTTTGTTCCTTTTAAATGAAAAGAAAAACCATTTTCTAGAAATCAAATTATTTATCAAGGTCATAGCCATTTGCAAAACCATGATTTTCCACATGCTGTATTCATCAACATGGTTGTGAATACAAAGTACATGAACTTGTCTTTTTTCCCAGAGTTCTCTACATATTTTCTCTTACAGATGCTTTCTTGCTCTGTCTTACGTTTTCTTCCATATACTCATAACTACTTTTAAGGGTATTTCTCTGTTTTTCTGGCTTATCATTAAACAGAAATTTCACAATTTTCTGGATAGAAACTGTCATTTCAGTCTATATTGTCACTTTTCCTTTGAAGTAATGCCATTCAGAAAATTGCTCATATGACTGACATTTTTCTGATGTTCCAAAGGGAAGATGCAGACATACATCACTTCCTCCTGCTTTTTGCTGGAGAACAACATGCACTGGTACACAAGGAACATATAGACATTTTCCTACACCCACACCAAATTAACCAATAGGAAGTGCCTCTGTCTTAATTAGTGCCACAGGATGGATATTGATGCTACAGGCAGCGACAGCATTCAACACTTCTGATTTAGCAAACACATACATGTTTGCCTGCTTCATGCTTGGCAGAGCCTTGTCATTGGAGCTGGGGCCACTTTGCACCATCTCATTGCTTTAGCATGCATTTAAACCGACCAGTTTTGTTCTTTCCAAAGATAGCCGAAAATACAGTTTCCCTCCTATAAAAAGGCTTATACAGTACAAAAACTTCCAAGTCTTCTCACTTTACCTAAATTGAATGCCATAATGGAACCCATACTGATATAATTTTATTGAGGACTTAGAAGAAATATTTACAGATAATAATGTAAGGGAACCCAGAAAAGCACTTTTCAATCCCTGCCCTTTCCTCCTCCCTCTTCCCTCCTGCACTTACAAAAAATTATGAGAGAGAGAGAGAGGAGATATTTGTGGGACCAGGGGGAACACTCTCACTAATGCACTAATCCCAAGGTACCACATGGTGTTGGAAATGACAGCTTTTTCTGGTGCAGTTTCAGCTACTGTTTGGTTAGAAATGTGATCTGGTGTTGGGTCTGTGTAGCTTGGAGGAATCCTGTCTCTTTTATATTACCCTATCCCCATTCTTGCTTTACACTCACTGTACTCAACAAAATAGAGGAAATTTGATAGACTTCGAAGATAGAAAAAATTGGATGTCAGCACTTAGAGATCAACTGAATTGAACATGACTGGAAGGACTCAATTCACAAATAAAAGTACCAGACTTGTTCAGGGAGTATCAACAGGTAGGCTAATGTTTTAAAATGAGAAACACTCTCCTGCAAGAGGGTTACACCTATAACTTAAAGACTGAAGCCAAAGAAAGGGTTAGAGAGAACTAAGGCTTAGGGAAATATAGAGCCAAAGATGATATGTTGAGGACAATGGGAATTTTTTTTCTGGTTTCAGTAGTATGAAAAAAATTTGGTACATGAAATTCAAAGGGAAGCATTTTCATCTAGAAAGAACTTTAAATATTAAGGAATCAATGTCAGAAATGAAAAGTTTAATAAAATACAAAAATAGCCAAAGAATCTGCATTAACACAATATCTGAAACAAAACCCAAGAGAATCAGAAGATACTGGATCAGCTTCAGAGAAACTCAAGTAATAATAGTACAAAAAGGATACATATTCCATTCATGGGCACAATGAGGAAAAAAAAGAATAAGGAAAAAAGGAAAGATAAAAAGCTCTGAAAAATAAGGACTGAACACAACACCACAGAGTTTAGGAGTAACATGACTCCTGCATAAATATTTCACTGTCCTTTTTTTTTTTTTTTTTTTGCAAGGAAAGAACAGTGAACAGCAAAGCACTTGGAATCTCAGACTGAAAAACAAAATATAGAAATGTAGATATATTGAAATGTGATTTAATATTTTACTTAGGCTTCCATTGACTTCATGGAACCAGCGCTTCTCCTAATAGATTTTATTTGACATCTGCAAAAAAATTGTAGAGCCTTGTGGTCCTACATCAACCATAACTCTTCCAGAGGTGTACACGAAGAAGCCTTTTATCTGTGCCAGGCATTTTACAACAGAAAGGCAATCCCATTCACCCCAAGAGAGTCATATTGACACACTGCTATTCCATTTGCCAATACAATCACTAGCACCAACTGGTCATTTTGTCAGGACCCCTGAAGAATGACTGAGAAAAAATCAAGGCAAAGTTTGGGATTTAACCGAAAAGCATTTAAAGATTACATTTTGATGTTTCTGAATTTGCCTTTCCCCAATGAAGTTATGTTCTTGTCCTTCTCTTAAAACCTGAAGTACTCACACCTCCTTTAACAATTTTTGGATCCTCTTTGGAGTGGTAAATTGGCTAGTCTCCTCAACAGCATGAAACAAAAAAGACTTTTTTCTACCATATGCTACAGCAATAAAAAAGAAAGCTGTTTCTCATTATTGGCTGGTCCATCCTCATATAGTCAGTTGTCTTGGAAACTGAGATTGATTATAATTTCAAGAAAATGTAAGAATGAACTGTCTTTCAATGTCCATCTCAATTTACAGTGTAGGATCTAACAACGAAAACATCCCGAAGCATGATTTCCAGTTCTAGATTTATTTTTCTTGCACTTCTCTCTCAGAGTGACAGTCAAAATAATATAAAAACTTAGAAGGGACACGTCAGTAAAACAATTGTGAAGTTTCAGAAAACATTGAAATAAATGTAAGTAAAATGTACATTTGAATCAACCTCACTTAAAATAGTTCTTCTAGGTTTGATATCAAGATGACACAATATATAGGTATCATGTAATTCAAATTCTTCACTCTGTACAAAAACTGGACCTCTTACTGAGGCCAAAATATATTTAATAAAACATTAATTTTCCATGTATTTCAGAGACCTCGTTAGGACTTCATTTCTCTCCTATGGATCTGACTTTAGTCAGCTTTAGTGTACTTACTGCAATTAAGTTACCATTAAGTTATTAAATACTTTTGTCATTACTTAAAATTGCCAGTGGATCTTGTAAACTGTTCAAGGGACTCATTAAAAGCAGCACTTTTCCTGCTGCTCCCTTTGGATTACCAACAGTCTCCAAAACACTAAACAATAACCTTTTGGCACTGAGTTCTTCAATTCCAGTTGCCAAACTAGATTTAAATACATGGAATTTTACACCAGCTGAGAAATTTGGCACACTATTCTCATCTACTCTTCATTAAAATAACTCTTCAAACATGAAATTGCTAAACCTGTCATAGGGAGTTGTGCAATTACAGTGAACAGGAGGAAGTTTTTATCATTGCTAATACATGGGAGGTGATCCAGTAGATTTTTAAGTTCTGACCCCCTCAAGAAAGGTTAGAAGACTCTTGGCACGTAAGCAGAAAGAATTTGTCAGCCTTTCAGCATGAACAGCTAAGGAAAAAATTACTTATTAAAATCTGTATTTTTTGTACTGTGTTGCTGTAAGATAGTTCAGTCTTTGGAAGAAAAAAGAGTATCCTAAGTTAGTATTGTGTCAAGGATATGTACAGAATAGCTATACATATAATAACCCAAATGGCTATTTATAATCACCAAATTTCAACACTTTCTGACTTTTTTGAATTCATAAGATCAATCAAATAATATCTAAAGTTTAGTTTTTGCCAGCTCACTTATTGGATATTTCATGTCTTTTTCCCTTTTTTGTCCAGTTCTGCACACTAGAAGGACACTATCAGTCAAGTAGCTTCGCAATGAGCTTCCTCTAGGGTCTAATCAATCATTTGTATTTTTTATATTTTTTAACCAAGTTAGATTTTAAAAGATATTAAAGGAGCAAGAATATAATTTTAAATTTCATGTCATAGCTGTTAAATTGTTAACAATTTCTTTATTTTATTTTATACCTTGAATTCTAAAAAAAATTGAGCTTTTCATTGGAAATCTTTAAAATTAATTCCAACCTCAAACATCAGTTGGTGCTCTGACACTGGGAATACTGGCAACCTGTCAATCCAAGTGAAACCCAGTCAGGAAGGAAATAGTTATCTTTGAAGGGACTTGACTGTGGAATGAGAACTGGTGAATTTTACTCGCTACAACAAAAAGTGAGCCAGCTTTCCCATCACCTCATTGCAGTGCTTTCTCCACCAAGAAAAGCAATGATAGAGATGAGGGGTATCAGAGATAAAAGAGTGTGTAAAAATAAGCTCATCCTGCCAAGGCTGATATTCTCATCTCTCTCTGGCTGTACTCCATTCTCCACTGAATCACCAAAGAAGAACCCTAGTCTGATCATTAAAAAAAAAAAAAGCTGTGACTAAACCAACAAATCAGAAGTACTCTAGCTTGTAATCTAAGATCTCCTTTTAGCAGGATTGCTAACTATTGATTAATATGGCTCAAGAATGTTTAGAGAAGCTTTTGCAATTCTAGAATACTCTATTTTGATAATACAAGCAGATACTGTACAGCTAAAGAGCATTTAGAATTGAAAACCACTGTTGTTTCAACAGCTACAGGGTACACATGCAACTTCCAATTTGGCTCTCTTTCTAATTGCAAATGAAGCAAAATCCTGATAAGAAATTTCTTCAGATTTGTGCACCCTTGAACAGTTCCTACATTCTCCTTCCGTAAGTTAAAAATTCAATTAGAATTAATTTTTAAATTCACAATTCCAAATAATTGTAAATAATGATTTACTATTGAGGGAATAAAGATTATTATTAGACCATGTAAATTTGAGAAAAAAAATGGTGCTCCAGCCTTGGCTTTTGTTTAACTTGTTTTACACGCATTCTTGTTATCAATTCATGCTATGCATATACACTTATTATAGAATCAACTGTAGGCTCTGTATAGCTTTAAAAGGAAATACATATTAGCAAAGAACAGACCTCAAGGTATTTTAAGTTTTGTTCATATAGACACGTGAATTTTTTGATGTTTATTTCAATCTAATCTATGCAAGGTCACCAAATATTATCAGAATATCCTGTTACAGAATCTCTGTTTCTAATTCCAGGATGAAAAGTTTCACAAAGTTCTGCCTTAACCCATTTAAAATCCTGTTAAAGGCTGAGGATTTTTTTTTTCCAGAGTTGGACTGAGGCTGTAAGTTTCTTTCAGTGTTTTATCCAGAGCAGTTCCACTATGTCTTGTGTAAATCATTATAGTCTTGTCTCTCTCACTTCATTGGCTTTTTGGCTTCCATCTGTTTTCTCTCATCTTTTCTTCTACTCTGTCTCATCTACATTCTCTTTCTACTCTGGTTTCTCTCATTTGCTTGCTCATTACTATTAGTCCAGCCTTCTATTATCCCCTTTACTTCCCTGTTATCTCAAAGAGGGGAGAATGTATGAGACCCAAGAGCTTAATTCTGAGAGATGACTCAGATACTTTTTTTCTGACCTGAAAACTTTAATTGCTTTCCTCTTAATGTAGTTTTAAGACCATCCTGGATGTCTTCACTGACCTAAGCACATTACTTCCCTGAATGTTGTCTAAGGTACGTTGTGCTGTTATTCCTGGAAGCAAAAATTTCTACATTAGTGCTTTTCATAGAAAACTGTGACTACCTAGAGTCCTACCTGCACACAGGTTAGCACAATATCATGTTAACTACTTTACTAATCTCTGAAGGGAAACTCCAAAAATTTTATTTTTGCATGTTATTGTATCTGTTGAAGAACACTCATGAAAAAAAGTTAGACATGCATTTAAAACCTTTTAGCATCTCAAGCCAAATATATACATTATATCATCACTGAAAATGGTTTAACATGGAGGCTTAATACCCTACTGCTTGTCTTTGTGACAACATGTCACAACTCCCTGTTCTAAAGCAGAAATCTAGCCACTGATGATCAGAGATAATCAATAATCTGTAAATTGAATTCAGTCAGAAACCTCCAGCTTGAACTTATTTGTTTTCCTTCTTAACAAACTCTCCACAAATGTCCATAACAATACAGCAAATTCCTGATCTTCTAGAAGTGAGCATATGGTCTCACTTCCTGGGCCTTCATCATTTCTCACTTTTGTGCATTTTACCTTGCCACCTCTGTGACCCATCAGGAGACGCAGTGCCAAAGACACTTCGACAAGACCATCGCCTAAGCATCAGGTTCATCGTCTAAAGCATGCATTCAGCACAATTCACAGAATTACTTGCACATTTCTATGCCTCAGGTTTGGAAACACTGGCTGGACATTTAACTGAACTACCAACTCCAGTGAAGTCCCTTATGCTATGTCCTTTTCCCTTGGGACAGGTTCCAGTTATAGCAAAAGGCATGTCCTCCAAATAACTTACCTGAAGTAGGAAAACCCTGTTTATCTTACCTTATATCTGCCCTTGCGCCAGTAGAGAACTGCATCAGCCAAAGTTTTCATTCCTTAAACTCTGCCTTTTTCCTCACAGCATCCAGATAAATATTTTCAAACACTCCCCCAAGCAGGGACAAAATGTAACATTCTTGCTCTTCCCAGTGTGAGTGGAAGAGAAAGCTCACTGCAAATCAGTTCCCTGATGTGGAGGAAATTTCTGGAAATCCCCAAGAGTTGGAACTACCCACCCAAGTTGGAGAACTTCTCAGAGGTCAGAAATGAGATTTAGAGATGTAGCTTGCATATTGCCTAAATTACACAGTCTTTTCCCTATGATTGTGAAAACTGTGAAAGGTTTGAATCAGAGACTGGAGAAAGGACCATCCCTGTGACAGAATTAGCCTGATTTTAATTTTTACAAATAGAAGTACCAGTGTTATTCCATGCCATTTCACACTCCATGACACCTCAAACTCCTTTTTGAAGACTACAATGTTTAAAACTGAGATGCTTAAGGTGGACCTCTGTCACAGTAAGAGCTGCTACTGAAAGATGTAACTTGTCCTTCATGCTTTCAGTGACGCTCTGTTCTAAAAGCTGGCATCCATGCCACTGCCAAAGGAGTGTTCACCTTTCAGTGAAATGTTGGAGTCATGAAGCTGAGTGATTTGGGGCTGCTCTGTTCATAAGTAGATACTCAAGACAGCATTTTTGGAAGCCAGCCACTGGAGTGTACTGTATTACAGAATAAATCACACTGGAAAGATGCTCCCTGTCAAGTTGGAGATACTTTTAGAAAAGATCAGTTACAGAAACCATCATATTTATGTGACTATTTCTACCTTTGTTAGTGACACAAGCTTATTTCACACACGCTGTAAGGTCCCAGATGAGTTCTCTGAAGGTTTCACACAGATCACAATACCACAGGCTCTTAAATCTAGTGGAGAGGTCTCATTTTTTATAGTACAATGAACTACAATTAAGGCATGATCTTCCTCTGACAGGTCTGAAATGATCTCCATCCCAATTCCTTAGGGAGTGCATTGAAATCTAGCCATTTAAAAGACCTCTAGCCAGTGTTTCAACTGCTCTGAACTCTCATAAATATTATCAGCTCTAAATTTCGGGAAAGGGTCCCTGTTGAGAGGTAGTCCCTTCAGGAATATATAGTACAATCCGACTAAAACACAGCCTCATCCCAGGTTCTTGTTCTCATGTATTTTGGTCTAAGTGCAGCCAGCAATCCTGTCTACAGAAGGCGCAATACAAGGATATAACAGAAAGTGTACAACTGAAGTGGTAAACCTCCCACTTCATCAATAAACTGAAGGAGAGACCTTGCCTAGGGATATGACTACAATGCCAATTGCAGTTAGATGCAAAGAGGTGTAGCTCGAAATGAGTCATTGTGGATACTGAAAAACTTTTGTCAGAGGGACTAAGTTTTGCATGGGCTATTTCATACTGCTAAGAAAAGGTAATTTATTAGCACAGTATTAGCCTCTATAAAGCTTCTTCCAGCCTAAAGTATTCGTTTGGGGACAGACATACACTACTGACAGTGTGTGTGTTTATGTTTTGACACTGTTCAGTAAACACAAAATCTATTAGCATGGGTAGTTCATGAGAATTCTTCAGACATTGCATAGGTAGCTCAAAGATGGATTGGACATGTTTACACTTTTTTTGCAGATATAGAAGTATAAGCATGCTCTGAAACACCGGCTTAGAATATCCCTAACCATACATGGATGAAGTCATGATTAACTGAATTTTCACCCAAGTACATAAATAAATATTAACTAGAATAGACATACATTTAACCAGGAACAGCATCCAAATCCAGATGCTGACAGCTAACAATATATTGTAGGAGTCTCTATGGGAGATGATGGTCTAAACTCCCATTGTGTTGCATGGAGGCAAAGGATTCAGTTCAGTTACCTACATGAAGATATCTAGTGGCTTTTGGGAATTTGGGGAACCCTTCCTGGCCACCTGCTGACTCTTCAAAATGGTACAATCTCCTAGAGATCCTCTGCTATAGCTGTCAGCCACAGCAGTAAATCTCAGCTGCTCCAGTGCACCTCCTGTGGCATGACTTGTAAGGTCTTGAGAACTGAATAGAGAGAGACAGTGTACAGAACTGAACAGTAGAGACAGTGAAATCTAGAAAGTTATTCAGGCAACCAATGTATATCCCTGGTTAAGGGTGAGCACACAGCTGTCTCAGTTGGGCTGACCCAAGTGAGCTGTATCAGCCAGAGCTGCAGAGCAGGAAAGCAGGCACCTTGCTCACATACAGACGCCTACATTGCAGGGATGTGGTTGGATTTCTGAATTTGATCCTGAATTTCTCTCTGTTTATATAGTAGCTTTTAGCCATAACCCAGTGTGAAATGAGAATCCAAAAATCACAATTTCTTCAATATTATTCAGTCATTCAAGCTAAAAGCTCCCACAGAGAAACCATTCTAGGAAGCCTTTCATTAACACTATTCTCCATCCAGTCTTAGGGTACTGAGAAGGTGTCCTGGGCAGAGAGCAGAGGAACTTAAGCTTCTTTTTTTAAATATAAAGTCATGTCTCTTCAAAGCAGAAAGGACATAGGGAAGTGAATCACATCTATATAATCAAATTTTTGAAATAAGATCTAAAAATGTATGGCTGTGTTCCACATTTTCCTTTAGGGTACTAATGTAAATTATTTCTACACAGCAGGCTGAACCTTCTGTTTCCTCTCAACAGCTTGTACACTGCTACTTTTTCAGTGCAAAAGCCATAGTCTGATCTGGGCAGCTAATAAATACTATTTTATCAACTTATAAAAATAATTATCTAGAGTTTACTAAGAATAATAGTATTCACAAGAAGCATGGGTAATACAGGACTTCACAGTTTTTTAATTCCACAATCTTGACACAACCTGATATGCCACAAATTGTAGTTACACAATAGATTCCAATAAATAAAAATATACATGTTTTTTAATTTAAGTTTTGTAAATTATCAGTTCATTTTTTGAGACGTCTAGGATAGGATTGACTACAAATAGAAAATAATGCTTCATGTTACAGTTAGAACTGAATTTCACTTCTGACAAAAATATTTTGAGCACAATTATAAATACAATACAATGGGAATTCTTTTAAATTTTTAAAGAAGCATTGAATTTGTGTGTATTTTCCTGTGTTTTATTACAGCACTTTCAAGCAGTATAGTTATTTCAGAATACTGTACATATGAATTAAATTAAGGAAACAGCTATTAGGAGAAAATATGCAACTAAAAACACTCCGTTTTTCTTAATCCTAAATCTGACCTTGTTAACAAGCAGGTGCAAGACTTCACACTATAACCAAGAACAATAAAGAGGCATGCTGTCCTCATTTTTCCTCTAATTGTCCTTTTCTCCAAATGATATTAGTTCCCATTGGTTTTATGCGATATTCATCAGTATTACTTTTGGTTCTTTTAAAGTTTATTGTAGTCATGGAAATAGGAGTATAATCCTTTGATCTCTCACATCACACAAAAGTAATCTATGAGAATATAGCATATGCCAAAGTATGAGAAATGTATCCTAGTAGAATTCCTTAGTCAAAAGAATTATGTATCTATGGCACCCTCTGTGAAAGTTCTCTGCAGTGAATTATTCCTACTATTCTTACTGAGTACAGCAATGAAAAGGCACAGCCAAAGAGCCACATGTATATATCTTGGGTAGGTAATGTCCTTATTCACTCTTTCTCTATTCTTTACCAGGGTAAAAGATGTCTGAAAAGCATCTATAATTATATAAGCAGTTAAAGCAGCCAGCATCCAATTAAATGTTCTTTATGGCATTTATCTTCGAGTTACCCTCTTGTTATCAAAGACTGTAAAAAAACAGGTAATGAACAACAGAACGTAGTCCTGCCAAAATGTATGTCGTGGTCGTTGCATCTAAAAGTGACTTACTGAACCCAAGTGGTTCAATTTACCTCTTCTTTACACATTCTAAAATGATACAAAGGAAGAATAATGAAAAGCAGAATCAAAATCTACTTTTAAATTTTAGAAGGAAAGCAGATGGATTTTCTATCTGAAAACATTTACAGGAGAGCAGATGAGTACATGCAAGGATGACATCTAACAGTCTTTTTTTTAAGATTTGTCATTTTAAAGATGCAGCAAAGTAACAGAATTAATCAAAGTAGTGAAACTCAACACTTACTTTTTGCTCATCCAGTGATTTCCTGTGTGGTCTATATAGTGTTATAAAAATACTCAACACAACACCATTACATCAGATAATGGTTACTTTATGAATATTTTTGTTAGACTTCCTTTTATTAAGTTGCAGATCTAGAAGTAATCGTAAGCAAGGTGGAAATTACGAAAATCTGTAGTCCCCAGTTCTCCACATATGCAAAAAAAGACCCTTTTTACTAATAAGCATTGTACTATCTTAAAAACATTGTTGGAAACCTTGGAAATAAGTGATTTAAGCATCCTGGGAATTTTTTCCTGCAATAAAATGCTTCCTCAGTCACTATCCCCTCCTTGATTTACACCATCCATGTAAGCTTAACTTTACAAAGTTTGTAGGCAGATGTGCAAAGGTCAAATTAAATCACCAGTGGATTTTATGATTTTATTTCTTCTATTGAAAAGATCATTAGGCATATGTGTAAGGTGTCCACTAAATCACTAACAGATCACCTAATCTCACTTCTGCCAGTCAAAAAGTCTTTCCCAATATACTATAATATTATTACACCATCATATATGCTCCTCTCAATCACATTAGCCTCTCTAAAATGTGAATGCAGCAAAAGTACAGTCAGACAAGGATCATGATTTATAATGATGGGCTATGATTAATAATACAAACTCCCTCTTAGGAAGCATGGTATCAAAAAGGACATTTGTGTCTTATTTTTCAATTATAAAAAATGAGAGCAAACAAAATCTTATGTTTAATAAAGATCAGAATGTCTGCCCACCTAGAAATATTGCTTATAGGAACCCTCATACTCTCCCACTAGGATACTTACACCACTGTTTTCTCACAAAACAACCTTTTGTATTAGAAGGGAAATTATTGTTTTCCAATAATTGTGATGAATTATGATGATTTGAGAAGTTATTTTCTCAGCTCAGAGAGAGATTCATTAGGGCTAATAAAATACACATCGAGATATAACTAGCTCCCTATGATGCTGGCTATGAGTTTAATAGGTTAAAATTTCACAAAATGATGATAAAAAAATTAAACCCTGCTGCTTCTCTTTAAAGCATATAACCAATTTGCCATTCTACTAACATAAAACATGTTAAAGTGACAGGTCATATGAAAGAGAAGAAAAAGAAGAAGCCTACAGGGTTATTAGAGTCTTTTGTGTAAAAAAACGTTCAGCTACACATACATAAAATTTGCACTTTAACAAATAGTATATACTTATATAATTTATAAATATATTTATAAATATAAATAATATATTTATATTATTTATAAAATAACACAAAGGGTAACTACCTTGATCTACAGAAGCGTTCTTTATGAAATAGTGTCGCCTTAAGGAAAGGGCTCAATACTCTATGGAATGTATGATTCTAATTTTTATGAAGGAATCCCAGAGATTTTCAAGATTTAAGAAAAACAGAAACACGACTTCCATGAAAATATACAAAAAACTAGCAAAAATTCACAAAAAATATAAAAACAAAAATGCAAAATAAAATCACACAGAATAGATATTAACAAGACTGATTTTTCAGTCCTTTTTAATTTGCCTCCTCAGCTCATTGAAAAAAAAAATGCTTCTTATCTTGATCTGAACTACAGCCCGACTAGAAACTAATTTTCATCAATATTTCTTTTATTATGTGCTAGTGTGGGTAATATGGGATCTGGCACAAACCAGCCAATATTATACGCTTTCATTAGTCTCAGGAGGCTCAATCCTGCAAACATAAATGCACATGTGTAACTTCACTCTGGCTAGTAGCCTAATTGACTTATTAATAAGTTAATATGTAAATATATTTGTTTAAGCAGGATCTGTCCCAAGTTTCTTGACACCAGTCTTCCCAGGGACCTCAGTGGCCCCAGACTACAGATCTTGAATCCTGAGGGACACCTCTCCTGCTAGAGAGTGTCTAGATCTGAAAACCAATTCATAAACAGAAATGAAGCCTCTTCTTTTTCCAGCAGCACCACCAGCTGGAGCAGCTAAAGAGATTAGGACCAAATTCTGAAAGCAATTATACTGAAGAGAATAATTCAGAACTAACACTGCTAAAATACCTCAACTGTTGCTTGCCCTAACAGTACTTCACGGGAGCTTTACTGTTTTTGGAGAGCCCGCTAAAAGTTACCCTGAAGATATCAGGCTGGCTGTAAGGAGCCAGTTCTGTAGGGTGTCAGGTCTGCAAACACACCATAGGGGTTTCCTCACTTATTCCCACTTCAAAGAAGCATTAAGAACAATTTCTCTTTATTACAGTTTTTAACTAGATTTCTTTCCCCTGTGATGATTAATTAGGCGTTTGTTACAATTTGCTTTCTTTCCACCTCTAAGAATAAATGTACCCTTCTGCTAATCAGACACAAACAAAATGTTTTGAAAAGTAATCACTTGCTAAAAAAAATGGAAATTGGGCTTCTGTGTTGTGAGGAATGTACACACATAGCACAGTGAAATTTAACACGGGTAAATGATCTGACTACCTCAAAGTGAAGTTTTTGCCTTCCTACAGTGGCCTTTCACCCTGCTCTTTCCTCCAATCTGAGGAGAGCTGATGTTGATGGAACATATAATGGCTCCTTTCCTGTGTAGTAAAGTCAGCAATAAAGCTCAGTAATTAAGGTGACCGGGGAGGCCCAGCCCAGCAGGCTAGTGGTGTGGCGAACACTTTCAGAACTTCAAACAATATCAAAGTCACTGAAAAACGGGCCTAGTTCAGGACTGGTTTGAATTAAGCCTCACTTCCACACGCACTTTTCAAATCCAAGCTCAAACAAGAAAGCCAAGGCCTTCTGGATTTCATTAGAGCCAATTATCTTATCTGTTTCATCTCAGGCCTGACCCTAAGGCTGGCAAACAGCTATTCAGTGCATTTGTGTGGTTGTTTGAGAAAGCCTCCAGCCAGCCAATGGCCTGAGGAACTGCTAATTAAAACACAGTTGCCCCCTGCCTCTAGTGATTAAATATTTTCAAGCTTTTGTAAATAATTTTTCCATTCTTTGCCCCAAGCCTCAGAGGTCCAATACATGCAGTAATTTATTTAGTTTGTCAAAGAATACTGCTGGAAATAAAACTATAATAGAAACTTAGGAAACTCTTATATCTTGCCTAACTTCTGCAAGTGACATTCTACAAGCTTGCACAACATGTATACTGTTTCTTATGTAATTAAATCTTAATAACCTCATTGTGTTTGAAGCAATACAGCGTATAACAGGCCCTACATTTTGTTGATAATCATCATGTTTCCTCAGATGTCAACAAGATATGTATGCTCATGGGCTTCATGAGGTCGTAGATGCTGCAGATGTCATGCTGAGAGATACCTGCGCTTCTGAGATGGATGGACTCTTCTGAGAGGTTGGATCACACTTTGAAAACCTGTTTGGAAAGGACTGAATCCTACCAGTAGCTTACTTTTGGAACTGGAGGACAGTTCCAGAATACAGATCCATGTCACCCTGTCCCAAATAAATTCTAGTAGTTAAAATTTGCATGAAAGACATCTGGGCTAGAGAACTTAATCCCTCCGTTTCCCTTTCTCAAACCCTGGGAAGACACTACCTTTTGCATGAGGCCAGAGAACCTGATTCTAGCATGGTTCTAGCCTTGGTACCACACAGTGCTCCACCTTGTGTCATCCCATGCCTCACATGTGGCCACTGTCACCAGTATTGACCATGTGTATCTCTTATGCAACGTGATGGGGAGAGGAACAAATTGTATCTCCCAAACTAACCTCTTAACTCCCTGCTTCTTACTATTATTCTTAACAACAACAACAAACACATTTATATTAGTACAATGCATTGGAGGTACTGTCATGAACCAAAACCAGTTGCACAAAACACTGCAGAGAATGAATAAAAAGATGGCTCACATCTATGCACTCTTGGAGACTTGGGGAACTACAGGCAGAAGCTGTACATGCCAGAAAAATAAAAGCAATCTTAGCAGTACAGGAATTTAACTACTGTCCAGTTTTGTGTGAGGTAATATAGCAAAATAGAAATGTAATAAAATATTTCAAGGAAGCTAATAAACCAGTCTTGTAGTTGTTTATGAGAATACCCTACAAGTATGAACTGTATCACACAAAAAATCAGAAAACCTGTATCTGGTATCATATGGAAAATGGAATTCATAAGAGCATTCTGAGAATGACATTGCAATAATAAACAAAAAGGCTGAAAATTAGAAATCTTTTTAGGTGGTTGGAATGGTAATATATTCTGTATTTCAAAGACATGCTACAAAAAGAATCTGCAAAATTCAGACATTGCTGTGTTGTGACTTCCAACAGAGAAGGTCAAAGGTTACACAAGAACTTGCCTGACTGACAGGCAGAAAAATGGTTTTGCCCATAGAGAGTGGCAGTAGTAATGGCTTGGGGATAAAAGTTTGGTAAAGTTGAGCTTCAACTAAATACAGATTTCCTCAATTAGTGTATAACAAAGTTACTATAAAATTTCATGATGTACAGAGGAGCCATAGCTAGAACAGAGAAATCACTGGTCAATAAACAATAATTCAATTTGCATTGTGGACAAACTGCCCTGCAGAAAACCACAAAGTATGAGAAGATACCAAGACCAAAAGCAGAATGTCATGGAATCCCTGAAGAAATATCAAGGAGGAAAATGTTGATTCTTCCAAAAGACAAGTTAAAGGAGGCATTCTATGTTCAAGTCTGGGTAGAGGCCAGAGACTATCAAGCACGGAAGTCAGGGAAAGATGAATTTTCAAGAAAAAGATCATCAGGATAAATAAAAGCGGATGACACACAGACTAGGAAAAATGAGGGTAAAATGTAGACCCTGAGCTTTGGCTAGGAAGGATTTATATTAAGAATGGTTTCAAAGGAAGACTGTGATGCTTTTTTGGAGGAGGTCTAGAATCAGAGGACAAACAGCAACATGTACATTCAATGGTCTTGGGAAGAGAGAGGGAGAAAGGAGAGAGGAAGATGGAGAGCTTTGCAGTACTTTTTCTTTACAATGAATCATGATTGCATTAGAAGGGACAAGAGCCTCTTGTCAGGGGAATGAGAGGTTAAATAGACAAATAAGGGAAGAGAAAGCTTATGTCCCAGGTAGATCAGCAGATGAAAGTGCATGAGGGCCTGGTAACAAGTAAAAGAGTTTTGAGAAGATTCAGATGCTTTTGAGCATCTGAGAAAAACAGATGAGGAGCAACTGTGATCAGAGGCATATGGCAGAACTGTGGGAAGAAAAGAGACATTACAGATGCTATGGAGAACTTGATGAATGATCAAATTATGACTGCAAGAGAGAAATGTGAAAGTGGGAGGAAAGGTGGAGGAGGCAGGGAGTATTAGCAATCTTGGAAAATTATTTATACTGCTTGGTACTATCAGAAATGCATTTCCAATCTTTAGGTCTTTCCAATCTCTTCCAATCTATTATAGTTGAAGTACTTCCAATCCAAAATTTGCTCTGCCAGACCACAAAAAACAGCATAAAAAATTCTGGGTTTGTTCAGCAAGTTTTTACATAAGGGCCATTGACTTAACACAGAGCAAATCAAAACTAACTGAAGAGCACTCATTTATGTCATAGTTTTAGTTTCAGGGGCAGTTAGTACTTAGCAGGGGCCCATTTGATGGTACAGAATGAGAATGAAATCACTGCATTTTTTATAAGTTTGGAAATTAAAGGGTCTTCAAGTTATTACAAATTATTTCTTTTGCTGTCTGTTTGCAGTTTCTAACAAGAATTACACTGAAAATGATGGGCAACTTTTTGAAATATTTTTTCTTTGTTGAAAAAAAAGTGAGGAAAATGATCAGATAATTGTCATTTTCATATCCAGAGGAAATCAGTTTCCACAGAGAGTTCATCACACAGAAGGTGAAGCACATATTAATGAAGCATAAGGAACAAGAAATCCCTGTGACAGGAATTGAAGCAATTGCTGAAGTTTAACAATATATTCTTAGCAATACATTCTTAATCTGCAAACATCTTGATTGAAGAAATAGGATGGTTAGACTGGATAGGGTGGTAATTAGCCCCCTCTCTCTTGTTAGCCTAATAAGCCAGAACTAGAACACTAACTTTTTCAAGAAATGTACTCTCTTACTAAAACATAATCTTTTTGTATATGTGCATCTACTTGATATTTTTCAGAGGGAGACTTCTTTTAAGCATGAGAGAAAAAACAAAACAAAACAAAACATTCCAAATAATCTGACAGCAAAGGCATTAATTTCAAATGTGATGAGGTCAGGTTCAATCCCCTGATTTGCAGGAATGTGGGACAAGAAACTGTTTTCACTCTTTGACAGTATCACAAAATCATCAGGTTGGAAGAGACCTTCAAGAGCAACTTGTCCAGCTGTCATCCCCACACCACCATAATCACTCCTAAGCCATATCCCCAAGTGCCACATCCAGACACCTCTTGAAGACACCACTTTCAGAGCCAGTGACTCTACTGCCTCCCTGGGCAACTTATTCCAATGCCAAACCACTCATTAAGTGATTTTTTCCCCCTAATCTGTAATCTGAACCTCCCCTGGTGCAATTTAAGGCCAAATCCAATCCCAAAAGGTTGGGATTTTTTACTTAAAGTTTTCTAGCTTCCTAGAGTGATGTCCTCACCAAGAGGTTAGGCATGAACACTGTCATAAAACGGTTTGAAACACAAACACTTAGTTGTTTTCTTGGAAAATTTCAATAGTTTTGGTTTTGTTCCAGTGTAGAAGAAAATCACATGTCATAACCACGGACAGTTGCTGCTTACTGGAAGTGCTGTCTTTAGTCATCTCTACTTTAGTAATGCACTCCCTGCACAGGAGGGACACAGCACCAGAATCCAGTCAACTTACTGACAGAGAGAAAAAGAACCAAATAAGATGCATCTTCCCTTCAGCCCTCCACCTTCTATCTTCTGATAAACATGTACACTCCTATATGCATGACACAGGAGAAATGCATCCCAGACATAGCTATTTTCAACTTGGCTGATTCTATGCTGTAATTAGTTTGCTTTCATTTTCCATTATTTTTTCATAAATTAATACTTTTGGTAACTTTATTTTAACACCTGATAGAAATATCACTGGAAGGCAAGCACAGGAATCAACTAATAAGATCCTTCAAAAGCTTACTTTGTTTCAAGGCATAACAACTCATGAAACTGCTTGTATATAATCTTAAATATTTGCCTACTTAATTAGGTTAAATGTAGTCACAGTATCTAAGAGAAAATCCTGCCACATTTACTCGGTGAAAAGCCTCTGATTTCACAAACTCTTTTAACAATTATTTTGCAAGAAGCTACTATTTTGTATAAGTAACAACTCTGTATCTTAGCTATGAATTATGGTGTTGTGAGCAACCGAGACCTGCATAAACTAATGACACAAATGATTGATTTACTTCTAAATCCTAACCCTAGTATATATGATTGCAGGACAAAGACCCCACTTTGCCTGAAAAAAAAAAATATATATACACGATTGTAAGCCACTCTACAACTGCGCATTTTTCTTATACTGCCTGTAAAATTAATGTCTGAGAGTTTGAAGTCTGATGGATTCCCTCACACTGGGTAGCGACTTATCCAAGAAGCTGCACTGATTTAATGGGATTACTGATGGCCCAAGTAGTACTGCTAATACCACACAATGATGAGTCACAGACCTCCCTGAACTTACTCATTAGACATCTATTTTTGAGACATTTATGTTTTCATAGTTTCAAACATCTCTCCACAGGACTAAAGGCTGACTTCAAAAAGTAATGAAATACTTGGACTTAGGGCTCCAACAATATCAGGAATCCTCAAAAGATCTTGCAGCACCGAGCACAGTGCTATTCAGCATAAGTAATAATTTTAAAATCTGACTCTTGCCAGATTGTTCTATTTTTCCCCAGAATTACTGAAGCTTTATTTTCTAGAATATTTTTTCTATGAAAAATGCTTATTCTTTTCATGCAATTATTGTATAGGCAGAGTGTAGCACAAGCACACAAAATGATTAGGATAAAAAAAAATCTCCAAGGAATTATTTGTGCAAAGGCTTGAGAACATCTATAAGCACAGACATGCCCTGGAGGTACCCACACAAAGTAGCACTGAGACACAGGTGTGTGAGCACACCAGAACCTCACAATACTTCTTTGCAATCCTGCTTAGATTTGAAAGCAACAAAATAAAAACTCCCATTTCTTTTTCTTCTCTAAGTATTAAAAGAAGAATAGTGGAGGTCTCATTAGCTAAGTTAGCTAAAGAAAGCATGAATAAGAACTGTGTAGCTGAAAGGCCTCTGTTTCTGCTGTTCTTGAAACAACACTTCTGTCTGATTCTGGATAATGGGCTTTTAATAAAAATATCCACCAAAGGAAAACAATTAAACAATACATAAAGCACCAGGGTGCAATCTAGTGGTTCTGTTACAGTCTGGAGCTGTTCCAGCAGAGAACATGTGGATATTTTTTACAGGCTGCAGTGTAGTTCTCAAAAGTTATTATAAAGCAACAAAATTTAAATTGGGACTGGACATCTATACAATCACTCAGTGTTGCTGTAGTACTTTTAATTCTGACCTGGAATTTATCTCCATGTAAAGACCACAGATATTTTGACTTTTAAGATAAAAGTATCTTCTTCACTCTTGTTGCTGTTTAATTTCTTCTGTTCTGTTTTGGTGATATTTCTCAACTTTTCCATCAAAGAATTGACAATATGGCAATTCTTTATCCATATACCTCAATTCTTTCATCTTTCTGGCTTAACAAAAGTTGGAAAATGGTTATATTGGAAAAGAGTTCAGATACTTTTCAGTACTTTGAAACCACAGACCATGTATGGCTTGGGGTTTTAATCAAATAGTTTTTAACCTGAAGCACATAAACCTGACACATGCCATATTTTATTATCCTTTCTCCTCCACCCCCTACACTGCCATGTCAATAAAAGAAACTGTGCATCTGTAGAAAAGTAAGCCAACACTAATTAATTTCTGTAATGAACGGTTTCACTTTTGTAGTTCCAGTGAATTAAAGGAGCACCATATACAGTTTTAAAAATCCTGGTACAGTAAAGGTGAAAATTTAGGGTATTGCAGTCAGAAGAAGTTAGATTTTCCAAATAAAAATAAAGAAGTAGGAAGAACAAGAGGTTGCAGGTTATAAACACTGTTGCCAGTTTCAGTTTTATGGTGAACTTTGAAGTATAACAAAATGCTGAAAAGCTCTTTATACCACTGTTTCAAATGCTTTTAACTCTGCTTCTCCATTTCCTAAGGATTCAATGCGAAAACATTTGTCAAGAAAAAAAAAAGCACGAAAATTCACCATTGTTACAAAACCTTCCTCACCACACTCAAAAAAATATTCTAAAGTCACAAATCATGATGAATGTTCACATATGAAATTTATACTCAAAGCAGATTTTAAAATTATTCCAAGCAGACTTCTACCTTCTTCAAACTTCTTCAAAAGAAACTGCTCAGGCAATCCTAAGTTATCTTTCTATAGCTGTTTGGTACATCTTTATTTGAATTCTCTTAAAACATTTTCTGTGGCAGATGGAAAAAGAGAGACATCTCTGGTTGAAATGCGCATCTTTAAACGCCACCTGGTAGAAGTGACAAGGTCAGAAATCAAAAACTGATTGAAACTGTAACTCATAACTGCAGAATGCTATGGGTGTCTGAAAGCAAACTACATAAATCCATACACTAACGATTGTTTAGATTTCCTAGAGCTTCCATGACTGTGTTCTGTTCAGCCATATTTTTCTTCCTAAATGCATTACCCTTGACAACGCAGAAGGACTGTGGATAACCAGCAGTCTCAACAATGTCCACCTCTATTTGGATCAATCATTGTCTGCCTGTCATACATGAGTCACAGATTCTACCTTCCTCTATACGCAGTGACATGCTGAATGTTTGTCTCTCAACAAATAGACAAGAGAATTAACTATAGCTGAGATAACCTTTAGCAGTTATTACGAAACAATATATTGAGAAATAAGTAATTAGTTTCCATTAGTAAGGATAAGCATGGCATTTGGTTTGTCTGAGGGTATTGTGAACAGAGTTCACTGATAACACAAAAGATTCAAGTTCTGAAGATGCTACTGGAGTCTACTTCTAGTTCTTTTATTGCCTCATGAAGCTGAGTAACTAATTTGGGGTTTTTCAATCCCTCCCATACTTTTGTCCTTTTATCTCTTTGAAGAGATATCAAACATTATCAAACATTTGAATCAGAAACTTAGTCTTATCGTAGTTTTTAGACCTCATCTAGTATGATATAGCCACAGCAGCAGCCTCTGGACATTACAGTCATAAAAAAGTAACAGCATTAAATTATGGGCATTAGGAATCATTGTTTAAAAGAACTTTTTACTCAATGCTATTATTGCTGGAATTCATTAAACATCACAATACAGCATTGTACTATGACTCACTTTAAGTAGTTAGGTACAGATAGAAAAAAAATGTTGATTTTTGTCTTCTACATTATTTTGCTATGTTTATCAGAAACCAAGGTTTCTACTCAGAGAGTTATACAACATTGCAGAGCAGTGATGCCAAAGACAGACATAATAATATTCAAATAATATAAATTGATGGTTCGCCCTCATGTGGTGTATTTAGCTCATTTCCAGAAAATAACCAAGCCTCAGCAATGAGCAATTAAAGTGATTTGGCAACTGGATACATTTCTAAATGAAGAGAGATTGAAAAAGACCAGAAATAGTGTATTTTGAGAGAAGAAAAATAGGAAAGGACATGACACAGATCATACAAATGTATTTAAAATAATAAATGTGGATAGGCAAGAATGTGGGTTTCATCTACACATGCAATACATAAACAAATGGACATTTAATGAAAGTGGAAGACTAGTGATTTGAGCTAAAATCAAGAATTTTTGACACACATACTTAAGGCTGTGAAATTCAATACCAACAGGATACATGAAACTTCTTAAGTTATCTCAAATTCCTTAGTGAACAAAAATTTTTAAAAGTAAAATTTACAGGAAAATGAAATTAATAAATAAAAATACATGCTATGTATACTTCTATAAAAAAAACCATAAGGGAAATATAGCAATACCGTGTTCTTAGAGTATATGTATTAAATGCAAATAGTAAAGAAAAATTACAGTCAATACCTATGCTGAAACAGAGTTAGCAAGGACAATATCTATGAAAACCTCAAAAGTACATTTACAAAGTTTTTCATTTGAAATGTCAAAATTAAATGTCATCAGAAATGGATACACAAAACTATGGAAAAAACAAAGGGTATACACCAATACAATGTTTCAAATGAACTTAACTATGGCCACAAGATGATAATGAATACTTTTTGTTAATATTTTTGAGCACAGACTAGAATACAGACAGTTTTAAACGTATGTATTTTCTCCCAAAACAAGCACTAAGGATTGAAAGACAGGATAAATATTTTCTGCACATTTTTGGGTTTTTTTTCATTTTCACATTTTAACACATGTAATTTCAAGCATGATTTAATTTTGAACTTCCTTTGAAATTATATTTTGGGGTAATTAAAAATGTGCTGTATTTTAAATTAAATCATGGATATAGTTCATCCTTAAGTGTGCCTTATTGCCACCTATTTCTTTTGAATTTGCTCTCCTTCTTAAATTAAAATCAAATATGTGACTGCTAAAACATAATATTATCATGAGCTATTTCTAACCATTCCGAGAATCACATGCACATATATGTTTCATTTTATGCAAGATTTTATGGCCAGGTTCATTAATATGCTGTGGCTGTTTTATGCTACTCAGGAGTAGTGCAAAGCAGCCAGAGCATACTGGCCGGTTAAGCTAAATTTACAACTCCTTTGTTGAATTAAAGCTGTGCAAAGCAGTTGGAAGGCACAGCCCAGCTTCCTTCTGTCTCTTGCTTCTCCTTCACTCTTCTGAACTATCTCATTTGTTTCCACTGCCTCCTGCATCTTCTGTATTCCACTCTATGGAAACACATCTTTCCTGTGTTTTCCCTGCAAACTCCAAGTACACCCATAGACATATGTGCATGTACAACACAGACCTGAGCCTCTTTCTGCTGTCTGCTTAACTGAGCACATCTGGTGTAACATGGAGCTTATGAAAATAATTATTTGAACATTATAGTCAGCCATTGCTCTTATTTTTTTTTCTAGAACTGTTGGCAGAAGAGAGTGGATTACATCCTCATAAACTCGAGTGTAAAATCATCCTTTTAGAAAACAGCCACCATCTCCTTTTCCCTTCAAAGAGATTAAAGCAAATTTAACCTGAATAGGTGGAAGTAAATGATGAAACAAATTCTCTGGAGGGATACTTCAGACCTTAAAAATAATGGAAAAGAGATGTGCATTTTTGTTATCTTAGGAGAAAAGAAGAGATTCTTGCCCCTTAGAAAAATGTCATTATTTCAAGGATTTTTGTAGCTAGGCCAGTTCCTTATCTATGGTAAACATCAAACAACACTTTTCTGGTAAAATTAAATAGTATAGTGATTTGATTACTGCAATTATTTTCCATTCTACAGAAAATTCTCTCTCCTACAAATGCTACTACCTCCTTGTAGTTAACACAAGCAAACTTATTTTCTTAGTAGAAATAAGAAATTAAAACAAATTCTTTTATAAATGAATTAGCAGTCCTCATCTTCAAATTGGCTACAGACAGTTAAATTTGATTTTGCAACAGAAAGAGTTAGTTCAAAAATTCAATAAACTCTTCCTGTAGCACTGAAATCAAAATGGCAGACACAAACCAGCCTCGTAATTTTTCCTGTTTTCCACTATAGTCCCAGAGCAGCCACTCAATCAGCATGCCTTTGAAGTGATCACTGTGTTTTGCCTTCAAATTTTTCTGCATTTTTACAAATGAAAGTTGTTCTTTCCTGAAGAAATAGAAAAATTTCCTCTAACAGTTTGGAGGAAGAGTGAGGCAAAACATTATTCAGTCCTAAAAAGATTTACATAAAATAGATTTACTTAAAATAGATTTATCTAGTTATTTATGCAATGGAACATAACTAGTATTCTGCTACCTGCATTTGTATATGTATGTGTGTAAAAGGTTCTACAAATATATTCTGACCTAAACACAACATACCTGATATCAAGTACATGGTCATATATAATACCTGGTTAAGAGAAAAACTCTGGAGACAGAAAAAAAGGCCTTGGTCTCTTTTTCTGTGGACATTATCATTCAGAAGGATCTCTGTGGTGAAATTTGACAGTCAATCAGGCAATAACGAGCTACCTAGTGTCAAGGCTGGTGACACTTCAAATATATGCTTAGCGCAATTCTAGGATGAAATTAGGGCTCTGCTGGTGAGAAAGTGAAAGCTATGTGCATGCCCTGGGGAGTTTTAGATTATTTTAATGCAAATTTATCAGTTCCTAAGAACTCAAAGGATTAGGCTCTGGAGCCAGCCAGTAAGCAGGAAGCCTTGGCTTCTCTCCAAACAGGCTCTACCCATCTGCAAACTTACGCACACCTTGGTTATGGTGGAGAGGACCTCCACCAGTGTCCTCTCCTGCCTTCACTAGAGACTGAATAGTGCTCAACCTCTCTGTCTACTGGTAGGAATAAAGAGAAAATATCTCTATTTCTTCCTTATTTTTCTCACAAGATTGAAGATGTTCAAAATTTTCTCCACATCTTAGTTTGGATCTTCTCTGAAAGTCTGTCTATAAAGCATGTAATCTAATATAAAAAAATAAATAACATTTTTCTATCTCTGAAACGCACTTATTTTCTTAAAAACTGACTTGTTGCAGACAGAAACTCCAGAACAACAGCTGATTTGTTGAAAGAGCCTGGCAACTCTTTTCTATAGATTTTCTGGACTGTGGATCTCTCTTGCCAGTCTACTGTCTCACAATTCTGTTCTGGACAAACTGAGGATATAGGCTACATCATGTGTGATGTTTTGGATAACACCAAGGGTAGATTCTGGCCCATGGATAAAGTGTCTCTTTACTAGGAGCTGTAAATTTACCTACCACTCAGACCAGATCTGCGGAAAACAGCTACCTGGTCTATCCTAAGTAATTCACAGATTTTTGTATCCACGCTTCAAAGTTCCATGCTGTTTGCTACAAAGATCCCCATTCAAAACTGTCATGCCAGTCATACTAAATCCATGTCAGCAAGACCTACAGAGGGCACAAACACTGTGATCAGGTCAAAAGGGGCTGAGAGTGTAGGGAAACATTTCCTGTTGTTGCTTGGAGAAAAACATTCACATTCATCACAACATAATTCACAAAGTTAAATGGATGCATTTAAAATAGCAACATTAAATTTTTCACCATCAGAAATTTTTCAAAAGGAGATTCTAAACTTAAATTTGGATTTATTTGCCTTAAAAAAATACAGTTAAGTTTATGTCTGCACGTGATTAGTCAGAGTGTAGTAAGTTACACGAATTTTATTTTCCTGAATAGTGCTGCTTTGGTTAGGAACAGAGACTGAAATTCCCTCTAACTCTGAAGCAGAGTAACATACATAGCAGCAACACTAACTGCTCCCAATAATTTACTAGTGTGCCTTAAAATAGAACTGTGAAGTATTTATTTGTAAATGCACTATTAAGCCCAGGTATTTGTCATCAGGTGGTTAATAATTATAATTATGGTTACAAGCTCAGTATGTGAGTCTTCTGTTGAATAAACTGGGACCACCATTCTCTGCGTCATTAGATGGCCACATTATCTATATCATTAGTGGGACAGTTTGGATCCAAACCAAGAATGCTGGGGTGGAAACACCAGATATATTAATATCAGACACTAACACCACTGATTTGAAACATCCAGTTCCTTAACTTATGTAAAAATCTCACAGAAGTATAGGAAACATCTTGGAAAGAGCTTGAGGCACTTCTGAGTGTAGAAAATTTGGAGCCCGCCACTTACCATTTGTTTAGATTCTTTTTAAATACAGTCAAATGTAAATAAAATTCAAACCTTTTCCACAATAACAGTGGGATATTGTGAATGTGTAAGGCTAGTTCTCAGACTAGGGCTTAGACTTTGATTTCAGGTGTGTTGTTTATCAGAAGCTCTGCATATTATTTCATGGGCTGCACAGAAGTTCTTTGGAAAAAAACCAAAAAACACACACACAAACACCCCCAACAAACAAAACAAAAGTTTTGTGGTTTTTTGTGGTGTATTTTCAATAGAATATAGTCAAAAATTGTATAATGTAATTGCACTACCTCAAACTATCTTGAAAGAGATTAGAGATACATGTTGGTTTTCTCATTGCCTTTCTTGCATATCATTCTCCTCTAAATGAAACCCCTTTTCAAAGGTGTACCATTTGCCCAAACCTGAAAGATGAACCCTTCACCTTCCTGAAACTTCACTAAAGCCTTTCACTGGCCTGCTTTGCAGTGAAAGGAAATGGTGTATGTAAGACAGGACACTGAAACTCTAAAAGTTAGTGTTTTAGACAGTTCTTATCTCCTCTGGTCCCATGAAAATAAGACAAAACAGATTCTGATGAATCACCTATGAAGGAATTTAGGAATTCATTTATGAATGAGCCATTGAGAATATTCATTATGAGTGAGCAAAGAGAAATTCAGCATGCAACATTTCCTATCATTATTATTGCAGTATTTCAAAATTATTTACTTTTATTAAATAACACTTTACCTCAATTTATAGAAAAGAAATTAATAGTCAGATCTGGGAGCACCATAATCAGTCTTTTAAGTGAATGAGGAACACTGGATTTGGACCATACTTCATACTGCTTTCTGTCTGCTTTGCTGGCATGTAACTGCAATCAGTGTGAACATGAACAGTAATTTTCTTCTGCCTGGTATAAATACTTACATTTAAATTTTATAGGTAGAGAAGTAAGCAAGCTCAAAGTAATTTTACCAGCATGGCATAATAATGAAAATGCTAGTGACCAATTAAATAATTAGAAATTTTTTTTGGTTGATTCTACATGGATGATCACAATTAAATTACCTTTTTTTTATATTTCTTAAACTCACCAATTTATATATACTGAATTATACTATTAATAATAATACTAATTTTTACTAAATTATATATTTAGTTTATATAAACTAAATCCAGTTTATATACTGGGATATCAGGATTAAGTCAGTTTCACCATGGATTATTCTCCTGACTTTCAATATTACATTAGCTCTTATTCATGTGCTTTTGTTCTACAAACAGTTTTCAAAACTCTAAAACCAACCTGAATGCTGTGAGATACTCAACATCACCCATAGGAGGATCCAAGCCACCTGTCCAAGCGATATTTATGTTATACCCTTCACCAGGGCCACTTCCAACCTGAAAAATAGAAATAAAATGCCAAGAAGGAGCGAAAAAGAAGAAAAAGGAGGAGGAAAAAAGGAGAGGGGAAGGGGAGAAAAAAAAAAAATCAAATGTGCTTCAGAAACAAACATCAAACAACATGTCAGATCAGCCTTGTTTGACAAGGACTGCTCTGGGTTATGCACTTGTTCTCCACTGGTCCCCTGCTCCCAGTGGACAATTTGGTAATCTGGTGTAATTTAAAGAACCAGAGAAGGACAAGAAAATTAGGGGTAATCATGCAACGCAATTACCTGAAAGATACAAATAAAAATGGGGCTCTAAAGAAATAAACCTAACCTCATTTGGGGCTCCACTGCCGGGGAAGAAGTTGCCTTCATCATAGCGATGGAGGGAAACATACAGGATGCTGGGGTCAGCATAAAAAGCCTGCTGTGTACCGTTGCCATGGTGAACATCCTAAAGGAGAAAGAAAACAGATGACAAAAGTAATAATGTCCAACTCAGCATACAGAGCTCAGTTCTGCTTTCTTTTACACCCCCCTCCTCTCTCTCTCTCTCAGTTTCTCTCCCTCTCCCTTGCCCTCCTTTTGTCTTTCCCTTTCCCCCTCCCTTCACCACCCCATACTTCCTGAACTTTCAGGCAAATTACTCTTTAATGCACTCATTTTTTAAACTGGCTTCTAAAAATCAGGAAACCATAGCGAGCGTGCCCTGGAGACTCCAGATGAGCAGTCATTGAGAAATCCCAGTCCTTTTGTACAATTAGATATTTATACACCGGCTCTTTGTACTCCTTGCCTCAGTGATGGAATCTAGCATCCTGTTTTATGGAGGAATTTTATGACTTATTAACTGCCAACAGTTCATAACCCCTCAGGCTTAATTAACTAGCCTCATTGGCCTCTGAAGAAAGACTAATGTTTAAACTACAAACTAGTATTTTGCAGAAGGATCTATGGTTTACAGAGCTTTTTCACAATTCTTGACAGAACACTAAACATAAGAGTATTCATTGATTTGCCAAGTTCCACTACTGAGGTCAAAGGCTCTGCAACCAGCTGAGTAAATTGGCTTTCTTGAAACATTCAGTTCAGTTCAGTCCCTCAGCAGTTAGATCCACATCAAAAGAGATGCCAGATGCGGAAAGGACTTCATACTTCATTTTTGCAAAATCATGACGGCAACAGTTGAAGACATAGGAATATGATCTCATTAGCTATTAAATCATCTGGCAGATAGGATGGTGCCTTCCACAATCAAGGAGTGACCTTGGCCAGTCTCCATATTTCAAACATTATATAACGACAGTGAATAAAATTCTGTCATTAAATAAAATGCTGACAAAGAAATGCTGACAGTATATCTATAACAAAGGCTGATGATGCAGGCTTTTCCTTTCTTCTTAGTTTGTTTTCACAGCTCACTACTATTCCATGTGGTTAGACACACAAGAATTTTACAAGTGAAAATGGAAAATCCACTTGCCTTTCAGTAAAAGAAAAGTAAAAAAAAGCCATCCCTTTGAAATTTCTGATTTAGAGAATTAAGGGGGAGACACAAAGTACGCTGAATGGCAGCACTGTCACTGTCACCCAGTCTGTATTTATTTTATAAATGTTATGAGGCCTAAATCCTATTTAGTGTCCAAAGAACAAAGGTCACATTTTCCTCAGAATGTCTAGACTCGAGGAAGGCTCAAGCTGTACCTCAAGGTGTGCACTGCCAATAGCACAGCAAGCACTGACCACTGCTTGCCCTCCTTGCCAGCTGATGCAGACCATGAGTTTCACCCACATTGTTCAGAACTCTCTACATTGATTGAGTCCTACTTGGACTGTATTGTGCTTGACTTGGACATCCTCTGGGACCTCTGTAGGGTAATATTATAAGAGTTTCTTTTCTTTCTTTGTTGAAAGCACTTGAAACAACATGAGGATGTAGTTACAGCCCAACTGTGACTTAATGCCAAGGTTAAATGCAACACATTAGACGTGCAAGGGAGAACACACTGGTATGAGGGTGTTGGAGATTTCAAGGCAGCCAGTGTAGTGCTAGATGGTTCTGACTGGCAAATGAAGTAAAATCTGGCATGCAGATTAATCCCAAAATCCCATTCAGTCTTCAGCTGAGACAGAATTAACTGGTTTACTCCAAAACAGACTCAAATCTTGCTAGCATAAATGCAAGTATGGATGATCTTGGAATGAGGATTTCAACAACTTGACAAGTTATACTGGGCACATAGATGAATCTTCAGGGACACAGTAGGACTTCATTTTGTTATTTTAATTAGTCTTTCTTTTCCATATATATTTGGGGCTTTAGATATATTCTTGCTGTAATAGTTTCCAAAAGAGCAGAAAAAATGTTAAAGGGGCATAGAGAGATCTTTTTTCTTTTTTTTTAATTATTCAAAAAAACCCCTGTCAGATAGATCTTTTATTTTAGTGTAGAAATAGATGAAGGGAAGATTGACAAGTAAAAAGTTAAGAATTTATATATGAAGACTTGTAGCAGCTATGAAGACTACACTTAATTTGTAACTAGAGTACACTTTAGCATCTGGGATTGGATATTATTTTTTAATGTTTATATTGTAGTAACATGTATAGCTGCCAGCTTGCATGGGGTCCTGCTGTGCTAGTCACTATCAAAATACAGTCTTAAAGGTTAATTTCAAGTCTAACATCTGTAATTCCATTCTTTCCTTCAGACGCTCCAAACTCTGTTGGTGGGAATAAAGACATCACTATTAACTTGTTAATTCATTCAGTTTGGCCTGTGATTTATCCATAGTTTGCATGCATAAGAATTTTTCCATATGAATTTTTGTACATCATTGTACAAAATGAAGCAGACTGGACTGCAACTGCTCCAGGAATGAAATACTTTATGTCAGCCATATATTTCTTCCTTTTCACCAGCAGAGTTATTCCAGTCAATGGGACAGTTGGAGAAAGGCTGAAAATTCCTTATCTACTTTCCTGGGTAAGGATAGGCAGCTCCACAGGCAATCATTTGCACAGGTAATGATTTGCACATTTAACCCTGCCTTGAAAAACTGAAGCTGAATTTCTATGTGCTTATTGACTATGTATGTCAAAGGGAAGTGTTTTCCCAACAAGGCGAACATAACATTTACATACAAAAAGACTTAAAAACATTCAGGAACTCTGAGTAGGCTTTTCCTATTAAAAAAATGAGAAAAAACAGAAGAGTTCACTTTTGGCCAGAATTTACAGCAATAAACTGAAAGATTCAAGTCAGCAAAAAGACATAACACACAGTAGAAGGGAATTTTTCAAAAATAATAGTTTCTGGCATTTTACAATTATGTTTTCTAAATGACAGAAGAACAATCTGAGAAATATTTGAAAAACATTCTAAGAATATTTAACCTACCCACAGACTTATTCTACCACTCATTTTTCACTCGCCATTCCTTCTCCCACACTCCCCCTTTCTCTGCTTCTCTTCAAAAGTCAGTACGCATGTTTAACTGAACAAAAGTGCTAGATGGTAAGGCCATGACTCCACAATAAGATTTAATTATGAGTGCAGATATGAACAAGATTTAGACTATTAAGCCCTGCACTTCAAAAACCCTTTAACATATTTTGTCTTTAAATCTTTTATCACCTGCAAAAATTAATTAAGTGCAGATGTAACAGGTTAGGTTTTGATGCCAGGGTTCATTTCCTGTCTATGCTTTGTCAGACACCCTATTACACCTCGTCATGAACTGTAGGAAAACAAAAATGGTGCTCATAAATCAGCATTCAACTTTCCTTGGGCTGTGCATTGGGCTGATCCTTTAAGTGCAAGGCAGAGCTCCAATTCATTATTCATGAAAATAATACAGCCAACATGCCAAATGTCATCTGCATTTAAATGATCCATTTGTTAAACGTATTAAGTATTGTGTAAGAATGCCTTCTATTAAAATACAAGACTAATCCAATGAAGTGGATTTTTAATCACATAGCTTTCCTTCAAGGAACCACCAAAACCTGGCATACATGACTAGAAAACTCCTTGGAGAGAATGACCTGTTGATCTGTTTAATAATATCAAAGTTACACAACAAGTCAAATCATTGCGAACTGGGGAAATTTCGTTACCAATGCAACAACATTCTTTAAAGAATATCTGACTACTTAAAGTTTCTATTCTGTAGGGAAAAGTAAACTTGGGTTCTGTAGGGTTATTTTAACAGTGGAAGTATCAATTCATTTAAGGACCATAAAAGTTGCCCTGATCTATACCTTCTTCTCATTAAATTGCAGTTAACACCATTAAAGTGAAACATAGATGTTTATAGCTTCAGTATTGCCATCCTGGCTTTAATGAGTTCCCAAAATCAGAGGAAATGCACACCTTTATTGCTTGTAGGTATTAAAAGCAGGAAAGTCTGATATAAATACAAATTCATTATCTTTTACCTAGATGCACTGTGAGTGTGATGCTCACCAAGAATACATACCAGATCTACAATCAATATCTTGCCTATATTTAGCTTGTCTCTCAAGTATTTGGCAGTAATTGCAATCGAATTAAAAAAGCAGAACCCCCTGTGGAATAAAGAAGAACAGAAATAAGAAAGCAAATCAGTCAGGAAAACAGCTATAAATAATGTTCAGAGCATTTTAAAAAATGCTATATGATCTCTGAGGCCATAAATCTGCTTCTGGGAGTACCTAGAAAGCCTTTTCAGTCATCTGCTAACAATTACAGTTCTTCAGAGACATGCAGAATGCAGGTGATTGCCAGTAACCTTAGTGCTCCAAGATGGGCAATATTCCCTGGTACTTACATGGCTGTTGATTCTTCAGCATGATGGCCTGGGGGCCTTACAACAGCAAAGCCATTCTGTAAGAACAAGATAGGTTTTCAATTATCAGCTTAAAAAAATACTTGACTCAGAGCAAAACAGAGCAGCAGGCAGATGGGATTGAAATCTATTAGAGGCTCTTGAGAACTTTTTCTATCCAATCACCCCTTTCATAGTACTGCCAGAAATAATACAGTTGAAAACAGTGGCATATAAACTTATATAAATACACACATGCACATACATACATACACATGCAACATGATCTCAAGAGGAAGAAAAAGGCAGGATCAGAAAGCCCCGCTATCAATGCTGCTGTTTAGAAATCACATCTAAAAAGAAGGTCATCGATGATCATGTAATCTTAATTTGCTCCAGTTTAAGATACTTCAAAATAAATGTTGCTTGAGGCATATATTTGACATGATTAGCCATTGTTGACCTTACCTCTGTATGGACTAAATGATAAATTCAGACACACACTCACACATATAATTTCTAACAGTAGAGAAAGGATGACAATGAATATCCCATATTTCTGCAAACCATAAATTACACTTGGGAACCTGCCATGCTTGCAAGTTAATAGATTCCCTGAAGTCAATTTCTAACACACTTGCTGGAACTGTATATAAATTTCATAAAGTACAGCACTAGGATCAGTGATGACCAAGGAATTTTTTGCCTCTGGAGTCACTGAAGATAAAAGAAAAATGGAATTTCCATCCTTCCAGTGTGGGTATGGTAAAGAGAAAATATAGAAGTGCTGGCAAGGTAGCTCTGTTTAGAAAGTTAGACTATATATTCAAGAAGGATTGTCTCATAAGGTTGTGTATCATATCAAAGTTCTCTCACCACAGTAAGATTCAGGAGAAAGACCACTGCTTCATTGTTATTTCCTCTTTATTTCAACTACCCAAGATGGTCCTTCTATTCAGCTATATATTTGCCATAAAATTAATGAAAATTACCACATACACAAAAATAAGAAATTAAAATTTGTACATGAGATATTGGCCCAACTTACACCTCCACACAGCCTCACACAAACACTTGGTGTGTATGTATGGCTGCATGACCAACCAAGCATTCCACTTTCAAAGAAGAGGGGATAAGAAGAAAAAGGCTAGAATACTTCTGTATTTTAATAATCAGCATTAAAGTATTCCAGTTCAATATATTAAAACATGATAAATGTAAATGTTTCAGCCTTCTCTTACTGGAAAGAAACAAAAACTTTTACTAAAGAAACATTTAACTTCCATTCACATTGGTGTAAATACAGATGAACATGGCAGCTAATATTTACATTGGTTCATATGAAATCTGTTTATTTACAATCATATGAATGTGTGTTTTGTGTGGACCAGTGAAACTGTCTATCTATGTTGCTTCACTGGCATTAATTTATAAACAAATACTACCAGGTTGTCTTATTTCATTTGCTGCAGGACATAATTCAAGCGGACAGCTGCAAAGTTTTGTGGAGCATGGCCAAAGTTCTATCGGACTACAGTAAACTTAAATTACAATACCAAGGGAGGGCGTCTGTAACAGTGGTTCTTCTGGCCACCATTTAAAGAATCTGAGGGATCTTACATCATGACTTATTTTGCATTAACTGCCCATATTAAAAAACCAAACTCAAACAAACAAAATACAACAACCCAACAATTAAAGGCACAAAAGTTATACATGTTCATATTCAGGCAGGCATTCTTGGAGATGGGATATAAATCGCTGACAGATGAAGCATACCAGCAAAAAAAAAAAAAAANGTTGACTGCACTAATTTGCAGAACTAAACCACCTTTAGACTCAGCTAAAACTGTATTCTCTAGCCTTCTGAGGGTATTTTAACATTTCCTTCTCACACAAAATACGGCTTAGAAAAGAATTTGGCAAAGAACTCTTTTGTAGCACTTATGAAAAACAAAGTATATTAATGCGGATGAATGGCATAATAACGAGGTGAAAAAAGACTCAGCAAAGAGAGTATTACTAGAGAAGGAGCATGATGCTACCTGTATTTTGTTCTCTAGATATTTTTAAGAATTTGGAAAAAGTCCATGAAAGGCTTACAGCTGCCCCTGCTCAGCTAACAGCTCATTATCATCTAACTTTATCAGTATTCCCAAAAGATCAATATAATTAAGATGATTATCTCTAGGAGGATTTCATGGGGCCATATAGAGACAGAAAATATCAGCACTGCTGGTTTTGACAATATGACAGTTACAGTACAGGCTTTTCTTCTGTTCCCTTACTTTGACAAGACTCTTTGGAAACCCTGTTTTATTTCAACTAGGTAATTTCCGAAATTAGAGTTTAACTATTACAGTTCTCCACCAGCACGCAGGATACTCACAACAGGTTTGTGACCACTTTTTATGAGTTTTTACATCCCAAAAAGTTCAGTATTCACATGGGAAATTTTCTCTTTAAAAAGTACAGTGCGTATGTTACACTGATGATAAAATATATAGTTGAGTTATATCAAACACTGGAAACTAGTTATACAAAATTATTGGCAAATTTTGTACAATTGATAAAACACTTAATTTCTCCTACTTTCAAACTTTACATGAACACAGCACACATTAGCACAATGGAACGTGCTAATTTTTTCTTTTTATTTAGGCAATTTTTAAACACCAGACAGTGAGCTCAGCAGACAGTAGCAGAGTAGACAGAAAGGCAAAAATGTGGTTTAAAGACAGAAAGACTAACACAGAGCAATATGTTGAAAATGAAGCCAAAGCACATAAATTCAAAGCGTTTTTGTACAGAGCCTTATTTATACTAGGATACAGACACCTTTATAAGTAGACAGAACATTAAACTGACTGACAGACATGAACATTAGAAAAACGATTCATGTCTGTGCCACTATGTGATTACCTTTATTTAAATTTGAGGATAAAGAGTAAAGCCTGAATAGAGATATTCTAAAATCTGTGCATATTTGAACAACAAAGGAAGAGAAGTCTGCCCAGGCTCAGTTTACACAGAAGATCGACTGCAGATAAACCCGCTGAGTTGGACCTTTAATGAAAACTAAGAAAAATGTTAGTCTTTTTCCACAGTAAGCAAAGTATTCTCTTCTTTCATGACTGTAAATAGGTAGTTGGATGCTTGATTTCCAAAGAACAGACGTGTACATCCTACTGTGGCCTTCTCGTCTTTGGTGGTCGAGTTAATTCCTTTCTGTCATATGCTGAGTTACAGTGCTGGGCTACACCATGCTTGGGAATCTACTGTGCCTCTCCATGAACCTTTCCAAGGCAAGTACTCGGGACAATACCATAACATGGGTAGATAGTCCAGGGCTTGGAAGTGACCATCTATTGCAGAGTTCCACTGGTGTTTCTATTACATTACTTCTGTAGGAGGTAAAACTAGATGTAGAAAATTTTTCTCTAGGGCAATATGTGGTCATAGTGGCAAGGTGTGAATGACTCTTCCATTCACATGACTAAAGTGAGGAGCTTGCTCTGCCTTTATTCCAAGTGAACCAAGAGTGACCTGGCCAGCCAGGTACTCCAGATATGGTGAGAAGCCTCACTGAGCAGTGCCTACTAGTTTCAGCCTGGTACTACCCTAGTAAAATCATTTGGCTCTTTGTTGACTTCAAGAAAAGCCAGTGCCATGCAAAAAATAGCAATAAACCACAGCAGGCACTCCAAGAGCACTTACTGAATCAGTAGAAGACTCAGGTTCAATTCCTTCTTGAACATGGGGATGAATTCATAAATTTGTTTACCACACCACTCTGTGTATTTAGATTATGAGGTCCATAAAACAGATATTGAGACACATCTTTCCAGTCTAAGTTTCTCGCAATAGGTCTGGAGTCATGCTCTTCCTCAGCTTTCATTCAAACATAAGGTCTTTAATTACTATTAGAAATTTAAGGTCTTCTTGTATTTTAAGCTGCAAACCACTGTATGAATGAGCAATGCCACCTATGCCAACCATTCAAGAGGGAATGGACACTGAAAGAGAAGAGGCTTCACATGAAGAAACCCTTTTACTGTGTGGGGCACTGAGCAATAGAAGAGGCTGCCCAGAGAGGTTGTAGAGTGTCCATTCATGGAGATATACAAAAGCCATCTGGATATAGTCCTGGGCAACTAGCTCTAGCTCCTTTGAGCAAGGGAGGGGGATACAATGACATCCTGAGGCCACTTCCAACCTGTGTATTTCAGACGGAGACAGGGTAACTAACTGGGGGTCTGAATGCCACACTTGAAGCTCAACTTGCTTCTAAGTTTAGGCATGGAAACTTTTTAATTTCTATTTGTCTAAATCTCGTAAGCTATCTAGCAATTAACTCTTAAGATTACCAGTGCTTAAACAAGGCAGGCTTGGACATGCACTTGTTTTTAATGCAAAGGTTCTATTTTTGCTTCAATGTGCACGTGTTTCAGAATGAGAATGATACAGAAATGTACCCATTTCTCCTGTCAGAATTTATATTCCTCAAGATATAATATATATACTTCTACCCTTATGAAGTCATATAAAAACTCAATTTCTTATATTTAAAAGGTGGTCCATACAATGTATCTGAAAGGTCTAATCCCTAAAGTGGCCTTAGTGCCATCTTTAACTCGGGTAGTCAACTCCTACAATAACAAACTTTGGCTGCTTTAAGTCTTGGCTGCCTACAAGAATCCCCTTGCAACTGGCAGCAGGAAGAAGATAACCATATTCTTAGCAGTGCCTTATGCTGTAACACAGTCCCAAGCTGTGCCATCCATCAGGGGAGATGAGCATGAGAATGCCTGGCATAAGGCTGAGGCAATCCTTGGCCACCTGTTTGGGACAATTTTACAAGCTACTCATACAGCCAGAGCAGGAGCCAGCATTTGGCCCTGGGGGTCTATGAGTGCAGGGAACAAGAAGCTGTGATTTAATGGAACAGTATTAGCAGCATGTAGATTTGCCAGGAAAACAGTAATGGACATCAGGGAATACCATTTTGTCTTGCAGAGGAAGCTAGTAGAGGTCAAGCACACAGAAATGGACATTAAACACTTAACTCTGATGGAAACAAAGAGTTCCCTGTCTGCTCTCCTGAAGGTCTAAGTGGAAAGCACCAGAAAACACACACGAAAAGTTGGTGCTTGCAGACTAACTTATATACAACCATGATGGCCTGTTTAGCCACAACTACTGTTAAATACATTGGGGAAGAAAGCATACAAGAGTTTTAAGTACAGAGTGGTCATGGAGATAAGCTATGTACCACAAATATAATTAAAGTTGTCTGATTATATGAAATAATAACAGTCATTCAGCTATAAATGGTTATAAATGGTTATAAATATAACCATGATTGCTGGGATAGAGTATCTAAGAGATGGTTTAATACAACATTTCGCAATTTTTTTAACTTTGTAAAAGCGAAGAATACAAACTACTACCTAAAAGACTGCATTAGTAACTTTGATTGATGGCTTTTATCAATCATATCTTTAACAGTAGTAAAATAAGTATTCATTTGTTACTGTTTCTTACATAAATGCATTTTTCAAAATGCTGTGGCTGGATGTGGAAAAAATGCCTCCTTTTGTGGCTGTCACACATAACTTGGAATTTTTTTCAAGCAAAAGGAGATTTTTATAGGGCAGAGGGTGAGAAGGTAGAAATAAGGGTAGGACAGAGGCTGCAAGAGAAATATTGTCCAGGAGGCACCTGAGCCCAGAGCACATTCCAGGAAAGGAGATTTTTGTAGGCAACCAGAGGAGTTGTGTGGGGTTTTGTGTTGTTCAGGAATCCATGGAAATTTACAGGCCTGAAGCTTTCCCAGAGGAAGGACACTGTGGGACCAGGCAGATACTTGTTTTCAACACTTTTTGCCTATTTTGTCTTTACAATGATAATTAATTCTAGGTTTTTGTTGCAAGACAACGTAGCAATAGAGCTGTGAAAGATGGCTGAAAGATTTTTATTCAGAATATTTTTAAAACCAGGAAACTAAGAACTTGGGAGGAAGAGGAGGTTGATTAAGCTAATTCTGTTTATTCACTAGATTAGTACTGACCACATGATGATTCTTCCTTAGCCCTTTGTGACAAAAGGGCTAAGTAAGGACAGAAGTAAAACCCAAGCTCATTTCGAATGAGAGTTTCAAGTTAAATTTTAGTCATCTATGGATTATACAAAGATGTAGTAACGACCTAACTCAGGAGGTTTACTTTGGTATTGATTCAACCTGACGTATCACAAAGAACCATCCCAGGAACGTATCAGATTCTGGTTCAGGGGAAACTCATTTCAATTGCTTTCATTCTGTTAAATGACCCTTAACTACCAACAGGGCAACTTTACACGCATGTGTTTGAGTGTGTGTGTGTGTGTGTGTGTGTGTGCATATATGATAAGGTAGAAAAAGGGCTTGTGCTTCACTTGATTCAGCTGAAGTGGAAATTCAAGACAGCCTCAGACCATGCTTTTAACTTAGGTACCTTTTTTCTTGTTCTTTTGAAAAACTGCTTTTTAATTCATTCTTTTTTTTTTTTTTTTTTTAAGCAGGGAATAATCATACAAATCCTACCAGCTCTTGATATTTTGTGTAGGTCTCTTCTGTTTCAAGTTTGCCAAATTAAAAATATATGGCACTACATATTTCTATCACAGAAAACAGCGCTACTGGCACCAGGATTTACATACGTAAAGGATATGCAAAAGAAATTAGACCATAATCCTTATTATAGGTACTGTACTTAAAATAATTAATCCTAGCTTTTAATAGTACTGAAGGGGTCATCTGAGCCTGAAGAAAAATATTTCAGCAATCTTCCTTTGTACTTTCCATGGTTTCATGGTCTGCTCTGGCAGTGAGTTATCTATGATGATGGAAAGTCATCTCCCATGGGGAGAATTACTCCCATCTCCCCCTTGGGAACCCCTCCCAAAAAGAGGTTCTTGTTGGATATATCCATTTTTAATTTTATTTTTCACCTGTGTGATTTTTATTCCTGACAGTCAGTTTAAAGATATTGAGGGACAGGCAGAGAAATGTACAATTTTTTATCAGAAAATAAATTAAGACACTTTTAATGTTCACAAAACAACACACAATCCAACAACCATTACAAGAACAAATAACATTTTGAAGGACATTATTCAAGGAAGTATCATTATTGCAAAATTATCACACTAACTTCACTGAACTGAATTCCAGCTTTTTAAATGTAATATTAACCATTTCATGAACACTTAATATATGGCAACAAAATGGGTGGCAGCATAAACATGAGTAACTTGGTTAACAAAACTAAAATACCAGCAGCCTAAGCTCTTTCAGTAAAAAATAAAAACAACAATTTGGCAAGCTAAGTCCTAAAGATAAGATTCTTTGCAAGTTCTAACAGTTACAAATGAAATCTGAAACTCAAAAAACCACAGATGCAGAATTTTTCCTGATTTTCCTCCAAGACTTGTTTAAAGTGGGGTTTGCGCAACCTCTGTACTTGTCCAGTTGGGCAGCAGGAGGGACGTGCCTGCTGTGTAGGACAGTTGCAGAGGCAAGGGAAGAGTCTCCTGGAGCCTTGCTGCCTGTGAGTGAAGTACCACAACAGCAGGGAGAGAGGGGAACTGAGCTGAGCATCACAATCAATGTAAGAGAAGCAGCCGAGCTGGGCAATAAATGAGAAGGGAGGGCAGGACAGCACCTCCCAGTGCCACACCCTGTGGCAAAGAAAGAGAGGGATGAGAGCCTTAGGAGACCCTTCCAGGAAAGAAATGCTCTCTCTCTGAATCTTTCTAGGCCCTCTTTCTGAAAGTGTGGTCATTAAGTAGAAGCTAGAGGCAATGATTTCTAAGTTCATGAGCTGCACTGCATGCAAGAAATCATATGCTGGGCACTACCTCTGTTTCTTCCCCAAGCACTAAGGAATATATCATAAGACTTCTCCTATCTGATTAAATTATTTATTGGATATAGCTAATGACTGTGGTGGAATTCTATTCACCCAGATGCACATACTCCCCTTTTCTGTAAGTCCTGTAGTCAGGCAGCAGACTATTAGAAGCTTTCTACATAAATCTGTTGGGGAAATGAGAAATGACCAAACATAGATACATAAAAAAGACAGACAGAGGTGTAGCTATGATTCCACATAACATAAATACCTCATTGGGAAACAGCAGGTTTCCTAATTATAAACAGCTCAAAAAAAGGTAACCTTCATGTAATAATTAGTCTCCTCTCCTATTTTAATATTACCAAGACGACATTCATCAGACATGTAAATAAATTAATGGAAAAAGGAAAAGCACAGTATTTGACTTAGTATAACATCACATTTATAGTACTATATATTGCAGTGGTGGGATTCTTTATTCTTTATTAAATATTACCTCAAAAGTGTATCAAATGGATATTAATGACTGATCATTATATTATTATGTGGCCCCACAGAATGCTTAATTTTAACAGTTGTCTATAATTAAATAAAAAACATCCAGATTAAGATACCCCAAAGAGACAATTTGTCCTGATTAAAAGAAACCCAAAACAAACCAAAACAACACCCCCCCCGAAAAAAAAAACCCCACACACCAAAAAAGCCCCACACCAAAAGTCCTCCCCAAAATCCCTCCACTGTTAATTACTATTGCAGCTATTGTTTTACATCTCTAGTACTTTCATACTAATCCTTTTCCCAGTGATCAAGGAGATCAAAGAAATTTGATGTCTCACAAGGGGTTTCAACTACAGCAAAGAGATTTCCTCTTAATTCCTGGTCAGTTTCTGAACACTATCCAAATCAGATGAACAACATGTTGCTGTTCTCAATGAGATTTGTGTGCAATGGGACTGATAGTCTCAGGAAATTCAGAATAAATAATTTTTTTCCTTGTATATGAGTTTGACTCATGCCCAGCTCTGTAAATGAATCTCCCAATTGTTTTGCAGACTTTTCATGGTTTATTTTGTAGTCTGTTTTCTTAGCAACATGTGCCTACCTATAGCTCCAAACTACTACTATCACTTTGTGCAATAGCAAACGATATCAGTAAAGACCATGGAATAAGCATAGAAACTGAAACATTCTGTCTTTCCTGAAATTAACTTTATATGTCAAATCCCAGTCAATACAAAGTACTTGATGTTTCCACATTCTAGCTAGGCACAGACATTAAAAAAAACCCTGGGGTTTAAATTGATTGAATTCATGTCTGTAAACTATTATATTCAAATTACCTTAGGAAAACCATGCAACACTTTTTTGAACATACATATTTATTCATCAAGATATAAGAAATTTTGGGGCTGCCTATACAGAACTACACTCATAAATTTAATAATCCTCATGTCAGAAAAGCACTTGTTAATTACTTCATCTTCTCAATCTGAGCGGTTTTTGTCTCATGATTTTATCTACACTAGACAGTTCTACTCCAAGATTATCCTAATGTCAGCATGGCTGTTTCAAAAAAGGGCATCTGTGATTCTGCAGTGCAGTGGATAGATATTCCATGACCTTCTCTGCTCCAGTCTGGAGCACTGCTCTGTGGTTACTCATTTCTGTGTATTGTGGGTCCACCACCATGAACTTCAGCACATACTGCTCGTCTCACGGAACTGTAGGATTTCCCACAAATCTGCCTGCCCTGTCTCATAATTTATCTTTTTTTCTTAAGATGACACCAAACTGACAGTACACCATCTGACAGCAATCCACAGTGGTAAACATCCAGGGAACTACTACGGTGTGCTTCTCCACTGCTCTCATCTTGCTGTTAACATGTTGCAGAGCTGTTATAGCTTGCACGCAGCTCTTGGAATCATCCAAAAATTCTGAGGCTGTAGCAGATCATTCCAGATTCCCATCAGAGCTTAATCCTCCCACTCAGTGCTCACAATACAGGCCCCAAACGGTTGCTTCACATGCATATTTGCTCAATGAATGCACATGAAAGTCGTCAACTTCATCTTCTTCCCCTTAGATTTTCACAAGTACACTACTCCATAACAGAAACAGCTGATCAACTTATTTTTCTACAGATAAAATGGCAGCAAGATGGAAAAGGAACATGTAAAGGCATAATGGTAGACTGGAACATACAGACCTATGGGTCTAAAATCTTACGGAGATTGTAGAGAACTCCAGAAAACACTGCAAAAATCCCCCTAATGTAATCTAGGCTATGAGAGTATTGAGAGCAACTTGCTAGCCAACCCTGGGTTTGAATGGATGCAGTGACAAAGCAAACATAGGAAGACTCTGACAAAACAGCTAATGTCAGGATTGTTGCATTTATAGAACTTCTGCTAACATGCTTTTCTACTGACAGTCAGGCATTAATAACCTTTCTATAACCTTAGATTAAAAATGCCACATGCAGATTGATAGTTCATACAGATGCCATAGTGGCATGTAAATCACGGAGCTTCATGCTGGAAGTCTAGGAGCAGGTCAGATGAACACCTATCAGGAACGGCAGGAATATTCACAATTCTCTTTCACAGAAAATCCTTTCCATTTCTGTTTTTCTGATGATTTCTTCTAAACTAGCTACTGGGCATATCGAACGAACAAGTGCCTTTCCTATGTTTCAACTGAAAGTGGCATGAGACTGGCTCAGTTCTCTGGATTGTAGAAAAAGATTGTATTTAGGATCAACAGTAATGTTAGAATAAACTACAAAAGAGTTCTAAATATAAAGTATGTAGTACTGACGATAAAACATTTGTTTACAGGCTGCTGCAACACCAGTAGCAAGAGAAATCTCACAAGAGCAGCTGATTCTTTTTGGCTGTCTATCACACACATAAATAAGCAAGAGCATTCACACTGTGAGAGTCACACCACAAATGCACAGAGGTAAGTGGTAAAGATTCTGTAGCGGTGCCTGCTCATGTCAAGTACCCACAGGACATATCTCATTATTCTTACCAAAACTTGCTTTTAAATTGCCTTAGAGGCTGGTGTATGTCCTACAGTTGCCAAAGATAAAAACTAGATAAAAAAATTATTCTTCACTTTCATTAGTGTGTGGAACAATGCACAGTGATTTACATATTCTTCTGTGCCCAAAAGATCTTAAAGAGGATGAAGAACCCATCAGAAAGGATACATAACAGGATCCCATACAATGCACCCTGACCTTGATCTGCGATTTCAAAATGCGTACATTTTAATGGTACCTGGCTAATGATTTCAGTGTCTGAACATAAAAGCTTAGTAACTGCATTTGATTATGTCAGAGCTATAGTACTGCATTTCACCTTACTGTGCTGTCATTGATACACAGACATGGTCTATATCTATCTACATCTACACATAAATGTATACCATTCCCAATACCATTCCCAAACAGGTACCTAACATATTTTGACGGAAATAAGAGAGAGAGACAGGAAGAAAATTCTCCAAACAGAATTTGGCATTTTAAAAATCGTCTAAAGTGCTAATTTTAAAATATTTATTTCCATCTTGATTTTGGAAATAGGACTGAATCCATTAGTATGTGGACTGCAAAGTGAATAAACAGTTTCATTAAGGAGACATGTTAGCTCCAACAATGTTTATTGGGGCAAGCCTGCACTCTGGCTGCATATGGTGTACCTTTAAATAGGGCCGTTAAAATACCAAATAAAATGTCAAAGTCTGTCAGGTCTGGAGCTTTTATAAATTGTTTAGACTGGGGATAATTTGGGTTTCGTACATCATGCCTTGCGGATGCCGCGGCACGGAGATAGGAGCGGGAAGGGGCCCGGCAGAAGCAGGGGAGCACGGGCTGGCAGCCGGGCACCGCCTGCCCATCGCCCCCTCTCGTCCCCGGCCGCTGCCTCCCTTCGCGCTGGGTGGTATCCTGGGCTTACGCACGTGACTAAACAACCACATTTAAAAAGCAAAAAAAAAAAACACCAAAAAAGAAAAAAAAAAAAAAAAAAAAAAACAAAAACCAAACAAACCAAAAAACTTGACTTCAAAGGCAGTGCCGCAGCCACCGGGCAGAGATGCGCGCTAAGTTGTCCTCGGGCTGCAGCACCTCCGCGCTGGCACTGCCCACGGCCGCTGCCGCTCCCGGCCCGCCCCGCCTCCGCGGCCGCGCTCCCCGTGCCGTGCCACCGCCCTCCCCGGAGCCGAGCGCGGAACAAGGCCGCCCTTCAGCCCCCCGCGCTCCCGGCCCGCCCGGCGCTCCCACCCACGGCGCGGCCCGGACCTCACCTTCAGCTCCCGGGAGGCCACGCGGGCCGCCAGCTCGATGACACAGCCCACCGCCATGCGTGCCGCCCCGGCCGAGTGCAGCTCGTTCCAAACGGTGTCACTGTCCACCTGAGCAAACAGCCGGCCCCGGGAGGAAGGCAGGGGAGAGGGGAGAGGGAGAGGGAGAGGGAGAGCATGAGAGAAAACAAACCCGTGAGGGAGGGCTGGCAGCGTGACAGCCCGTGTACAATAACATCAGTCTTCCGTGCTGGCCAGCTGAAAGGCCTTCTGGACATGGCTTTGCTTATGCTTTTTCTCTGCACGGGCTTCTCCAATGGAAACACATTCCTGTCATGCCTCGCTGCCATTCCCTGTTTAGATTTCTCATTACAAACAGTGTTACATCGGCCGGGCCGGGCCTGCTCGCCAGACGCTCCTCACGCGGGCCGGCGAGGCGACGGGGACCTGCCAGCGCCGGGACCATCGGGAATGTCCCTCGGGAATGTCCCTCGGGAACAGCCACCGCCGCCCCAGCAGCGCCACGGGCAGCCCATGCCACCACAGCTCATCGGTGGCACATCAGTGGCCCCGTTCTTAAGCACTAATAAGAAAACGAGAACCACTCGTTTTTTCTTCCCAGGCAGGAGTTGTTTAATAGGGACTGAAATTGGAACAATTAATTGTTTCTAGTAATTTCGGGACTCTTACCATAGACAGAAAATTGAATTAAATAAAGCAAGATCATTGCTGTATCTCCAGTTTTGATGGACTAATAGTTTTGGCTTGAAGGCTTTATTTTGTTACAGACTAATGAGGTTTTTAAAGCAGACAAAAGTATGTTCTGCACCTTCTAAATGAGCAAGTGTGACATGTAAAAAATAACATGATAAAGAATACACTATAAAGGTGGCTAAGCAGCACTGCTCTACAGCTTCAATCAGTGTGCTTAAATTTTACTCTTGAAATCTAATGTTTATTTATTTGCAGAAACATACCGAAACATACAGGTGAAATGCTGTATATCCCTACATATATTTCATGTTATGTAAACCAGACATGATGGTGTTAAATAGTCTGAAAATGTTATCCAGAGAGACAGCCAGACTTCCTTGATGCTCCATGGGAAGTGCATTTAATTGTATCATACCGTACAAATTTATCATGAAAAAAAAAACGTTTAGAAATAGACAAAATACTGTGGCAGATGCTATTTGGATGACTTCCAAGCACCCTGAGACATGTTTTCAGTTTGAACCAGAAGCTTCTGTTCCTAATTCCTTGGGTAAAAAAAAAAAAAAAATTCAAGTAATTGAAAATGGATGCAACTGCTACTCGACTCTGGAAGTTCTGAGGAATTTCTCTGATTAGTAATTTGAAATAGAAAGAAGCTTGATCTAAGCTTGATCTTCTCTACACCTGTCAAATGTCTTTGCTAGTACTGTTACAATAATATTATATTTCAAGCTACTAAAATGATCTTATTTTTCAGTGCCCTGGACCTGATTTTTCTATCATTTTGATCAGTTTTGCATGCATGCAGCAGAACTAATGAAAATAGTTTGTATTTGCAGTAGATCTGAATAAAAAAACTGGATTTCGCTTGCAAAGTTTAGAATAGCAGTAAAGACAGCACTGTGTGTTTTCATCTGAGAAACTCAGAATGTTGTACAAACACAATTAAATATCATCAGCTTGATATGGGATGATTTATTATATTTGTTTTGTAGATTGATAGCTTGTGATATAAAGAAATAAGGTAGGTTTGCAAAAGATGCATACTGATAAGCAGGTAACAAGAAACAAGAAAGAAACCAAGTAGTAAAAATGCAGTGACGTATATAACCTAACGTATATTAGGCAGACCTTCAAGTTATCTCTCTATTGCTATAAAGGAGCAGTGAAAAAAATTTCATTTTTAAAGGTAATCAGAAGATAAATAAGTAGAGGTCAGTGGTTAAATCAATTTAAACAAACCATAATAAAGTTTGAAAAATTCTGTGCAGTATTTTAAATAAAGAAGTATCAGCAAGAGGGCTGGGAGGGAGTACTCTCTTACCATTTTTATGGCTAGCAAATTAAGGTTAACGTGAAGGAGTGGCTGATGAAAATGATTCAATGGCAGCTGCTTTGTACACCAGGGCATGAGCAGGAGCAACCTGCATCCTCAAAGGGGCTATGATTCATTTCCAGGAAGGCTGATTAAGTTAAAATTGTAACCACAGCTTGAGAGTACCCACCCTTAAGACAGTTGCCTGCTCTGACACGAGACTGCAGTCTCTCCATCCGCTGAATGCTGAGCATTGGCCAGGGTACAGCATTTATCATTTTCTGCTTTCAGCTGAGTGTGAGGAGACTGAACTGGGACAATAAGACCAGGTATCTTCCACTGAAAAATTTCCCTTAGACCACTTGAATGACTGCTACCTTAATTTACCTGGACTGGTAGAAAAAATGGGCAATCAGGAAACAGAACAGTGTTTCCTGAGAAATTTTCAAAAATGACCACCTAAATGAACACAGGAAATTCAGGATATTTTAGCTAATCTTGCGGGCATGTAATGAGTGGTAAAGTCTTAAAACTAGGGGTAGCTAACTGAAGCTGCATACTTCAACGCATAGTTACTATAATACAAGAAAAGTAACATAAATACGTGAATAATTGCCCTGAAAAGGTGTAGTATTACAAACTTAGGTATCAAATACTATTTCATATTCTTGCAAAATTAAGACCAAATTTCTGAGGAACATCTCATGAAGAACAACCTAGAAGAACCTGCATCACACAGCCAATGCTTCAGCTGTAGAAACCAGAAAATGCCATCTCACTCCATTTTATATCTCTGTTAATTCTATGTATTTCCTTAAATGTTTCAGGTGTTTAAACAGAGATTTTCTTTTAGTGTTACTCAATGTTTACTTTGTAAATTGCTGTTGAAATACAGTGGTATAAATGGGAAACCCATTAAAATTACAGCTACTAGTTGGCCCAGTTGTCAGGCTGTACATGAAATGCAGCCCTAAAATCCTACTGATATGCTTTTCTTTATTCCTGTGAGATTAAATGGTTGGATTTTATACAAGTGAAGGGAATGGGATTAGACACTGTGGTTTCTGGTTCTAGTGCATGTATATATCACATATATCTGATAGCCTATCTATGTGCTGACTATGCATGAATTTGTGACAAATGTGATGCTTTCTGAATCACAGACTATGAAGAAGTCAGATGGAATTTTATAGGAGGTTATTTTTGTTCAAGTGCTTTGGAGCAGCCAAAGAATTCAATGAAAAACCTTTTTGGATTAGGACTGTTTTTCAGACAAGGTTAAACAAAATTTACAGAAAATACAGGATTCATAGCTGAATTCTAGCACAGAATCTTAGCCTTTTTTGTGTTTAATTATGTATATTACTTCTATTTAGGAGTCCTTTAAATACTGTCAGGATAGAAAAATGTTCTGAACTGAACCAAATGAAAAAAACATTTTTTAAGGCATCAAAATGCCAGTATTGAACTATGAGCATACTACACATTTTGTTATCAAAAATCCTATCACTGCTACAGCTCTTCAAGGAAGAAATGTGCATGATAGCGCCAAGAGCCAGAGAACACAAGCCCTATCTGAACACTGACTTTCTAACACACATATGGATTTACTTCACTCCCAGTTTCCTGAATGAGCACTGTAGGTTGCAGGCTTTTTCAAGCACATCTAGTATAGCTCAATCATTGGCATGTGTAGCAGAGCTAATACTCTGCAAAGCTACAGATGATAGAAATTAAGCTACCTGTCCCTGAAGTGGATGTGGAGGCATTAAAGAGGAAGGGAATGACTTAAGTGAAAAGAAATGTGGGTAACTTCTCCTGACTGAATGCAACTAATATTTCAAGGCCCGTGTCCAGAAATTTTCTGCTTTGCACTAAAAAAAACTTGATATGAATGCTTCCTGTAAGAAGTATCTATGTGATAATGCCACTTTCTCAATGAAGACTTTAAGCATAGAAAGAAGCAGCCTTGGAGCAGAGACACTTCAACAGACAGAAAGCTTTTACTGTAACCCCTTTTGGGTTGGAAATTTTCATTTTAAGGAAGACTGAGTATAAAGTTTGAGTTATCAGCTCCTCGAGCTTTGCTCAGCCTGTGACATGTGTGAAAGTGGTGAGGAAGGATATGGCAATACCCCTGAGGGAGAGGTTGCTTACTTAAAGTTCTTTCTGAAATCACTGCAGTTGACAAAACTGGAAATGTTCCTTTTCCTGCTATTTGAATTTATCTCAAACCTACCTCAGAGGGGCAAAAAAAGGAGTGTGAATAATAATGCTAAAGCATTTCTAAGATAATAACTGCTTTTTATTTTACCTATCCCTTTCCCTGCTACAAAACCTCTTCATTCCTCGTCTTCTATTTCAGTCCTCTTTTCTCCAGAAACCTCCTGGGATCTGCCAAGTGGTCATTGTATCACAGTTCTGCTGACCAGAGATGCTGCTCACAGTCTGACAAACCTTTCAATTTTTTACACCCTGCATGATGTATTCATGCGTGCAATATTACAATATTCTTAAATTATTGTAATACATACCCACTGATAACTGTATGACCATCTAAAATAGAGTCCAAGATACTGCTTTGGGAGGAATTCAAAGCATCCTAGAACTTTTCTCTGCCCGCCTCTCCACCCACCCACAAACACACAACTTGTGATTTAATGTAAATCCATTTTATGCAGTGGAATTCTGATTTTACTCCTAAGAGGAATTAAATATACACTGAATTGCTCATCTGACTCTGGATTCTCTGCACAAATATCATTATTGCTCATCAATTGCGCATCTGACTCTGGATTCTCTGCACATAAATCATTAAAATCAAAACCAGTCCTCTTAGAGTTACCACACATTACCACGAAAGATACTCTACTTATTTTCTGACTACAAGTCAGAAAATGCAATCTGTCATCTACTTGTTCATGGAAACTTTGACCAGTGATGCTCCTTTAATGGCAGTCCTTGTATTCTATGTGTCCAATATCCTGGACAACAAGTAGTTCTTTACCAGTAGTTTGAAAGGATTCTTTGCCCTTTCTTTAAAGAGTAGAGGTTGGGCTCAGCTCTTCTTGGATGGAAGTTGATTAGGTATGCATTTCAGATGGATCCATTTCAACACAAATCTGGAAAAACAACTACATTTAAAAAAAACTTCTTTGGTATAAGTGGTTATACTACTGAGAAGTAAATAAAATCTGGTCAGCTAACAACGGTGTAGCTATATGCAGTAAACAAACTGATTAAGAATTTGTGACCAATAATACTGGAGAGTATTGACATCCTCAGTGATACTGAAATGTAATAAAACTTATGTATTGCAGAGCAAATTCCTGTGTTTTAGCTTTAAAAGCATTCAGACTCTCGTACTTTTTCACTTATGCCAGAGCAAACATGTTTCCATCACTATTTTTTTCTAATTTCCTTGTGTGAAAACAGAAATCAAATATTTTTCTGAAGTGTTTCAATCTCTAAAAATTGTGTGGCATTTCGGTATCACTTCCAGCAAGGAGTCTCTCATTCTTAGACGCTGTTAGTGCCAGCTAATGCTCCCGCATAAGTTTGTAATATTTTGCCCCTGACCATGAGCAGTGCAGCTTCCCAGGTGTCACACTCATAGCTCTCACCTCCCACTCCTACAGATGTCCTGGTGATCATTCATCACCTCTGTGATTTCCACTAGGAAGCAAAAGGTCCTCAACGTGCTTCTCAGCTGCTGTTTCATCTCACCATGACTAAAGAAGCGAAGGTGTGCACATCATCTCCAAGGGATGACTTCTAATGAATGGCCTGTCAGCCATGTCACTCGTTAAGGAACAAAGGAGAAAAGGTTTGCATGGCTGACGCCTTTTCCATAAATCCCAGATACAGGAAGTGTGTAAAAGTGTAGTACTTTAGGAAAAATATGTACAGTGAGCCTCCTTTATTTTTACTGCTATTGCAGATGTATCAAAGATTTTTGCTGTCAAAGGCATTTCCAGCTGTTTTGACCTAAAATGCCTACCATAAGGAGTACCTAGAATACCAGATTTTCATATTTTCTTGCCTACCAGTGTGATTTACAAATGAATTGTGAAGGCCATGTGATCTTTAGGCTCCAGCAGGATGAATAGTTCAAAGGATCATCACAAATCATTGCTTAAACAAAAACCATCATATTCCCTTAGTCTTGTATTGACTTCTGTGTTTGAATAATTCCAGTAGGAGAACTTATCGGTAGTTATATTTATGGAAAAGGACTTCTAAAAATAGTTTTAAAGGCTATTAATTCTGACCCCAAAAGCCTCTTTCCAGGCTTTATTCAAGAAGAAGGAATGTGAGCAATACACAAACCAATTGTATGTAGAATACTTAGTATCTTTCAAGTTTTTACCTGCCAGTAGTGAAGTAACATGAAAAGCCAATCAAAGCAAATTTTCAGAAAATATTCAGTAAAAAATTTAATTATTAATTAATTTTTGAATGCTTAGCAGAGTTACTGATGTTGGTAGTCATCTCCTGATTTAAATGCAGTACCCCCTCTGAAAAAACTAAATTCATCTTCAAGTTTGTAAAAAATCAAGTAAATATGTAAGGTCTGTATTGAGAAATAAATAGCTTTGTATTCAAAATGAGAAGGATAAAAAATTCAGGCTAAGTGAACCTGAAGCCTGAAGAGAATAATATCTCAAAAAGAAATAGTTTTACTTGGTTTCCCTTAAACTAACTTTTATCCAGAATCTCAAGGTCTCATAAAGCATACATTAGACACCATAAAGGATCTCAAAACCTTAGTGAAACAGTGATATGTGGATCATTTGTAGGGGGAATGGAGGGAGGATAGCATGGATTAGATGTGGATTAGTACTTGTTTTTAGAAAAAACTCATAAATAAAACACTTAGGCCCAGATTCAAGTCTCAGATATGTGGCGTATATCACCAGATGCTTGTAAAAAATGTTACTGCACTTTCAGGCCTAGCCCTAAGTACTCTATTAATTTAACTTGACATTTGTTTTAGTATTTAATGGGTTAGTGTGTGAAAATGCTTGCGCAACTGCCTTCTTATGTTTGATCTTGCAGCTTCCAGAAGTTTGTAGACAAGGAGATACAGCAATGTATAGTTGGTTGTAATGCATACAGTTACAGAAAATGCAACTTCTTTGTGCAGAATTGAAGCCTTATTTTTAAAAAGTTTCATCACTTACTGCTGAACACATTTTTATTAAAACATAGTATTTCAGCTTTCTGCCTGGATGTAGATGATTTTTATGTTAGAGACGACTGTGGGACTACACTAGAACCTGGTGTTCATTCAGATAAACCACACATGAACATTTCCTCTTCAGAGAGCTCTTCTGTCCATCCTGGGCTTAGATGTGGTCAATAAGCATGTGATATGTTTTTAAAGTGCAAATGTGATTTCTTCTTTAATTACAGAATTACCATCAAATCCATATGTGTGTGTATGATTAAGTCTGGGCAGAGTGAATAGTAGTAGTAGATTGGATGTGGTACTATTCCATTACTTTTGTTTTAACATACCTGTGCATCTATATATATCTATATATTTATATATAGATATATTCTGGCAAATAAAAAGGCTTCTTTGTGTAATGTTTGTCTTTGGCAACACAATAGTTTTTTAGGAAATGCAGAAAATTAGGTAAGACCTTTAAAGATATGACTTTACAATAGTTCATTAACTTCCCAATAATTTTCTGTGATTCATGCACTGTATCTTTGTTTAAAAATTAAACTGGTTGAGTAGCAAGGGAGAAAGATCTTTTGTAAAAAAATTGTCTGAGGCACCAAATGGTGTATTTGGCGAGTTGTCAAATTGCCATGCCTGAGCTTTCTGTCCATGCCTGCTGCAAGTAAAAGCAGTCTGAGACTATTCTAGAACATTGTATTGTGCCTGCAGCAATACCAAAGAGCTATGTCTCTCAGCAGAACAGTTTCACCTCTCACCAAAACATCAAGCTCTGTGGTAGGTGTCACAGGGCCGCCTCAGTGCCATGAAGGGCCGAAAATGGGACAAAATATGTGCCCTGTATTGTGAAGAATTTTTTTCTATTTCCTGTGGCGATGGTGTTGATAAGCCAAATGTGACATTCTCTCCCTGCCCAGAGATGAGACACTGTTGCACTTTCCAGAACCAGAGATGAAGTCTGTGCACCTCAGTAAAGGAAGGCTGGCTATTTCCTGCTGTGATCATCAAGACTCACCTTATCACACTTTTTTTTTTTTTCTAAAATCAGCATGCCTAAAATTTCAAACTTAGCTGTTTTGTGTCTCTGTCAATAAAGGAAATCAAGCACCTCCAGTTAGTTCTTTTGATCTTAGTTAGGTTGTACTACTCCTGCTCTAATGATGCATGCAGCTTTCTAATGCCAGTACATAGATCTGGACAAGGGAGTCTTCAGAGAGCTGTTGTTCTGGACTGCAAGTTAATTAAATGTGCAGATTTTATCTTAATTCACTATTTTTTCTTTAGACAGACCTCCAGCTCTGGCTCTGGTTCCATTTCCAGTGGCCTTAAATTGCCTTGGGGTGGTACTGGGATGGCATTATTGATCACACATTTTGTTGACCTCTCAAGAAAATATCACAGGCAACACCATGTAACTGTGAGTCCTAAATAGTCTGAAAAATATGTCAGTTAAAGTATTATGTGCTTGTTGTTTTGAATAAATCTTGATATTTCTTTAGGGATTGTGTAGCTGACGGGCTACAGGAGGGTAAACAAGTGCTTCATTCTTAGAAGCCTTCTGCAGTGTGTTCCAAAATGTTGTAACTAGCAAATTTCAGTAGGTTAATGCGTCAGGTAAGTCACTTAAAGTATTAGGTGAATGTATCAGCAGCATAATAATGATCTCACAGTGGAAGAGTTAATATCGAGCAAATGAGCTTCTAGGAATTACAGATTGCTTTCCAAAAACTAGGAAACAGACATACTTTTTGTTAAGAGGACTATACCTATTTTGGTACAGCCTGGAATATAGGGGAAAGACACAAGTTAATTCTAACATCTGTGTGGAGGTGATGGTTCATTTGAGTGCCCAAACTATAGACAGCCTCATTTCTCTACAGATACATTAAAAGACACCTAAGCAGCCTGGAACCTGAAATTGCAACAAGAAGGCAGTGCTACTGCCAATATGTTCTTGATTTTTACACTGTTGTACCGTGGTACAGCAGTTTGGGTATATATTTTTGGGTATATATATTTTTCTATTTTAGCTCTTATAAGAGGAATGAAGAGTCGTAGCGTATAAAGGCTGAAAACTCTTCCTGAACAGACTGAGAAGATGAAGGGAAGAATGAGAAGCAGCAAAAACCAATTTGTTTCCTGGATGACTTACTAAACTTGTGTACTAGTAAAATCTTGCCTTTCTTATTGCTTTTCTTCCTGTGTGGTCAGGGCAAAAAGTAGCACTGTCAGCTGCCATAGCAAGGAATGGCAGGAAGAAATTTAAGATTGAGAAAATATAAGTGTTTTCTAAGTTTTTTAAATATGTCGAGAGATTTTATAGCTATAAATTTCTTCTCCTGGTAATTACAGGACAAATTGTTTTCTATTATGAAAGATCTAAGTTACACTTTAGTTTCTGAAAGAAGACCAGCTTATCCCAGCAGAAACATCATTTCTGTTTTACTGCTGTAACAGCAAAATTAGAGGAAATGCAATGGACATTCCATAATATGTACAAGCCGTACTTAGCCGTTCGGATGGCTCGATATTTAGCCCAGAAGCCACTCTGTTCAGCTCACTAAACATTAATTCTTCTAAAGTGTGATTTCTTGCAGGGTGGCATTATCCCCCAGCTCCTCCTCTTGCAATTTAAAGGTCTGACTTTTTACACATTACAGGTTTGGAGCAGTGTCTTTGGTGGGGAGGATGGGGGGAGAGCAGGGGGGATTGGATAACTGCCCAATTTCATATGATAAAAGTGAAATTCTCTTCTGTCTGCAGGACAATCCCCAGGGAACAACGTATGAAACCCAAACTTAAATAAAATCATATCCTGTTTGCAAACATCATATTCCCTTTGCTTCTCAGTAATCTGGACCCATAAACCCCAGCACAGCTTGAGAGCCCATTCCTCATCTAAACAAATGCCATAAGCCCCTTTATACTTTTACAACCATGTCAGAAAATAATATTGACTGCCAATAGTGATGTGATTGGAGTTGCCTCCTCTGAGCCATAAAAGAAGCAGTCTGTTATCAATTTCTCTAAATGCATCAAGGGAATTATGGGTCGGTTCAGTTCCAAGTTATAAATGACAATTCAAAAGCCGCAGAAGTGTTTGAAGCTGGGAGCCGATGATGACATTATCATAAAAGCCTGCTCTTCTTTGCTTTTGTGGGGTTTTTTGCCTATCAACTAGACAAAAAAATATGGCTGAGAAATGACTTCAAGATTTCTTCACACAGCAGCAGGTCAAACAGGCAAGAAAACAATCACTATTTTTAGTGACAGACTGAGACAAGGAGATGAAACTTACTCACATTAAAAGTAGATTTTCTGCTTCTATTATTGTCATTTTCTCAGCACAACAAGAGAGGAGTTGCAATAGATGGATACATTAGTCAATTGATCACTTATAGCTCTAGTGGCTGTTTACAGATGAAAAATTGTAGAACAGTCTGACAATCCACAGAACCAAAATGTAATTTGTGATTATTCTCCCCCTTTAGCCACTTCACCTGCAATCTACCCACCTCTCCTGGAAAACTTTTCACATTCCAAACCTCTGACCAGCTGCAAGAAACCATCTCTTTTTATTAAAACTGCTGGCCATAGAGCTGCTAGTCTCTCTCCAACACAAAGAATTTCATCCCCCTGGTATTAGAATTCTTTAACAACAGTTGGTTCTGGAACAAGGTTAAGCTTGAAAAAAAAACCAATAAAAAGCATTATTGCAGGAGAGAGATTCCATACTTAGTGGATTTTATACTCCTGACCCTGGATAGTCTTCTGATAAAAAATTAACAATCATTTAAAGAAAACCTGTTATGGGCAAATTTAGGATGCTAGTTTAGACAATTTTTTTTCTCTTTTTGTGAGATCTGTTCAGTTTAGCTGCACAGATGAAACAGGTTTCTGCTCCTAGATAAGAGAGCTAATTATTACTTATATAGTTCCTTATAAAACTAAAAAGTTTATTGTTTGATTTCTTCTGAAAACCTAACATATACTAGGCCATATTCACCAATGTCTCTGACATAATCAATCCCTAGCACTACTTAAAAGAAAATTCATATGGATGAAAAGTTTACAAAATGAGTAAACAGTATTTTTAAATGCGTTTTTTTTTACTGCTACAAAAGATTTAGTTCTGTGATGGAAAAGGATGACAAAATATTGGTTATGGACACAGACTGCCTGATTTGCTTTTCAAAATTCTTGAAGCAAAGTTTCTTTCACTATAACTGCAAGTAATGTCCAAAGAAGAGCATCCTTGATATTAACTGCAGTTTTAGAACAGAGATAACAAAATTAGTAATAGAGTAGAATTCAGGGTTACAGAGGTTAATTGGACTTTTGTTTGTGAACAATTCAAGGCCATCAAGTGATCATGTCTTCAGTGTTTGGGAAGTCCTAGCTTTCATTCCTTGATCCAAGAGGAACTTCCATTCTGTTCAGTGATTCTTTCACATCAAATTTATAATCTGTTTGTGGAACAGGGCCTCAGAGCTAGGAGTTGGCAATATTTAGAATTATATATACCTGGTGGATCATAGCCTTAGGTACATGGGCTTTATGTATGGATAAAGCCTTGTCCAGTGCTCTTTCCAACAGTGGTCCCGCTTCAGTGCATGGTGAGGGGGGTCCCCAACCAGAAATAATATTTGCTCCCTTGTGAGGTAGCAACACCCCATAAGATGTGGGATCTCTAATATTAAATCCAGTTTGGGAGGGGAGAGAACTGAGCCTAGGTTTCCCATCCCCTGTATGAGTAGTCTAATCGCTAATCTATTTAATAATTGAGCTGCATAATAACAGCCAGCAAGGTCCCCATATGGTTAGAAGACAATAGGATCAAAGAGCTCTGAAAACTCTCATTCAAAAGGCAGTCATAAAGTCTCCTGCAAGAATGGAATTTCTTTTTTAACACTTTCTTATTATATTCTGTAGTAAAAAGGTAATCATGCAAGCAAGGAAGAAAAAATATACAACAAACATAAACCACAAAATTCATCCATCCCTCCCTAAAATCTTTGCATGAACTACTCTTCCGGTTTTACATTCATTACTGCTTTATACATTTTAATAAAGTTGAAAGTTACTAAGTAGAAATATTTCTTGTTTCTTTCCACCATAGTTTCCGAAAGTAAGCGTAAGAATTGCTTCCCACATGCTTTGAAGCAGCTCCCTTTCCCTAAGCTCATCTTAACCAATCGACAGCAAAATATTGCTGAAAGAAAGCTCCTAATCTGATTATTTACCTTGAAAAAGGTCATAACCCATTCCTTTAAGAGAGCCCCACAGCAAGCCTGACAGTAATAATACATAGAAAGGCAAACCAACTAGAAAACAAATAAATAAAAGATCAATTTCTACAACATGTTCTGTAATCCAATTTCCATGAATTTAAATAAGAAATAAAGCACACAGACTGGGAAAAAAAAAAAAGTGTAGATTAATTTAAATGCTTTAAAAAATGAAGTTATATTAAGCAGTTCTCACTTGGGTTAGCTTTTGAGTGGAAAACATACTGTCATTAGCAGAAGGATTTCAAATTACATCTCTGGTCATGATTTTTTAATACCACAATAACCTGTTTCATAGAAAAAATCATATCCTTATAATTTTCAAAGAATGCCATAGTCCTGTTTATTATCCAAAGCCTCCAAATAGATTTTTTCAAGCAATTTTATATAATCTCCTTTTTTACTCAAAAGCCTTAACATCCTTTCTCAACTTTATTTTTTTGTACAATTTTCTCTGCATTAGCAGTGTGAAAAATTACCTTTTTTATACACCACTGTGTGCATATATATGTGCATGTGTGCACACAGTAGTTGCAGAGGTGCACACACATGTCTACATGTCAATGTGTAATGTTAGCTGAACCACATACAGAAATGATGCCCAAGTTTCCAAATTGGCAAGTTGCTAGTCACCAACTTCCAAATTTTAGGCAGAATCTTCAGCAAGCTAGGCCCACAGTGAATGAGCTGGAATGATTACAACTTCCTGATTCTTTATTTCTTAAGTCATAATTCAAAAATCCACAAAAATCACAAAATCCTGAAGATTAAAATGCTTTTTCTTTTTTGCTCTTTTTTTTTTTTTTTTGGTGTGTGTGTGTGTGTGTTGAAACCTTACAAAATGAGTATTTCTTCTGTCATATAACCATACTAGTATGGTACAGAGTTTATCCATTGTGAAGAATAAAAGTAAATAAAACTGTATAAGGTTGCACTGAAAGTTGACTTCCAGAGATTATGCCTTTATGTCTGCTCAGACTGTTCAGAGAGATACTCAGAGAATTCACTGAGAAACAGTTAAAGGGAAGTAAAATATACATCAACCATTGATATATAGAGTATTATCATTTTACTTTGACATTGATGATATCAGTAAATAATTGGACCAAAAGTGTGAAATACTTTTGTGTGAAAAACTTGTGTATGTGAAAAATTATTTCTCCTTGGCATTATCTTCACTACAATTTATTAGGAGCATGATACCAGTATCAGTAGAAATTCTACATGGTTTTCAATAATTTAACTTTATTCTTTTACCTAGTGTTGCTGCGTATTTCTTTCTGCAGATGTTTGTCTACTGTGTCCCAATACAAGCTTGTCTTTCAGGATGAATCAATTTCAAAACAGGACATAAAAATTCTGACATAATTTATTACTTTAACAATACCCAAGTTATTAGCTAGCAGCTAGTGAGCCCTTTTCATGCTAAATATTAGCTTTAGCAATTTTTTTGTCCTTTCAGAGAAGTGTGGAGCCATATTTACTTTTTAACAGTACACAAAACAGTTTCTCCAAACTCATTGTAGTACAACAATTGTGCCCATGTTACTTTCTTCAACCCAAAGTGGGATGACTGGAAATGGGCACATTTCCACAAAATTTGTTCCTAACTGTTCCATATGCCTCTTGTAATGTGCTGTCTTCCATGTCTGTGAAAACACAGTGCAATAACAGCTCATGTTTCATCTCTATGGTTTTTATCAGCTTCTGAAGACTTTGAACTTGGGATTAACCAATGAACACATATGTTGTGTGCTGTGCCTTTTGTAAAAAAGCAAACATCTACTTACCCCAAGTCCCCCACAAGGCAACAAGGAAAAGAGTTTTTGAGACACGTTTCCTATATATTAAAGAAAAGAAGAAACAATAAGCATCATTCATCAAAAAGACATTTAAATACTGGAAAAGTATTTCCTTACTCTTTACAGTAATTCAGATTTCAGTATTATTATCACTATGAAAATGCCACATACTAGTACAAAAAATAATCATAATACTTAGAAATTTAATCAGCCATGGGACAATTAAGATTCTGTTATGCAACAGTGACAAATCTTAAGACTGGTAAGCGGTAGTTTCAAAGGAACATAATGACCAAAATTCCACAGAAAATCGCTCTGAACTAGGGTGACTAATCATCCTGATATCTGTAGCTGATAAGCAGCTAGTCTAAGCAACTCATCTCAGCTTCTTCTCCAGCTACAGGAGTGAGGCACCTCCACCCAGCGTAGATGACTGATGGAATGAATTATGCTTGAGAAGTACCTGTTTCTTTTCACTGACAACAGAGAGAACCACATTAAGTTTACATGAAACTGATAACTAATTTCTTAGCTTTTTCCCTTCAAAAGAGTTTCTCCTTTGAAAATTGCAGCTGTGATCCATCTATGTAAAAATGTTGTTTTCTTCATTGACCTCAATGAGTGTATTAATATTTTGAAAACATAACTTGAAATACTATTTTTTTCAGTGCTATTCAGTAAATACATTATACTAAGGGGAACAAAACCTTAAGAGGCTTTAGAATTTAATTTCTATCTAATTCTATTCTATGCATTATCTAATATGATAGGGTTTATCTAAATATTTATACTCACATTTTATTCATTCATATTTTCTTTTCCTTTTTTTTTTTTTTTTTGGTATTACTAAACTCTTCGTTTATCTTGATAACGACAATATGAAAACCGGGTAAGGATCTCAGGATTTGATGCAGTTCCTACCCCAGTGTGTAATCTGATCCTGAGGCAGCTGTGGAAGAGAGCATAAGCTTTTCCCCTGCCGTATCACAGAACTGGCTTTGTAACTTTGCCATCTGGAGGAAACATTAGATAGTGAATCACTCGAGTTAGCTAGAGGAGTCACCCATTGTTATGGAAGGGGCGAATGCTGCAGTTACTCATGTTTAGCAGGTGCCAATGAAATGCATAAAGACAATTATAAGCCATCATCTTTGAAGTAGGAGAGACCAGACTGCAAGGTCTGGGATGAAGAAAGTGTTTTACACTTTGAGTAAAATCCAAGATGCATTTTTACCCGACTAGAGGCCTTTGATCAGCTTGCACAGTGTGTGAGAGAAGCCAAACAAAACCTCCTGTGGAGCTACCAGGGGAAATGCAGGTGCAGCAGCTATGCAGAGTATTCATACTGTGAGTCCTAATGGCCCCAGACATGCAAGGAAATGTTGGCTGCAGGAGATTGTCAGAGTAGAGGTGCAAGTAGGAGTTTCCAGATTTCTTGCTAAGCAGATCCAGGGACCAGTTTTCCACTTTTTGCTATGGGGAAAATTAAAAAGTCTTCAGCAGATAATTAAAAAATCAGTGCAGTTAAAGTGCCAGGAGACATTAATGGAAACATAAGATATTATTTGAGATAAAAGAAGGCATTTATAGATTATTGAATGAGTAGGTATTTTTTCTTCAACTCCATGGCAGAGTTGGGACATAAGAGAGAAGAGATGAATTCTCATTTATCTCCCTGCAGCTGGGCACATTGTGCCTGGTAAACACTATTAAAAACAATAAACACAAAGTAAAAACAGAAAAGCAGATGGTGAGGAAGGACACTAAAATCAATCAGAAGATAGTACTAAAACTGGGGAAAACAAGCACTTAAGCCTTTTCAGTGTATCAAGAAGCTTGCCAGAATACTTACTTCTTACTGCATGATGGTTTAGAAAATAGTAGTTGCCAAACTGTGAAGAACAAGAAAAATGTTGAGATTTCATGAAAAAAACAGTGGGGAAATGTTGGACTAAGAGAAATTGAGACCATCGCTTAGCTAGGCTCACAAAAAAGGAAAGCTTTCAATACTCTGCTATAAATGAAAATCAATAGCAAAAAGCTACTCTGAAAATTAATGGAAGTGAGAATTTCCCATGATGTTTGAAGTTGATGTCCCAGAAGATATTGAGATACTTCAAGTAAGGTAGAAGACAAATTCTAAATAATCAAATATTTTTGACTTTGCACTAGGGCAGTTTGTAGTCACCAGTGCTTTAGATTCAGTACAACTGTTTACTGACCAAGCTAGAAATGTTCCAAGATTTATATTTAGAATATCAATGCAAAAAGGCAGTAGAAGCTAATTTGTCAAATTAGGTGCTGAGGCACCCATCACTGACTGAGGTCAGGCCCCTACAGAAGTAAAGCAAACTGCTTAGGAGGTTGATGATTAGGGACTGAGAAAAATGAACTGAGGAAAAATGATGAGCAAAAACTCATTTTCAAAAGAAAACCAAAAAACACCCCAAATTACAAAGTGTGTTCACTTTTAACCTGATTATTCTCAGTATCATCCCTCAAGAGCAAAGCCATTTCAGCTGTTTGTTTCTCCATTAATTTGAAATTGGAACTGCATGGATGCTTTCTGATACATCTTTTAGTTGCACTGTAATTACTGATTCACTATCAGGGATGTGTTGACAGTGCGTTTCTCACTTTTACAAACTTTTAATAGTGGGGAACTTGACTTTTAGTGACATTTTCTTAATAGCAGTTGGAATGAGAAAAAGGAAAAACATTTGTAAGAAATGTTTAGTGTTCTGCCCTTGAATTTATATGAAGAGATTTGTAAGGTTGGATGCTGGTACATGAAACCATGGTGTGATGTGACACATAGATTGCATATTAGTTTCCTTTGTGTCAAGACAATGGTAGTAATTGTTAAATATAACATGTTGCTTGACACACGCTAAAATACATCAGTCCAAAGCTTAACTACACAATAGTGTAGAAGTTGAGGTGGTCATTTGGAATAGCTGCAACTGTAAAAACCGATGCAGGGAAAATAAAGCCAAGAGTCCAAGCAAGTTAATACTTGTAAACCATTAGGAATAAATAAATATGTGCATAAATCTCATTGATTTCAGTAGTTTCCAGTCATGTTGTTTTGCAGTCTTCCAGAACAGTTTTTTTTCTTGAACAGGGAAACTGAAATAAGCATTTATTGACAAGCTGCACATTACTAGCCCTAGTCATACTTAAATTTCATTCCTTTGGATGTTTCTTTTTTGTTTGAAAGGTACAGAAGCTGCTTGTTAGCAAAAAAAAAAAAAAAAGAGCTTCAGACAAAACAGATGTACTCTTCGGAAGAGGAACAGGAAACACAAACACTTTTCTGGAGCATAAGTGGAGAGCAAATGGTGCTTTTTGGATGGGAAGAGGAGTAAAGAAAGGAAGGCTAGGTCCTACTTTTCATTAGGATGCAAAGCCATCATTTGATGAAACTATTTCTGTAGAAAAAATAATACACTTGTATTGAAATAGAAATATTTTCTGAGAAAATATTGTTATTGATGACATTTTTATGAGAAACATTTTCTTTAGATTTTTCTCCCTTGGTACACATATTTTGAATTTCTGTAATATACAAAGACGTTAATTTTAATGTCAGGATTGGTTAGGTTAAACCTCACTGAAATGGGGACGACAAAATCAGGAGCAGTCACACTGCATTTTGGAATAATGGTAGAGCCAATTCAGTTCCTTTATCCAAGGGTCTGGAAGCCCAAATGATTAGAGCTTCCAGGCAGAAAACAGCACATGCAAAAGCATGTGGGAAGGGTGTTTTACTGACTTTTGTCTTGGTAAAAGACCATGTGAGATGCAACAAGAAAATATTCTAGAAACAGAGAGAGAAAAGGGCATTGAGCCAAGGGTATGCTCAGAATATATTTTAAGAGTGTGATCTTGATATAAACTCAAGAGAGTAAATGTTTTAGACTAAGTGTCTAATAAAAAAGGCGAAGAATGTCCAGTAAGGAATCATGAGCCAAGAGATAGTTTTATAAGATAGGATAAACAAAGCTTTCTGCATTCCGTGTACATCAGCAGAAACACAGTTAGATCCATTCCCTCTTAACCTTGTATCTGCAACTGCACATTGCATCCCAGAGGCTGCTCAACCACTGAGATCCAAAATTGGAAGGATATTTTATATCAGTGTATGTTATATTAAATAATGTGAAAAATAAAATTAATTAAATCCAACAGAATTTAAATGAAATGCTTGACTGTATCAAAAAGGAACAATTTAACAATGTTGATGAAATTAAATAAAAAAGTTTCCAAATTTTAGTTTTTCAGGAATTTAGAACTTTTTCTTGGAAACACCTTTTTTTTAAAGGAGGATTTCCTACTTAGAAATTCAAGCTCCTAAGAATCTATTATATTGTAAATATTTTTCAGTTTTGATGTTGCCTTGGCTAAGAAAATGTATAAACCTATATAAAATTATGATCGTAGAACTTCCTGAAGCAACAGTCTGCCTTACAGAAGAAACATCATAAGTTTCCAAACCAAAATAATTACTATGTATTACTAGAATTGTGGTAGCAATTTCTTTTGATGACTGGCGTTATTTTTGTTTGGGTTGGATTTTATTACATTTAGGAAAAGCTCCACTTCTTAGAAGAGTTATAAAAATAACTGAGAATTAGCATCCAGTGTGCTGGGACATAGAGGCAGGATTTCACTCACAGATTATTTCCAAAATGCACTAGATTTTTGTGTGTCTCTGACAAGTAGACTTGCTTCATGCTACACTAATGGCAGAGCTCAATTTAACCCTACTTTTGTATTATAAAAGGCATACAATGAGCATTGGCTGTGCATGAAGAATATTTTACACTAAAAACCTGTCATTTTTCTATTAAAAACCTGTCAGTTTTCCAGTATTCTGTACAAACATAGGTTCATTTAATATGTTAATTTTTTTTACCCCTGTTATTCAGTAAGATGTCATATCCTGCATAATGAGAAGGCATTAAAATAAAGTTCAGTTATTAGCAAAACTTAGGCATAGTATCTGCAGTCAGAGTGTCTGAAATAGTTGAAATAAAGCAAATGAGAACAGCAAACAAGCAATTCTGACAAGCAAGTGTATTGTAAATTCCTGGTTTCGAATCAAAGAATACAAGGAGGTGGAAAACCAACTGTGTTCAAAATTGCAGCTGACCTCCAATGGAGAACAAGTTACAGCAAAAGGTTAACACCGATGACTTTTGAAGCAAATGAGGAGAAACTCATATCGCTGCTTTCCAGCCAGCAAAATAGTATTTTGCTAATCTATATTTGGCTTTCATTGTAACATTCTCCTTCCACGTTGCAATGCATTTGGAAAAAGTGAATTTTTGTCACACTGCTTGCCAAGTGTTTTAAACTGACACCAGCTATGACTAATGACAGTGCTGGAATGTGCTGTTCTCAGTAGAATAGAGGCCTGTACAGACCTAGGAGTTTCCTGGGGTCCAGCTTCTGTCTGTTCAGTGGGCTGGTGCCATACAGCAGTGAATGATGTTCAGAGTGAACCAGCTGTATTTCCTCCAGACTGGCTTTTCGACCTCGAATTCGCTGAAAGAAAACAGCAGAGGCCTACAATATTCCACTGACAATATTTAGGGAGCAAAAAAAAAGAAAAAAAGTAAAGGTCCAAAATAACATTTAGTATGATTAATAATGGGTTGAAATTGCGTCATGCAGGAATGTGACACTGATTTGTTTGTTGAAGTAATGCTATATGAAAAACAAATGCGTGTGTGCTTTATCACAAAATGCTTCACTTAAGTCTTAGGAGAGTTATCTTAATACAGGGTTTCACATAAAAGAAAAAGAAAAGTTTCTGCCTCTTTTCTACATAATATATTAAGAGACACAAACCAAAAGATGAAATATTTCATAAGTAAGAAATCTGGCTAGAAAAAATATCTAATTCAGAGAGCAAAAACTCATTCACACCTGTAAGCTGCAGATGTTTTAGGAATGAGGATTAATGGTTTTTGCATCATTACTAGTACTTGTGATTTATGCTGGTAGGAGGAACATGATCACAGTGAGGAGAGACAGGGAGAAAAATAAAATTAAACTTTAAATGCTTTAATAACATATTTGTGTACATTTTTAAATTTTCAATGTGTGATCAATATCCCAGGATCATTTTTGCTGTTACACATGCTGACTCACTTGCTTTCTTACATTTTTTTAAGTGAAGTTTGTCTCTTTATCTGGTTCTCCAGCCTGTATTTGCCCCAAAACCAGATATAAAAAATCTGGAACATCTTTCTACAAATCCACTGAAATTTAATTGGTTCAGGAAGAAAGAAAGATAGGAAATGAAAGGCAAAAACTAACACTTTCTTATCCGGCATATCTGTTCCTTGTATGTATTTGGAGTTACAGCTTGTCATAAAAATATTTATTTCTCTGCTTGTGCTAGTGCTGCACAGACTTTGCAGCAACATGAATCAGATTTTTTTCAGGACTGGGCACAATAAACAGCACTGTCAACAAAGTTCGGGACCCAAGATACCTTTCCAGTTGATATTGGATAAAGTGAAGAGAAAACAGCTTGATTTTAAGGTCTTGGACCCTATTTGCAGATGTGGTTCTTATAAACACCGAGGGCAAAGTCTCTCACAGCTTAGACTGGACCTGACTCTCAAGGTCTACAGATACACAGGTACAGCAGGTATCTAAATAGACTACCCTATTTTCAATTAGACTGATTTACCTGTTACAGAAATGCATTTAATTCTAGTTTTCTTGGAGGTTAAATTGTAATTCTTATTGTATCCAACACCTTGTCATACACATTGGAAAGCACTGACCTCTGCACTAGGAGAAGAAAGCAATATTATGAATATTAAAGAGAATGTGCATGTCAGAAAAAGGGAGATGCCTGGGGGTTGGGGGCTCAGAAGAACCATGCACAATTTATATTGAGTTAAGCAGTGGGAAATTTTTCTGAGTAATCAGGAAAAATATCCTAAAAGTTACATGACTCTGGAACAAGTTCCCCCTCAGGGAAATAGTGGAAGCCCTATTTCTTGCAGTGTTTAAAACTTGACTAGACACAGCAGTGGAAAGAACATTTTAGGGAATAATCCAAGAACTAAATGACTTAATAAACCCTTTTTCATCTCTATTTTCTTCAAGCCTCTCCCAGTCTCACATGAGAATTTGTAGCAGTGCACTCACATCCTTTTAACACACAGTTGCACAATCAAAATCAGCACATTATGTTACTTCATGGAGTCAGTAACCTCTGTAATGGTTCTTCTGGGTCAGATAAAATATTTTTCTTCACAAGTGAGGTGACTGGTAACATTTAGTCCTTCATCCATTCTCATTAAGGTCTATGTTTCTAACAAGCTGCTTTAAAATGTATATACCCAATTCTCCACGGGAAAACTGGGAAGAGAATCTGGCTTGTAGGACAGATAAAATAAATGTATAAGAAAAAGACTATAAAGAGGAATTTTAAGAAGGTCACACCAAAGAACCTTGAGCAAAATACTCGCTCTGGTCACATATTTTCCACCAGGGATTATACAAAAACCCTGAGACATGTTCAAGAGAGTCAATTGTCTGGCTTTTTTTTTTGTTTTATTGAATTGCATGCCATGTCCCTTTAACTATAAAAAGACACACAGATAGCCATTTTTTTTCCAATGGGGTACTCTGCGATATCTGGTGTGGAAGTGGTCTCCCAAAATGTTTTACCAACAGCATCCCTCCTACCCAATATCACCAGTCAAATTCCCTAGGGTAGAAACAAGTTATGCAGAAACCAGTTTGGTGCAGAAAGCAAGCAGCACTGAACAGGACACCCCACTCCAGGCAGCTCCCCCCAGTGAGGTCCTTGGAGTGCAGCCACCAGCTAAGCTGGCAGAGCCCAGAGCTGCTCTTTCTCCATGGCTTCTCTAGCTCTAACATCAGCAAGGACATTTACACTGCAGAGGGCAGGAGGAAAGGGAAGGGTAAACACATCTGTGCTGTTTCTGCATTCTCATCTCCTCGTTTAGTGTTCCTTTCATTCCATCCTTGCAGTCTCTCTGCATATCAATCCCAGCTATCTAAGGCTCTGCACAGAGGGAAAAAAAGTGCATTAAAAATTACCTGTAATAATTTCTAAGAATAGTTCTCAGCCAATGATGTCAGGATTTAGCAGATCTACACAAGCATATGTCCTAAGTCTGTTGCCAGAATCTCTCATGTAACTTCAGTTATGCAAAGTGATCACTTTTGGCTCTCACTAGCATGAGTTATCAGACAACAGAACATATGCATTTGTATAACTTTACACATACACTTTCAGCCACATCTTTGTTTTATTTGGAAGTGTCTTTCTTAATTTTCACTGACCATGGTAGCATCAAAACCATAAAATGTAGCAGAATATTGGCATAAAGCCAACAAAAAAGGAGAAATAGTGTAGGAGAGCAGATGAACAGTATTTTTTTCATTTCAGAGAATTTGAATAATACATCCACCCATCTACTGCACCCTTAGTAGAAAGCAATTCATCCTTTTCTAATGTGTATGACAATTTGGGTGTTGGCTTTGTCCTCTGACACGTGCAGTTCCCTCATCAACAGAAACATTTATACATCTCAGGAGAGCAAAATACTTTCACCTGAGTGCTTTGGAAAATCATTCTAGAACTAGAAATCCATTGTCCCTCACAATGGGAAAAAGTTTTCACCTTTCACAGAATTTAAGGTCAGAGTCTGGTCTTCTGTTTAAAAGAGACCATTAATTTTCACACAGACAATCTCTATTAACCTGAAGATTTAGGTTCAACTTTCAGCAGAGTAAACTCATGTACAGACAGAGACTCAAGAAGACAAAGGTGACACTGCCTGTTTCTCTCTGCTAAACTAACAGGAATTGTGACACAGGTTAAGGAATATTTCTCACTTGGGTCTCTCAGTGTAATGTGTGCATTGTCAGTACTGCAGCTTTTCCTGTGAAATTCTCTTAGGCTATCAAGTTTGTAAACAAGGTCTTCAGATTTTTTCCTGCCTTCCTGAGGTCTTTTGCCAGTCAGGATACTCATATCGCTTGCTCTCTCTCCACCACGTGGGAATTGCAAGCATACTTCTGGCACACATGCACCCACACAGAGATGCATTCTCTTCACGTGTCTTGGTCGTCCTGTGCCTAACCTGAATATGTTAAACACTCTGAAGACTTTTTTCCTTAAGAAAAGACTAACTTTTCCTGCATTATTTTATCTTCAGTGGCAAATTGATGTTCGAAGAGAGGAATTTTTCAAATATTTCATTTTATGTGATCTGGCAGACTCAACTTTAAATTCTTTCCTTCTCTTCCCTTCATTCCATGAGATGTGGACAGCAGGAGGTTTAATATGCCTCCTTAATCCAGAAAACTACCAAAATTCAGAACTAATTCTGGGCCAAAAAGAAAAATGTTGCTGGACCACAGTCTCTACTGGAAGTAAAGGTGGGAGTACAAAGCAGGACCATGGCTACATTTTTCTTTTCCCTTCTGAAACTGCTGATCACTGTAGCCTAATGCCAGTCATGTGTGCATAAAGTCCCAAAGGAGTTATGTGAATACTTCCTCTCCCTACAACAAGTGGAAAGTGGACACTCCTACCAAAACATAATTCAGTCCTTTTATTGTCCCAAAGGTAGGGCAGCCAGGCATTGCTCCTTACCAAGGGAAAACTGTAAAAAGAAAGATAATGGATGTTTTTATGCCAATCTTTGCATCTTTTAACTGCCCTGGTCTGCGTTTGATAACTGTCTGTTCCATGTCTCAGCCTTTAACAAACACCACACAGGCATTTCAGCAAACATACCTAAAACTTTGAAACTAATGCAAAAATATTGTGTCTGAATTTTGTTTTTCCAATACATATATACCAGGAGTATAAAAAAGTTCACTATGGGTGTGTGTGGATGTGTATGTGTGTGAATTACTCCGCTCTCCTGCACTGAACTCAGTCAGGGACTGGTCTCTCAAATATGATTCTCCAGAGCTGGCTTGGTCTAAGTGTATTTCTCTCTTGTCTTGAGGAAGCCAATGGGGGAATTAATCTATCTGTTTGGAAGAAGGATATGACTAAAAAATAATCTGAAAGTTATAACTAATTTTTTGGTTTAGCAGAAGTCCTCTAAAGTGTTTGAATAGTTCTAGAGCACAAATATCTATGGCTAGAAAGACAAAATACAGTTTGACTACTGCTTGTCTACATTCCTTTATAAAGGCGAGGAATAATCATGGCTGGGTTTTATATTCTGATGCATTTGGATGCATGACGCTTTGTAAATTCTTTATTTTCTGGTTGGAAAATAGGAAAGTGTGCTTTCCTATAATGCATTATTTTAATATTGTCAGTTAAGACCAAATAATTCCTAAAACAAATTACTATCTTATTATAGAAGTAAGACAGGTTTAGGAGTTAATAAATTTGCTATTTACTTTAACGAGTCAAGTATCTGGTCTTAATTTTAAATTACCTCACACTTGTTTAGCAACCCAGTTTCTTGCAGCCTTGACCAGATGCTTTGGATTCTTCCAGCGTGTTCGGGGTGATTAGCATAGTTCCCACACATACACTGGTGCTTCAGCATCAGACTGTCATACACAACACCTTCAGCACAGAGAGAGCACAATAGGAAACAAATGAAACAAATGCAAGTTATACTGTTCCCTGTCATGCATACTTTAGCAAAACTGGATTTTATTTGACAATTAGAACAAGATGAAAATCCCAGAATTACAGAATCATTTAGGTTGGAAAAGACCTCCAAGATCATTGAGTCCAATCTCCACCTTGTCAACTAGACCAGACCACTGATTGCCATGAACAGTTGTTTCTTGAAGATCTCCAGGGATGGTGACTCCACCACCTCCCTGGGAAGCCCATTCCAATGCCTGACAGTCCTTCCTGGGAGGAAATTATTCCTGATGTCCTACCTCAACCTGAACCTCCTCTGACACAGCCTGAGGCCATGTCCTCATGCCCTGTTGCTGGTTGCCTGGGAGAAGAGATTGCCCTCACCTGGCTACAGCCTCCTCTCAGGAGTTGTAGAGAGCAGTAAGATGTCTCCCAAGCCTCCTTTGCTCCAGGTTAAACACCCACAGCTCACTCAGCTGTGCCTTATAGGAGTCAACCTCTAGGCCCTTCACCACCTTTGGTGCCCATCTCTGGACCCAAATTTTTCTTTCCTTTGTGAGACTCTGAATTTTGATTTATGAGGTGAATCTTGTGATACCAATAAAGCAAAAATTAATTCTCAAGAAATTATATTAATAAATACAATTAAGAAGAAGGGGATTGGGTGGTATCTTGTTAAAGCTTTTATGGCTAGAAAAAATCCAGTCTTATTACTGAATCACTTGTTTTTCTCTAGTGGCTAAGGTTAGTTAAAGCTGTTAACTTATATACAACAAGAAAATGTTATGTATAGCAGTGTAAAGAATATAATTTAGAGAAGCCTTTTAAAATAAGTTATGAAATGGCAATGCCACTCTGCAGTAGTACTGCTTAACTAATACTATATTAATTCCAGATCTCAAAGCATATCAAATTAATGTTTCAGAGAGTTGAAAGAGTGGTAGCCAGAGTCCTTTTTCATTAAAAGGAAAAGTTCCACCCGCTACTCAATTAGGATCAAATCCTGTTGTTTGACTGCAGTGCAAGGTACCTTTTGAATTTTCTATGGTCATTTATGCAAGGACAGAACAGCTTTATACGAAACAACTATCAATATCACATTGCTCTGGAGCTGTGTATTAGGAGCAAAAGAGAAATTTCAGTGAGTAGGCTCAAGCTAAATTCAATTTTCAAGGCTTTCAAATCAAGTCTGAAACACTGAAAAATGTTTTTCTGTATTTACTTGTTCTTTGCATTTCCCTTTGACATGTCTGGAACAAAAATCATTTTCCTTACCCTTATGTGGACCATTTTAATTTGAGAAATATTTGGCTTTTTCTTTCCCTTACAGTTGAAAGGGACTCAAATTAAAAATTTCTCCAAGCTGCAATACTTGGCATTCAAAACATCTTTCTTATGCGCCACCACTACTGGGGATGCCAACACAATTCTGGGAAAAATGTGTTAGCCTGCTACTGAAAAGTCAGCCAGTTAAGAAAATACAAAATTAAAGTCCAGATTCAACAAAATGGTCAATACCAGCCTTATTTAGCAAAGTTCTTTAATGGGTATTGAACATCAATAAAGTCCTAAAAAGCTCTGCTAGATAAGAGCCTGTATATATCATGGGTGATTCAAAGTTAAGGTTCTGAGATAATTCAGTTAGAAACCAGCCAGAAGTTGTGCTGCTCTAGAAATATTTATGCTGCCATATTTCTTAGCTAATGCACTTTAGAACTTACCCTTTGGCATCTTGCTATTTAATCCAAAATGATAATACACTTATGTCAAGCGTACAGAGAAGGCAAATATAATACCTAAATGCAGTATGACTAAGGTTTTGCTAAATTATTATCTAGCGAACATAATAGTTCGTTAGCAAAACAATTTTGTATTTACTTCCTTGTTCTGTTTTCTTTTAAAGAAAAGAAGAACCAGTGAAAACCTGGAACTAATAAGCTAATGAGCTTAAAATATCTGCTGGCATTGTCAAAGCNACAGAATCATTTAGGTTGGAAAAGACCTCCAAGATCATTGAGTCCAATCTCCACCTTGTCAACTAGACCAGACCACTGATTGCCATGAACAGTTGTTTCTTGAAGATCTCCAGGGATGGTGACTCCACCACCTCCCTGGGAAGCCCATTCCAATGCCTGACAGTCCTTCCTGGGAGGAAATTATTCCTGATGTCCTACCTCAACCTGAACCTCCTCTGACACAGCCTGAGGCCATGTCCTCATGCCCTGTTGCTGGTTGCCTGGGAGAAGAGATTGCCCTCACCTGGCTACAGCCTCCTCTCAGGAGTTGTAGAGAGCAGTAAGATGTCTCCCAAGCCTCCTTTGCTCCAGGTTAAACACCCACAGCTCACTCAGCTGTGCCTTATAGGAGTCAACCTCTAGGCCCTTCACCACCTTTGGTGCCCATCTCTGGACCCAAATTTTTCTTTCCTTTGTGAGACTCTGAATTTTGATTTATGAGGTGAATCTTGTGATACCAATAAAGCAAAAATTAATTCTCAAGAAATTATATTAATAAATACAATTAAGAAGAAGGGGATTGGGTGGTATCTTGTTAAAGCTTTTATGGCTAGAAAAAATCCAGTCTTATTACTGAATCACTTGTTTTTCTCTAGTGGCTAAGGTTAGTTAAAGCTGTTAACTTATATACAACAAGAAAATGTTATGTATAGCAGTGTAAAGAATATAATTTAGAGAAGCCTTTTAAAATAAGTTATGAAATGGCAATGCCACTCTGCAGTAGTACTGCTTAACTAATACTATATTAATTCCAGATCTCAAAGCATATCAAATTAATGTTTCAGAGAGTTGAAAGAGTGGTAGCCAGAGTCCTTTTTCATTAAAAGGAAAAGTTCCACCCGCTACTCAATTAGGATCAAATCCTGTTGTTTGACTGCAGTGCAAGGTACCTTTTGAATTTTCTATGGTCATTTATGCAAGGACAGAACAGCTTTATACGAAACAACTATCAATATCACATTGCTCTGGAGCTGTGTATTAGGAGCAAAAGAGAAATTTCAGTGAGTAGGCTCAAGCTAAATTCAATTTTCAAGGCTTTCAAATCAAGTCTGAAACACTGAAAAATGTTTTTCTGTATTTACTTGTTCTTTGCATTTCCCTTTGACATGTCTGGAACAAAAATCATTTTCCTTACCCTTATGTGGACCATTTTAATTTGAGAAATATTTGGCTTTTTCTTTCCCTTACAGTTGAAAGGGACTCAAATTAAAAATTTCTCCAAGCTGCAATACTTGGCATTCAAAACATCTTTCTTATGCGCCACCACTACTGGGGATGCCAACACAATTCTGGGAAAAATGTGTTAGCCTGCTACTGAAAAGTCAGCCAGTTAAGAAAATACAAAATTAAAGTCCAGATTCAACAAAATGGTCAATACCAGCCTTATTTAGCAAAGTTCTTTAATGGGTATTGAACATCAATAAAGTCCTAAAAAGCTCTGCTAGATAAGAGCCTGTATATATCATGGGTGATTCAAAGTTAAGGTTCTGAGATAATTCAGTTAGAAACCAGCCAGAAGTTGTGCTGCTCTAGAAATATTTATGCTGCCATATTTCTTAGCTAATGCACTTTAGAACTTACCCTTTGGCATCTTGCTATTTAATCCAAAATGATAATACACTTATGTCAAGCGTACAGAGAAGGCAAATATAATACCTAAATGCAGTATGACTAAGGTTTTGCTAAATTATTATCTAGCGAACATAATAGTTCGTTAGCAAAACAATTTTGTATTTACTTCCTTGTTCTGTTTTCTTTTAAAGAAAAGAAGAACCAGTGAAAACCTGGAACTAATAAGCTAATGAGCTTAAAATATCTGCTGGCATTGTCAAAGCAGTTAATAATTTCCTTTCTCTGCAGGTCTTTGCTGCTCTATCATCAGGTCTTGTAAGTTACTTGGAAGTATGCACACAAATAAGTGCATGCTCACATACCTCGCTTTCCTTTTCTTGGCGCTCACACTTTTAACTTCTATAGTCTGTTGCCTACTCAGCTTGTCCAGTTTGGCAGTGGCCATTATACCAACAGATAAAAGAATGTTTCCTTCCATCCCCCTGACCAGTAGGGAAGGTGTTTAGATGCTAAATGTACAGGCATTAGGGCTTTCAGAAGCTTTCAGGTAGAATAGGCTGTTATATCAAATGGATTTGAATAGAAACACTTGTTAAACGTTAAGAAAAATTAGCTGAAATTTGAAAGTATCTTCTACCTGCCATTCTTTCAATTAGTTTTTTATTCTTGATATTTGAATAGTCCAAATAGCATGAAATATAAATAATATATATGCATAGTACTATGTTTTTGTTACACAGGAATGGGTGTAATAATGACACTTTTTGATTGCCTGTATCAGGGTTGCAACCAATTTTGAAGTGAATTGAAACTGTAGATTCAGGATGCTTCCTCTGGTTCACATAAACCTCCTTTTCTTAGCACTTTTCCAGAAGTAGAATATAATTAAAAATGTAATTTTATTGTATGTGAGTTAATTTGTCTGAATCAAAAATCAGTTTAATAAGGTCAGGTCAGTATTGCATGGCAGAGGCATCTGCTCCAAACGTTTAAATACCAAGATATTCACACCACTGAGTGTAAAATTGGTTTCTAGAAGGATTAATTGATTTAAGAAAAGACAGAAATACATGTTTTCATTTATTGCAAGCATTTAAATTGATTTAGGATGTGCAAGTGATTCAGATGTGTGGCTGTTGGTCATGCAGCACATGTGCTTGGTACAATACCAGAATTCAGCAGTAGAGCTTACTGCTAAATATAGCCCATAGGATTTCCCTAACAGGATTCAGCCAATATCTCCCCACCCCCACAAAAAAAAAAAAAAGAAAAAAGAAGAGAGGGAGACAACTGTTTTCAATTGCAGACTGCTGTGAAATATTAATAAAAGATGGTTATTCTGTCTCTCCAGAACAAATGCCTACAGCCAGATTCTGCTCTCAGATTCCTTGTGTAAATCTGAGCAGCTCCACTGAGACTGGTGGATTTATTCTGGATTTACACCAATATTACTGAGGTCAGAATGTGGCCCTGAAGACAGATGGGAATGGTGCCACCACTGAACCGTATAATGATAGGGGACACAGAACAAAAGAAACTGAATTTGCATTAAGTCAGTAAAAACCAAGATTTTCCTGGTGGAGACTCCTTAACACTTACTCATTTCCAAAATACTTTATTCGGGTCAGCTTCTTTTAATAATATTTCAAACAGAGGGGAGAGCAAGAGACCTAAAAATCACGGGCTAGCAGCATGCTTTGAAGAAGATTAATTGCCCTGGAGAACAAAAGTACCAATAAGAAAACTCAAGGGAAGAATATCTAATAAATTATTCCAGCAAAAAATCTGAACTAAATAATGTCAAATATTCTGTAAACTGCCTAAATGAAAATTAAGTAGGTTTTTTTTTCCACCTTTAACTCATTATCTTGTGCATATACTGTGTATATATAGTGTAACTCTCACAACAATCACCATTCTGATTACCTTCAGATATTTGGCTAAAAGCATTTTTCTCAAGACTCACAAAAATATAGGCTCATTTTGATGCCCCTGCAATAATCTGCTGCTTTCCTTCTAACTTTTAACTTCTAACTCCAAGAAGACAAAAGTCCTATTGCCTTTAAATAGGAAAATAAAACCCCAAACCTAACAGTAAATAATAACTCAAGGCAGGGACATGTTGTTACATTAATTAATAGAGTGGATTTGCCCTTGCTATATGGTGGACTAGAATTTTCTCCCTTTGCACACACCCATTGCTTCCTTCTATGCTTTTTTTACCAAATGGTAATGTTGCAACTGCTGTGGACAATGACTGGTTGCATTTTGTGCTCTCTTAAGGGAGAAAATCATAGAACCATAGGATAGGTCAGGCTGGCAGGGACCTCCAGAGGGTTGTAGTCCAACTCTGCTCAGAACAGGCCAGCACTGTGATCAGACCATGTTCCTCAGGACTTTCATCCTAAAGGATTTTCTAAAGACCATATAAGAATAAATAAAAACTGGGTCTGAGTTTCTTTCTTTCCGCTGATCAATCAATAAATGCTAGGGCGCCATCCAGATCCAGGAAATAGTATGCACTGATAAAGCCATTCTATACCATAACATCACACATGTTAATAATACACAGATTGGGGTTTTTTTGTCATAGAAACTGTATTAGAACTGTTGATGTTGCAAAGTCTCTCCAAAGGTATCCTTGTCACTCCAAAGGTATCAATCTTGTAACATGAAAAATTGCTCTATTTTCCATGTACTCAAAAACTGGAGTGATAAAGGTTATATATCTAAGTCTGTAAGTCTAGACACGTCAGGGAAAGAGATTTCTTTAAGCAGAAAGGAAAGGCTTAGCTGTGAGTGCAGAGCTATGTGCTCTGTGGGACCTGGTCAATCAGCCAGGGGGTACTGGCTCTTAGCATAGGTACAGCTTGCAAGCAGGTGCAGCACCACACTGTCCCCAGCTGGTACCTAAAGGATACAAACAAGGTGAGGGTGCAGAGCAGAAGTGGAGAAGCAGAAGCATAAGTTGTAGGACAGATGAAACTAGGAGGATTTTTTTTTTTTTTCACTAATGAGTAGAGATTATTATATTGAAAAAGCAGTGGAGAGGAAAAAAGATTCAATAAAACAAGAAACAAGGATTCAAGAAAAAGATGTTTCATATTTTGAAAAAGGATTTCAGTGAAGGATTGAGAATCTCAGTTGCAATAAGTTGGCTTTTTTTGCTCTTTCTTTCTGTAGTTCTTTCATTCTTTCTTTTTCTTTCCCTCTCTTTCTCTTTTTCTCTCTCTTTCTATCTCTCTCTTTTTCCACTGGTGCTGTTCATATAGCAACGCTTTACTGAAAGGGTAGGGTTCAGCTCTGCCTAATTTAACTGTCAGCATTTCCATTGCTGAACTGATCAGGTTTCTTTGTGTCACATCTTGAGCCCTTTATGCCAGGGATGGCCCATTCCCATCACCATCTCCATTCAGTGTTTGTCCTACATCATTTCATTCCTTGTCTTATTTTTCCATCTCAACTTCACACTTTCTTTCTTGATTAGTTCCACTGATGCCAGAAGTCCACAGATCTGTGTAACCTCCTTGACCTTACTCCCCTTACTGGGGATTATAAAAGGAGGTGTCAGTAAACCTTAGCAATCAGGCTGAGGAAGCAGCTTTTACATTTGTAATTCCATTCAACTTTTTCAGTGGAACTGCAGATTTTTGAATGGAACAGGCTACACACAGTGAGCTCACTTTTGGTGTGCTCTGTGAATCTTAGAATGAGTTTACAATGTTTTGGGGACCCTGTGAACACAACTAGAAATACAATGGTCTGGTTTAAGAATCCTGTCTATATGCAGCTGTTCTTTTTGGAGAAACTCATTGAAAGTGAATTAGTATGTTTGTTTCTGCACAATCCTAATGTTTGTTACCCAACAATAAATAACACATTTTTGCTTTCCAAGTTCACATTCTAATTGAAAAGATGGGAGAGCACACAGTCTCACACAGTCACATACAGTGCCCATTAAGTACTTCATCCTACATCAATCCATGATTGGGGCCTAAAAAGATGTGAACTTTCAGGGCATGGGAAGTTCTGCCAGCTGAAGGAAATGCTTCTGGCATAAACCTTCATAAAGAGTAACCACAAGTATTTATTTACCCTTTTTTCCCCCCTTTGTGTACAAAGTGAATCTTCTTCACTTCTAACCATGCTCTAATGTTATACTGAGATTCAGCCTTTTAATAATATGGACCCTCATACAAAGTTAGATTACTCATAATGAGAAATTAGGTTTCTGTCGTCATTTTCCCTCCCCTGACTGAAGATTTTTGAGGCTCTAGCCACTTTGTTTTGGACAGCCCATGTTCCCTGAGTGACTGGAATGCCCAGGACTGAGCACAAAACCTGCCTCTGTGGACTCCACACAACTGTTGAAATGACACAGAAGTTATAGCCAACATCACTAGGTCATGCCTACAGCTTTGCTCTCTCTGTATGGAAAGCGACCTTGAAGCAGAGACTGGCTTGTCAAATGAAGATATTGAGAATTACATTGCAGTTTTCCTCCTTACTGGTGGTCTTAAACTTATTGGTGGTCTCTTTACAAAACAGGCAAAGAGAACACAGAGAAAAGAACCAGAGAACAGGGAAATTAAAGAAAAAGCTATGAATGACTTAAAGGTACCAAAAATGCACCTGTTTCTGTATTGCCAGGGCCAGTCAAGGATAATAATTTATGACTGTGTGAATATTAACCCTGTGATTTATCTGCTGCACTGGTTGAGTTGGTGCCAGTATGGCATCATAAAACAGAGGAGCAGTAGGGCTAAAACTGAATGCATTGCTGCAGGAGGTATTTGAGGCATTTAAGTCTGTTGATCCCACATGAACAAATGCATTTGCCCTGCCTATTAAAAGCAGCCTTTAGGGAATCCTACCAGTTGTGTAGACATGCTGGCTGGGCTGGTCCATGTCTGGGTGAGGTAATGTGGAGTCAGTAGGGGAAGACGGGGTCCTGGAAAGTGGTCGATGTTTATCTGATCCTGCCATGCCAACCGTAGCCATCTGAGCCTGGTAGATTTGCAACTGGTGGACATGCCGATGTGCCAGGAACTCCTGTTTCCAAGAAAACAGCACAGTAGAAAGAAATGTGAGATGGGATCAAGTAAAACACTGAGAGAAACATGTCAACAAATTAAGTTCATTAGGTCAGGGCTGTAATAAACAGTGGGGACCCCCACCCCCCAACTTGCACCTGAGACCCACTCAATAAATCCATTCAACAGATGTTTTCACACTGACAGTGTGGGCTACTGACTTAGCTGGAGAGTAGGTGATGGCAGGCAACCTGCCAGTTCTCCATGACAGGAAAGACAGCTTCACATGCAAAGGTTTATAAAAGACAAAGTTTTTCTATTATATTGAATATAGAATATGATCTTAGAACATGCACAAATAGAATAGCACTGAAAGGGAAAAGTGATGTTCTTACTACTCACTCAAATGCACTGAGCAACCATTGAGTCAAGTTTCTACAGAGAACTCAGTTCCCAGAGCTCTCTGGAAAGCAGCAATGATTTGCATATAAGTTTTCACAAATCGTTTAGAAATTCAGGAATTGTTACATGAGATCCCACTTAGGAACCATCTATTTTTCTCACAACTACCGCTGGCTGTAGGCAGAGGGAAACACTTCAGGGAAATAGGCAAGTGTGAAAAGACTGTAAGAGTAGAAAAGAAGATTTTCTCTTCTGTTTTGTCAACAGGTGGTCACTTTTTCTGACATGACAAAGGTTAAAACCCTGTGAAGCTATTAGAAACCTTGGCATTCACTCACTCCATGGAGTAGAATTGCTTCCCAGAGCCCTTTCTTTCTGTTTTTCGTTTTTCTGTGCTTATAGTCCCAGAACCTCAACCAAAAGTGGACACTAGAGAAATATTTTCAAACCACTTAATACGAATTCAGTTGAAATTCACACTTGTGACTTACAACTGCAGGCTCTGTTTATCCTCACCTGGGCTCAATATCCACATATGCAGGAATATACATACATACATATGGCTCTTTCTTTTTTTTTTTTTAATAAACCCAGTAACAATTAGCATTGCAGTGTGTTGTTGCTTGGAGGCCTGGCTTGGGCAAGAAGGGATTGCTGGCTGCTCAGAGAGGTGAAGCTGAGTTCAGGCTGTGTGGGAAGGCAGGTGGGAGTACCCGGGAGTACCCCAGCCCCTTGCGCACTGCAAAATAAATCGGCAGCTCATGGGATGTGAGAATGTCTACCCTGCATGTAATAAAAGAGGCCTTTATGCAAACAAGTGCTCATCAATAACAGCTGAAATGAGAATAAATGCTTTAAAAGGCAGCCTCAAAACCCACATTAATATCCAGGGTCACTACTTCAGTGAAAAGACATAAGGTCATGGGAAGGGCAAATCACCTGGGACCTTGTCATAAGTGACTAAATGAAGAAAGAAAATATGAGTAAGCAAAAAGAGGTTTTACAAGAATTGTCCTGGTTTAGAGTCATTGAACCATTTCCCTCCCTTTAAATACAGTCCCCATTTTCGTATTGCCTTTTTAATGTACAATGACAGGATAGTGTTACATATTCCAGGAAATATCTTGAGATATCTGAAGAGGTGTATGTATCCATCTATGAACATAATAAAACTTAACATTCAGGATTTTTTTTCCTGAAATCCCTTTTTGCTTAGTTTCACTAATAATCTCAGTTGTTGTAAATTTTCAGAGGAGTTTTTTTTTGTCCTCGTAGGCATACAAATCTTTTGCAACCTTAGCTGGGAGTGTGTGTGATTGGAGATGAATGAAGAATGCATGGACAGTAGTGTGTTGAATATTTTCCCTATGGAGAACAGAAGTAGATACATACTTTTGTGACAATTTAGCATTCACTTTTTTCAGTGCTGGCTTAGTGGTCAATTAAGTAGGCACAGGAGGCATTTTGCTATCTGTGGTGTGATTACTGCATCCTAGGATTAAGTGGTGGCAGCAGGACTATCTGTCTGATGCTTGTGTATTCACAATCTCCTGGCTACTCTTCTAAACTCCCAGCTGAGCTTCCAGTTTGGAAGAAGCCAAACTCCTGCCTTCAGGAGCCGTTCATGGCACAGAATGTGCTGCCATACAGGAAATCAGGAGAATTCTGTTATTTCTGCTGCTCTCCTCAACTTATAGGTTGCATCATTGCATTAAAGAGCTGGTGTCTGTGTAGTTCTTTGAGCAAGGGAATTTCTAATATATCTTTCAATGTTCAGTTTCAATTATCACTCACTGCTGGTAATTCATTAATTGAGTTCACTTTTCTGATAATTATTGGAGTACACAAGACACAAGGGTTTGTTCTCTATTGGAATGCTCTTCTAGCTTGTAAGTGTGCACCAGTGGATTGTGTGGTAGTCTTCATCAAACATTATGACTTAAACATACTTCTTAAAGAAATCTTGGAAATTCAGCTGTCAGTGAGGGGGGGGATTTGGACTTTTCTCAGTGTTAGTTGACTCTGAGCTCTGAGGCTTTAGAGCTGCTTTTTCTGCCTTTCTTTTACTTCCAGACATGAAGTTCAGTTTTGCAATATCTGGCTTTTTTTTTCAATTAAGCTGTAAGTTTGATGTTCAGTCAATATCTAAAATATAATCTTTCCAGGTCTCTTAACTATAAAATTGAATTTAAGTGGGTTTTGTGTTTGTTTGTTTTTTTGTTTTGGTGGTTTTGGAGGTTTGTTGCTGGACTGTTTGTTTTGTATGTGGGTTCGGGGTTTTTTTACAGTGTCTTGAAGAAGAAGGAAAAAAAGTCTGGAACATCACAAAACATAGATAACTTGGGAAGATATTCCTATCTTTTCTTCTAGAATGATTTTGTGTTTGTGTCTATGTAGTCAATAGAAACAATATTTTTCATGCAGGCGAACAAGTTGAGATAATTTTTTTTAATACTAATCAACCTGTGTGAACATCACCTAAGCCAGACATCTATTTCAGCAATTTGTTGGAGACCAAGACAGCCTAATCTTGCTCTACTGCATTTTTGGCTTAAACCGTGTCCTGTTTATATCATTCTCCCCTCCTCAAATGAAACCAGACACATACTGTGTTTGACACGTGTTTATCAACATAATCATTTCGGGGAAGGAGAAGAAATTTGTGGAAGGTTCCATGGAAATTGCATGACACCTGCTTTAATTTCTGAGGTCACAGAAAACGTTTGTGAAAAGCTTTTAAAATTCGCTAAAATATAGAGTAGTTTGTCTCACAAGCCTTACACTGAGGCTTACATCCTCTAGAGGTATCCAGATCCCTTAACTGTAATATTACAAACTGTAGGCATCAGCAAAGTTTAGACTTGTTTAGATTTTAGTCGAAGTTTTAGGCTAACTTCCTGATTAGGTTTCATTTACAGACAACAGGCACTCGTGAAATATATATATTTTTCCAGCCACCTACATATTTATGCTGTGAGCATTTCAGATACTCTGAGTCACAGACAAGTGGATTAATGCAATGAGTAATGTGGATAATCAACACACTTATCTGGCTCCCCAAATGCCCACCTGGCCTCTGGAAGGGATTAAAGCAACACAATGAATTCATCTTCAGGTTTTATGTGTTACAGCCCTGCAAACACATGTCCATCTCTCCAGCAATATGACAAAAGCAGTATTTACACATCTGCAGGGCTAGTGATTTGTGTGAATATATTTGGAGCATTTCTTAGGTAACCTGAGCCCTGGCTTCCCGGCATGGAGCCTGCTCGTTCCAGGTGCCTGAGATTAGTTTATTAGTAGAGGCAAGCAATTAGGGCCTCTGCTGGAGCTAGTGGAGGGCCATCCATTGTCTTCCACAGAAATGAGCTCAGGCCCTCAGTAATTATTTTGAGGAGGAATTTTAGAATCAGTACCTAAAGAGAAGATGAGTCTTTTAGGAGCATGGGAGGTAAATATTTGTTGTTCTCCTAGTATTACTGTAAGGTTTGTTTAGCAAGACTTTGAATTAATTGAGGTTGGTGTGAATATTCCTTTCATGTAGATGTGTGATTTGTACATTTTGGTTCTTAACATTCTGTAAATTCTAAGGATTTTAATGAGAACTATTAACTTATTTACTGGCTGTGAGAACTGATAAACCATGAGTACATTCTGTTGGATTATTAGATTGTCTATGTTGGATGATAAAGCAAAGGTGAATTGTCTATTAATTAATCCTCCTTTGAACAGTTATGTTTTGTGCAGAGAAAAAATATGTGGGATTCACTCATAAAAGCTTTTTTATTTGCCTCTCAACAGTCTGGGTTTTTTAAATTTAATATGTTAATATTTAGTTTAGTTACAGCAAAATAAATCCAAAGATTATGTCTGTAGTATAATCCTATGTGTGTATGGTCATATTCAGGGTTTATGCTTTGGCGTTTTTTCTTTGTGGTAGAGAATGTTTTTCTCTTAGGAACAGCAAGCTATGAATCTCTTAATAATGAGGTTACTTCTCTCATATATTTGTGGTCAGGTTTATATCCCTTTGTTGTTGTGCCTTTGATGCATTCTGCTGAAGTATGAAGTGTGTGCTAATGTCTATTAACTGGTTAAAGTTATTCGTGTTTTGTTCATCCTGCCCTCTTCTCCCAAAAGACCTTCAGCACTACTAACCTTACAGCACTTTTCCTCTCAAAGCATTTTTGGTGGTCTGTTTGCTAATTTCCACATTGTTTGCAAAAAATTACCCAAAGGATGGGTAATTTCCTGAAGGGGAAAGCTACATGCGTATGCTTCAGAAAGCTTTGCCTGAGGTAAGGATGAAAACAAGACCTGCTGCCTTTCAGACCTTCCTCTCTCTCCTTCTTCTGAAGGGTATTTCTGACACCTGCTCTGCTGCCTTCTCTCACTCCATGGCTCCTGTTGGAGGTCCTACTCCTTAGTCCTGTCCAGACCCCATGGGAACAGAGCAACTTTAGATCCTGCCACTTGTCTTCTCTACCACCCTCCTCAGCTTTCTGCCTGCCCACTGCAGTTGTAGCTCCAAGGGGTGCCCAGGCCAGCCAGTGACTACATCCAGCAAAAGGGCCTTGGCTTGCAGTAAACAGAGCTCAGTCCTGCTTTCAGGTCCCTGCGATGGCAGCCTTGGCCCAAACTAAAACAGCATCCAAAGTCTGACTGAATCAGAAATTCTGGTCACCCAGAAACTTCTCCTTCAACTCAGATGTAGGTAGTTAACTGTCAGTTAACTGTTTAGTATTGTCAGAAATCTCATACAATATATTAAAAGGTTTCACTATAGTTATCCTCAGAAGTGACAGGAAAAAAAAACATAGAAAGCAATGAATTCCTATATAAAGGAGTTTGTTCCTTGGGACAAAAAGAACTGTGGGTAATTGGAATTTTTAGCAATTCTCACCCAGGAGTTTTGTGAAGTACTATTTTGCCTACTGTCCTCAAACAGAACCATAAATAGTTTCCCTCATAAGCTGAGCAAAAATAGGTCCTGAGGTCTTCTGAAAAACAGCGTGTGAAAAAATGTGAAAGTCCAGGAATGGTGTCTCCCTGTCAATATATACAACCTCAAATAGAAATTAGTCTGAGATATGCTTGAAAATGAATATGTTGAGGCATCTTTTAAACTGCACTGTCACTTGGAGAAAACAAGTAACCCTACCAGTTTCTATTTTTGACAAAACCACATGTAAAGCCACCAACTTCCATGGTCATCGCTTTCAAAAAACCCTGGTGTCACCATCTGAAATAAAGTCAACCACAAACTCAGAATCAGCATTTTTACAAAAAGTAAGTAAATTACATGTATGGTTACAGACATAGATTTGAATAGGTAGAAATGGATTTAGACCAAGCAAAAGTATAGACAGGAAGAAATAGGACAGTTAGCCTTGAGGCATCTTGGTATATTAGGTCACATATTGTCAGGATGTTTGTAGAATTTGGATTTCTCTTGCTCTAATCCAAGGAACACAGTGTTGACTAGAAAATGGATAAACAGAAATGAATTCTTAACAACAGAATATTCGGTACAGATACAGAGCAGTGGGATGGAAGCCCTAACCCAAAACTGCCTGGAGTCACAGGCAGAGATTTGCCTTGGGCAGCAAGCTGCTTCTCACAGCAAAACAATGCCATGCCCTTTGCCTTCCCCTTGCCTTCAGAAGGATTGTGGAATGGCTAATTCCAGCTGCTGCCAAAGCAGTGCTTAGTACTTACACTGGTCCTACTGCGTGACAGCCCAGGGAATGGTTGTCACCCTCAACCAGTTTTGTTTTTCTTCTCTGCTCCTGGAGATGCAAAGATGCTGCTGTAGAGCTCTCTGTCCCTCTCCTACCATCCTTCCCTTCTAGCACAGGAGCACCTTTGGGGTGACAAAACATGTTATGAAAGTTACACCTTTGGGCCAAGCAATAGGGGAGGAGCAAAGACTCTTAATGGGATGACAAGAGTGTGCTCCATCATCAAGACATAGAGGAGAAGATGCATTTGGGACCTGGGGTTGCTTGGCTAACTGTGGAAGTCCAGGCTGGAGTCACACCACTTGCCTCTGGCTGTAGGATGTAACAGCGGAGTCAGGACCCTCCCTTTTTTCTCTACTGTGGCTTGGGGAGGTGGGTGGGTTGTGTTTTTAAAGGGAGAGAGGGTAAAAGTTACCTCTCAGGTGGAAAGTTTCCAAAAGCCTGAGCATCTAAACATGACCCATGCTGGTCCAACATAAGTGAGGAATCAAGATGGTCACATGGTTTGAGAAGTTTTCAGCTATCTTTATGAAGAAATATGAACTAAGCAGTCATTATGTTGAAGCCTGGCATGATTAAGAGCAAAGGAATTACAGGAGTGACAGAAAAGGGGGCCCTAAAGTCAGAGCACTTTTTACTGGAGGAAAATTCCAGGAGTCCAACTGAGCTGCTGGTTTCACTCCTGGTTCCTGCTCCTTCGAGACCTGCCTTCTCTGCTCCCGACATTGGCAGGTACTTGACTTCTGTCACTCCTCCTAAAGTGCTGACTGCAGTGTGCACAGCACTCATCCAAAGAAAATGCAGCACCTCCTCAAAAGCTTGCACTCCTAGCTGAATCTTTTCCTCCCTTTCTGACTCTACCAGATATTTAATACAAATGTACAAATAATTGGGGGTACAATTAAGGGGAAAAATAGACCACCTGAATATGTTGTAGGGTTTTGTTTGTGGGGGTTTTTTAATTAAGAAAACCTCTGAAGAGAATTCTTGTTATTTTATTGCTTTTACTAGAAAAAAACATGACTTTCCAGAAGTCAGTTGATGCTTTCCAAGAAAAGAATACAGAGAAGTGCAGAAATGAATACAAAAGGAAAATACAATTGTTCATGTGTCTCGTCCTAACTTTCAGTATTAACAAATATTTGCTTATTTTACTTCAATGTGAGGAATAAAAAGGCTCTATAATAACATTTAATGGTTACAACCACCTAATCCTAGCAGCTTTCCAAAATCATTAAGTTGATGTGTTGGCCAAAACTGATTAACAACAATATTACCTGTCCCACATGTTTCATTGCTCTGGGAAATGTCACCCAACTCTCTTCAACAGTACTGGCAAATCAGTTTGATGTTACTTTATGCAGATCATTTCAACCACTTCCATTTTTCTGCCCTTCATCAGAAGTACTTTTCTTAGCAGACTTGTATGTTTTTTTTTTAAGTGAAGTATCATTACTTTGGCCTTCACACAGAAAAATAATAATCTCCAGGCTAAATTCATCAGCAGTCCTACTGCAGATCTGTTTTCTGCATATTTCAACAGATTCTACTTTGGTTTTACAGGCAATTCTTCTGAGTCCAGGATTTATTGTAGAATTAATGGAAATTACTTGGATCTGACATATAAAGAAAAAATCTCGGAACACCCTGCTCTTCAGTATAGAGTCCAGATACACTGACACATCAGTGCCTAACCATGAAATCATGAGGGTATGTAGACATCTTCTGCAGATGCATCCTGCCTTGTATGGAGGTACAGTGAGGTCAGAACGGGGAACACCAATGGGCCATACGGTCAGCAAATATAGGAGCCATAACCAAGTTGTTTAACCAACTCTGTTCTCTCTCTCTAGAGCAGTTGTGCAGGTCACTGTATCTAATGCACAAGGCTGGGGGATGCAAGGATGAAGAGCAGCCCTGATAAGAAAGGCTTGGAGTGCTGGTGGGTGAGAGGCTGGACATGACCCAGCCATGGCACTCACAGCCCAGAAAGCCAAACGTGTCCTGGGCTGCATCCAAAGCAGCGTGGGCAGCAGGGCAAAGGAGAGGATTCTGCCCCTCTGCTCTGCTCTGCTGAGACTCCACCTGGAACTCTGCATCCAGCTCTGGGGTCCTCAGCACAGGAAGGACATGGACCTCTTGGAGAGAGTCCAGAGGAGGGCTGCTAAGATGATCAGAGGGCTGAAACACCTCTCCTATGAGGAAGGGCTGAGATGATCAGGATTGTTTAGCCTGGAAAAGAGAAGGCTTCAAGGTGACCTAATTGCAGCCTTCCAGTAACTGGAGGAAGCCTTCCTAAGAAAGATGGGAACTATTTATGAGAGTAAGGACAACAGGGAATGGCTTCATACTGGAGAAGTATAGGTTTGGATTAGATATCAGAAAGATATTCTTTACTGTGAGGGTGGTGAGGCTCTGGAGTTAGCTGCACAAAACTGTGGGTGTGCCATCCCTGGATGTGTTCAAGGCCAGGTTGGATGGTGCTCTGAGCAATCTGGTCTAGAGGGAGTCCTTCTCCATGGCAGAGGGTTTGGAACTAGATGACCTCTAAGTTCCCTTTTAACCCAAGATATTCTATGACTTCTACCCCTCTGAAGATTTCAGAGAGATATATTGCCGAATCTCACACTTTACTTCAAAGCAGTTAAAATTCCCACGGACTTCCTTTCTCCAACACATATGGAGCAAGAAATAGAGTTTCTTGAAAAATTGTGTATGTACACATACACATCTGCAACTATCACAAGGTATTTTAAAAACATTTTTCTCTCTTCAGTGCAGAGCTCTACTGCACTTTTTTGATTTTAGGAACACAAAGAAATAGTGATATATAGTGAAATGGTGATATAATTTGAGACTACAATATAAAGGATTTGAATATAGGAAGGATGCTGCAGATGAAAAAAGAAACTGTCACAAAAATCCTTTTAGATCAGTTCTATATATTTGGAATTCTATGTAATTATAGAATGCTCTATACATTAGTAGAATAAATATATTTTGGAACAAAAAAGTACAGCTTGTTGTATTTTTTTGTTTTATTCGGGATAAGATCAAATTATTTGCAATTTGAACAAAAATTGAACCAAACATCAAAAGATTACTTATGAATATTTCCCACTTTGTTTTCTCAGCCTAGGGTTTGCTGCTTTTGAAAAGTGGGAGAATTGCCAGAATGGGCAGATTTAAAATGGAGGAAAAAACCCTTATGTTTGCTGATTTAGGAACAACTAGAGAGTTAAAAAGAAACAAGGAAAAGGTTATGTGCTAGCACAGCACAAATTGTGTAATGCAGACTGCAAAATAAATTATACAATTCCTTATTTCTTAAGTAAATCTCCGAACTTAAAATGCAAAGTAAAGTTCAGAAGATATCATAATACTTGTTATATTTTATGAGAAGGATAAATGAATTTATTTGAACTTGCCTCATTGCAATGTACTTCAAGTGGGGCTAGACTGCTGTTACAAGGAGGGATGTGGAACACTTGGTGGGAATAAAAGGAAGAAGAGAGAGGGAGTAGTTTTACAAAATCCAAACATCTGAATAGCATAAGGTCCAATCTCTTCCCTTCTCTCTTATTTATGATAATCCTTTCTGGTTTTAAAATTTGGAAGCTGTTTTGTTTGTATGTTCAACTGTAATTTCTTGCCTTTGTGCCTTTTCCAAAAAAAGCTGAATCTTTCATGTACTCACATTAATCCTCAAATAGCATAAAATATTACAACAATTGCAAGAAATGGAAGCATTAAGAATAAGTAAAAAGAATACTAGCTGAGGAGAAGCAGGGCAATAAGAACACTTGACCCAGTGTAGCATTTTGGGAAGGTGGTTCCTTGATTTGCTCACGCTACATAAGGATCTCAGCATTGCATTAGCCATTATTTTTCTTCATCTAGAAGAAAGATCTCTCCAAAGTATCCAGGAGTAACTTACAGGAAAAGAATTCTGAATGCTTAAAAGACCAAAGGACACAAAATTACAGGCCAAACACTAGTCTGTATTCCTCATCTGGGCTCTGTTAGTCGTTACTATGATCCATGTCCTTCCTGAAACAAAGCACAATAATTTTAGGTATATTAATTGAAATTTTAAAAACTGCCTACACATGGAACAAAAATAGCTTTCTACTTAAGACAATATCTGGTTCTTTTTTTTCAGAGGATAGCAGCTTAGTTCTTAGAATTACTATCTCTTTGTTTTAAAGGCCAGCTGCGATAGTGGTGTCTCAATCCATGTATTGGGGAAGGCAGCCCTGAAGGTCAACTCCTTTGCTGGTGTAGTCCCTTAAAGCGCCTCCCTGATTGTGGTCTGATGGCAGCTTGGGAGGACCTCCACATGCTGGACATTGTCCTGGAATTAGTGGCTGAGCAGGAAGACCAGAAGCAGTGGGGAAGAGGCAGATGAGCCAGCTGGAATGCACAAAAACAGCGTCCCGAGAGCTGTGTGGGTGCAGTCCAAGAGCAGAGGCCTTCCAGTAACTCAAAAGGAAGGACCTGGCAGTCAGTGGAAAAGGCAACCTCCTCCAATCATAAGTTATAAAACATTCAGCTCTGTTTTGGGGCCAGTTTGGATTATTTACACAGATGTAAGTCTAGATAAACTAGAGAGTAACCAAGAAATTTATTGTGGGTTTTCACTGGGATATCTGAGAGAAGGGTTTGTCACTTCAATAGCTGCTGCTTAAAGCATTGCCCACAAAGGAGGGACACAGTCTTCTTGCAGCCACACAACACTCAGAAAAAAATATATACTGGAAAATATTGCACCAAATAAATAGCTACAGCTTTAACTATATGTAGTGAAACCTGGGAGGACAGAGTGGGGGAATCCTGAGAACCAGTCAAAGCAAAATGTTAATTCTAATTGTTGTATTTAGTTGGCTTTGTGTTGTGACAAGTTTGTTATTATGCAGATTTCTTACCTGCCACCTTCTATGGGAGGATTTTGCAAAGTGAAGTTATGCAGACAATTCCCCTTGCTTCTTACCTCTTTATTTGTAATTATGTTGGCTCTGTGTTCACTCAAGATAACATTATAACTGTCCCCAAATGCCCTAGATTTGGGGCATGGGACAAATGAAGTCTTTCAGTGCCTGGAATATTTTTTTTCCCTCTGTTGCAGAAGTGTAGCTACTAACATGCTGAAAGTAAAGCTGTGCTTGCTTATTGTCTGACAATGGTTTAGTAGTTTTTACTTATTTTCACTGGTATAATTTCTTAAATGTCCTTTTTTTCTTCAGACAGATATATAATGTAATATATTTCCTTAAGGTTTCTTTTGTAGTTTTTGGTTTTGCTAGGAATGTCATCTTTCCTGCTTTGTAATAATTTTTATGTATATGATGCATATATATCCCTTGCATGATACTATACTATGATTCTATTAAAGGTTATAATGAAAATAATCTGCTATTCATCAGTGACATAGAGAGTGTGGAGAAGCTAAGGTGTAGACATTACAGATCCAAAGTACTCAAGGATTTGAAGTCCTGGTTTTTAAGTCCTTTCTTTAACCATTGGATCAGTAATAATTTTGTTGTATCAATAATATTCTCCACATCTGTTCTAATTATGAAACAATTAGCTCTGCGTCTTTCTGTGTTTTTTATTACAACAGATAGCAGTGAAGTTATGGTCAGAAGTTGTTTTGGTTTGATGGTGCTGAATTTGACAAAGGTTAGGAGAAAGAGGTCGGAGCAATTGACACTGTAAAATATCAGAGCTTTTAGGTTCCGCTCAGACCAATTAAAGCATCCCTACTCTGTATCTTTAAGCTGGATGCAGAAGGGCTCAGACTAGGCAAGGAGCAGGAGGCGGATCCTCCCTGTGACCCACACCCAGGCATTGTGGCAAAGTGGTGAAAGGGCCCATGAAACTTCTCAGCTTCTGGGGTTTTGGGGTCATTGTGGTCCTTAATCTTGTTGCGAATATCCAGTCCATTTCCTTTCCAGCCCTTGGGGCCCCCAGAGGTGCCAAAAGATGTGCTGACAGCACTCTGAGCGAGGCAGTGCCAAAGCACTCCAAACAGCTGGCACCCCACATCCATGCCATTGCATCCAGAGTGGCCTGGAAGCCCTGGTGGCCATAGGCTGCCTTCTGAAAAATAATGGGTGTTGTGAAATGTATCTCAGACCCTTGGCAGAGCTGCGAAGGTGGGCTGAAAGCTTTGAGGCAGAGCTCAAAGCCCTGGGTGCTGCCCGCCCAGCAGCTCTTCTCAGAACTCTACAAGACAGGACATGTTTGAAGGTTTCTTCCCAGGAACCACAGGGGTTAAACCCAAACTGACTGCAGTATCAGCAGATATGCTAAAAATGACAGATTTAGTCCTGAGCCCAACCAGAGAACCTAATGCTGTCCAGAGGCCCAGCCACAGGCAATGAGCTTCTCAGTTCCTTCCCTCTCTCCTTTTCCAAATCCTCCTTTGACTGTGGCTATCGGGGTTTCTCTTTGCTATTCTTGGTACAAAAAGGTAATTAGAGCAATTAAACAATAGAGACATTCAAAAAGGCGGAAAATATGTGAGCTCGGGGCTGAGCTTTTGACTTTTACTGACAAGTTTAGAAATATCCCTGGTTTTCTTCATAAAAGTTCAGATCCACATATCCAAGTGACTCTTTAGACATTGAAATGTGCTATACATATGGATATAATTTAATTTATAAGAATCTGACGGCTGCTACCTGGCCTTCTTTGCTTATTTTTAGTCAGTCTACAGAGAACTTAAAAGACTTCAACTGTACAGCTGGAAATAAGAGACAGGGTTATTTTTCAGTTTTTCTCATGTGCATTGTGAGGCATCAATCTAAGCTATGACCAGGTTCTTTTTTCTGCTTTTTCTTTTTTTTTTTTTTCACAACCTGGATTTAAGCCCTGATGACTGTTTCTTTCATATAGCAATATACTCCAATGTTGTAATACAATACACCCTATGTGTTACACCCTTAAGAAGTTCCTGGGCATCATTCTTTCTGGGAGAAAGAAAAAAAAAAGAAGTTGCAAGACTTCCAGTAATTTTTACATAAAATTGTTAACTGGCTGGAGAATTCTGATTTTAGGTACATCCAGGAGCTGCTCCAGATAAAAAAATCCCAGAAAATGCTTTGAAAACTTGGATTCAATATAGCTTCAGGTGGGAGCATATTCTACCTCATGTAATCTCCAGCATTTTGTGTGTGTGACAGTAACCAGTTACTGAGCTCCCTTTTGGAGCTGTATGTATTTCTGGGCTAATATCTGTAATACTTGGAGATTCAACGTATTTCACTACAAAAAGTGTTATGTAAAGTTACCCAAGTTAATATGGTCAAAACTCTTCTGAAAACAAAGTTTTGTTACTTGTGCAATGACTGCTAAGAGCAAAATCCATCTTGTTACAATGTAAGTGATGCGCTCCAACTTCATGGGGCAGGAAGGAAAACACAGTGCTGATTTATCAGCAGCTGCCGTCGGAAAGCATTGAGATTTTAGGCCCATTTAATCTTAACCAAAGAAAATCAAGGGAATACCTAAGTCAAAAGCTGCTTATCATTATATTCTAGTTTATTTCACATACTACACTTTTCTGATTTCAACTCAGGACTTTAACACTTTTTCCCTGATTCTCCCTTCCCATCCCACTGGGAAGGACTGAGCAAGTGATAATACTGCATGGTAGGTAGTTGCCAGCTGAGATTGAAGCATGACAACATCACAGGCATCTATTAGTGCCTACATAACCCTGGCCAGGAGTGGGAATACAGACTGTCAGTGCTGTTGTAGGCAGTGCATTCCCATGGAGGGAGCTTGGGGTGACCAGTGCACATATTTTGTGCCTAAACCAGAGGTGTGAGTTGTCTCACCTAGTGTTTGAATTTTAATGAGAAAGAAGGGAGTGAAAAGCCCTGAGCAGGGGTCCATGGCTGGCTCCTTTCAGCTGTGAAATGTTTGTGTCCCTAGTGGCTCTTTTCTCCCCAGGGGTAGAGGGGGTGTGAGAGCCTCTCCTTTTCATTTAAAGAGGGGTTACAGGGCCATGCTGCCGAAAGAGCTGCACCAGGGGCTGAAAGTCCCAAGAGAGGTTTGGGTCAAGTCAGGTTGCTTTGGAGGATTTGGATCTCTGAAGATGTTTTGTTTTCATTCTTTGAATTAAAATTTAATTTAAGTAATTGAAATACATAAGCCGTCTCTGAGGAATGCTGTCTTAATCTTGTCTCTTAGAAGAAAAAGCAGGATTTTCAAATTTTATCTGTTACTGATCAGCTGTATGAGCTTACACCAGTCTTCTAATGTCTCTGAGCTTTGGTGTCACCTTATCTCATCCTGGCTTTATCTCTCCTAACTACAGAGATTTCAAGCAGTTTGTCTTTTGCAATGTGACAGTTCAGTGCTCAACACTGAGGGTGCTTGACTCCAGTCGTGGAGCTAAGGCACATAATCCTTAATAAAAACCTACCTCAAAAATCCTCTTCCTTACACTCCTTTTTGCCCCTGCCCCAAAGAAACAAATAAAAGGAAAAAACTGAGTTTCACTTTGTTTCAGCATAGGAATTACTCCATTTACATTTAAAAAAACCCAAAAAACCAAAAAGCTAAGGTAAAAATAAGGAAACAGAGCAAAAGGAGAAAAAGTGAGAAAAGAAATTTGATGAAAGAGATGTAGAGAGAACAAGAATCCAGCTTTAAAAAGACACATCATAGCTCAGACTCTGGATCCAGGCACCAACATTCTCATTACCTGGAAATGATCAGAGCACCACAACTGTGGGTTTTGGATGTTCATACAGTATGAGGTTCAGTTGAGAAAACCCTGATGCCCTATGTTCCTCTGCAGTGATTACTTCTATAAAAGCTTTTAAATTTAGATTACCTTTGTTGTAATATGAAGGCTCTTGAAATCTGTGGTTATTTTGGAAGGCCTTTGTTTATTGCTCCAGTCCACTATAAAACAGCGTAAACCCTGTTTATTCAATTCCTCCCAAAATGCCCAGAAATGAATTGCTGCAATGTGTGGTTGTGGCAGCCCCGTGGTCAGACAGAATCAGCTGAGAAAGCAGGGCTGGTTGTGCACCAACTGCAGCTCCCGCCCGTCCCCAGCCACAGTCACTAACCTTTTTGGGAAAAGTCACTTCCATCACTCAGGCCACTGCAAGGCAGTGGCCGCAAGGCAGCAAAACACTGCTTGGAATAATTCTTTGCAGATGCCAGGAACCGGAAGTTTCAGGGAGAAAAATGAAAGCCATTCACTCTTCCAATGACACAAGCCTTTGATACAACAAAGTCATTTGGGCAGAGAGCTCCAAGGTCAGGAAGGCACGTAAAGATTGGTGATTAGAGAAATACTATATCAGCAAAGTGTGGCAAGCTATTAAAAGAAACTGTAGCTTTTATGATTGTGCTGCTGGAGCTTCCCCAGGGCTATTTATATTAGATATTGAGTTAAGCATAACTTATTTAGTCTCAGCATTCCAGAAAACATTTTGATGTCAGCTACTGAAGGAAAGTAAACACGAGGAAGAGGAAACAGGGCTGATCCCAAACAGATAAAAATTTTGTAATTTAATTTTGTGAACCCATGCATGTTAGAGCATTAAGAAAGAGGAATTTTTAAAAGCTTGATTTGACTTAAAGCTTGGTTGATAGAGGTATTTAGTCACTGTGCAGCCGGGGAAGGATGGGTGGAGAAAAAGAGATGATTTATCACCTTGAGTACTTGCTACACCCTGATGAAGCATGAGCACAGTCTTGTGTAGGCATTTTCATCTAGAGCAGATTTTATGCACATGTGTGGTTCTCATCTAATGCTGTGGGCTTGTGTGTATGTTAAGCCAAACTATTTGCTCAGCTGGGCTGTTTGCCCACTGGATGTCCTGATGGCTGGTGACAGGGATTTGCCTGCCCTGTAGCAAGCAATTAAGAGTCTTTAGGACTGTAATTTAGGAATCACTCTATGAGTCTGGACTTCTGGTCACTAAGCAAAGAGTCCAAAATCTGATCTAGAGGCCGGTAATATCTACACAGATATTATCTCTCAGCTCAGCAGCTCCATCCAAGGAATCATGCTTGTTTATTTCTGCAAGAATAAGTCAAAAAATCCATTGGGGATTCTCTAGTCGCTCAGAATAAAACTGTGAACCTGAGGAAATCACAGGTATTAATGGAAAGTCAGGTGTGGTTTTATTTGATTTGCCAGAAAGTACTGTTTATTTAAGGCTGAGGAAGTGGGAGTGCTGAAACCTCAAAGTCAAGTACAGCTCAACCCCCTTAACACAGGGGAGACACTTCAAGAGCTCCTTCCAGAGGGTTTCTCCTGCCATCTTGACTGTGCTTTGATTCTTAGTTTTATTTTTTAAAGGTGCTTTTAGGTGGGAGTTTAGAACAGCTTTGTTTGAGTTCTGCAGAAAAAAAGTGTGAAGGAATATAGTAGAACAAGCATAATGTTACAGGTATCACTCAGTAGATGTTACCTGTCCAGAAATACTGTCCAAGAAACAATTTTTACTTCCTGCTACGTTGCTCTGACTAGGTGTTTTAATCAACTTGGATTTAGGCAAGACACCAGCCCCTTCATTTTCCTTTATCTGAATAAAAAATATGGTTTTTAAGATTGTGAAGACCATACTTTCTTGCTTTTTTTGTTTAGCATAATTCCCCATTCCATGACCTCTTATCACTGGTAAAGTTTTTCACTCAGATTTTGTAATTCTACATTTCTGTGTTTGAGTGAAAGAGAACTTCCTCTTCCTTCTCACCTTGCTATGTATTTTTTTTTTTGTGCTAAAGTTTTCACTGCAAAGAAATGATTCACTACCACAGAAATATCCCAGCTCTGCAGGTTACATATTAATGACCACTTCTCCCAGACAGAGGATCACATTCCATTTAGAATGCAAATGTTATGTCTTATGTCTGCTGGTTACCAAACATCACAGAGAGGGCTTAGCTACTAAGGCTTTATTTGCATGCCCTCTGCCTAAAAACATACTAGTTAATACAAAAACTTCCCACAGATATATTTTTTCCCCCTTAATTACGAAGCCTTACATACCAGTCCTAATTCTTGGCATATTTAATAAGATGATGCTGGGCTATAAATTCTCTATGTCTTAATTTGTAAGTTACCACCTTATTCCACTTTTAGGCTGTCTTTAACAGCAGTATTTCACTTAGGAATCCAACTAGTGTGTTTTGCATGTTGTGAAGATGGATTTGAAGTTTTTCAGGAGCCATAGCTAAAAAGGGAAAAGGCTTGTGTTGTTGACTATTTGGTTGACAAAGATAATTCACGGCTGAAGGAAAAAAAACAGAAATGTTTTTCCCTAAAGCTAGACAGAAAACAAGTACACAAATTTAATAGAAAAATTTAAGCTTGGTTATGACTGAAGGACTAGATGAGCCAAAACAGATTTATGATGATAAGAACATAAGAAATGCCTTATTGCATTAGGCCAGTCTGTCTCAGACAACAGGGGATGCTATTTAGTGAGAGCACATGACCATTGCTATGCTTTCTAATTTACTCCCCTCATACCCTTCCAGCACCCGAAATGTCTACGTTGTAGATGTTAGAGGCACATCCCTTTCTCTTTCATTTAATATCTGCTAATGACCCTGTTGTCCATTAATTTCTCTAATCATGTTTTGTACTGCTCATTCTCAAATCTTTCATGGCAACAAATTTCAGACTTTCATACTCATGGTGCAAAGGAAAAAGAAAAAGCTGAAAAAAATTGTAGGATTTGCTGAATAACAGTTTCTCATCCACTTTGCCTGCTGCCCTCCTGATGCTGTGAATGTCTTGGTATTCTGTAGCAGAGTTAGCGATGTTTACCCAGAAGGGTCTGGGTACTTTTTCAGCCTTCCATGGTGATAATGTCACCCTGCTTCTCAATTGCACAAACTATCTTTCTGCTCAGCATTGTTGAAAATAGTCCTTTAATTGATGTTTGTGCTGCAGCTGCCTGGGAGATGATGCTCTCAGTGGAGAAAGGACAGTGCTGCCTCCTGCCAGGCTCCCTCCTGGCCCCAGCATGCCCCAAATCTGCCACCTCTTCTCCAGGACAAGGGGAGGCTAGCAACCAGACAGAAAAATCCTGCTATTTAGGTGAAATTCCCAAGGGGAGCACTTGAGAGGTGCATTTTAGTTTTATTTAAATGTTTAAATGTTACTGTTTATAATGCCATGGATTTGTCTGTATAAAAGCCCCACATTTATACAAAGTAATAGATGAGTTTTTCAAATGGCTTCCTCTACACTTCCATTTTTCAAACCCTTAATTTTGTCTTTCTCTTCTTCCCTCTTCTCCCCACTGGAGAAGGATGGTGTATCTTTGCACAAGTCATTAGTGTGTCTGCATCAGAACTTGCAGTAAAACTCTAAACTATAATGCAATCTGGTCAAGAAATAAGAGACAAAGCCTAAAGGCTGAGACTAGCACCAATGTTAGTGGTTTGATATTAAATATATTGCCACTTTCTAATATTTTCATGTAGGAAATAAATCTCCTTTTTGTTGAAAGACAGTTCTGCCTTTGAAGATAGAATAACGTTTATGTAAATGTTAAGGTCTTCTTTAATGTAGCTTTCATTATCTCTTATGTTCCCCTTTTCTCTGAAAGCCTAAGTGACTGATGTCAAGATCAAGGGAGTCAATCAATGTAGATACACTCCAGGACCCGGATAGGATATAAATCACCCTTACTCCTAACCATGGTAGACACCTAACTGAAGGACAGAAGTTTACATACTCGCCATCCTTGTGGGGGAGGCTAAATTTCCCAGCTACTTACCTCACGGGAACCCCTCATTCATTAACCAATTGGGGTGCTTAGTATCACTTATCAAATAGCCTAATCAAAGTTTGAGAGAAAACAGCTCTTGACCATTTCTTGCCCTTTGAGCACTCCAGGGCCACCTCCCGCCCCTAGACTTTTATCTAATTAAAGTTAAAGAGGGGAAAATTAATCCATGGAAGAAAATGAGATAACAGCCACCACAGCAGACCATCCCAGAGCCTGGTTTGGCTTTCATCTACTGCTACCTGACAATTAACTCTTCAGCAACACAGGAACCCATTTTATGGGAGCAGAATCTGCCCCCTCACACAGTGATGGGTGTTGTATTTGCATTTCTCACTGCTCCGTGTTGCAGTTCCTCTACTTGTAATGGGTGCGGGTGAATTAAAAAGGTCATCCTTTACTCTCTCTCTCTCAAGCTTGACTTAGTGCTGTTTTCACTTGCAGAATACAAAAGTGAAAACTGTAATTTATTACAGTACCAGCAATTCAAGATGTTTTGCTTGGATCCTGTGCTTGCAATTGGTTACCAACATTCCAGCCTTTCTTGCTTTTGTTGGCTACAAGTTTATAACCCTCAATTTCATTCTCTAAATCTGTCTTTAAGAAGACATTTCACAACACGGGGTTGTGGGGTTTTTTACCTTGGAAAAAAAAAAGTGTGGAGTGTCCCTTTTGTAGATACGCTGCCATTTTTGTGGTACTACTTGTGCTCCTGCTTGGCGTTCTTTTGTTTTAAATTCTTCTCTTTTAAACCACCTGATGGTAAACTTTCTGAATCCCAAAGGAGCTTCCTTTATGATCTCTTGAATTTTTCAACAGCTGAAACTTTGGCACTGTGAATATCAGAAATAAGTTAACTCTGGTAACACAGCAGTTGTTAGCTGCACTGTGAATGGAGAAACTGGTGTTTTATGGGGTACTTGGGAGTCCTGAGCTGTGGCCATGCAGCAGCAGCAAGCTCTGCTCCTCCAGCTCCAGCAGCACCTGCCAGCAGCAGCACGTAGGGGTGCAGGGGCAGCCCCAACACGTCACCCTCGCTGGCATTTCAGGCTTTGGGGCACCAAGGGAGCAACAGCAACGAAGTTCAGCTTGCTTTCTTTCTAAAAATACTCTAATACTTTGAAGGCTGCAGTTATACTACTAGAATTTTAGCAGGAAGAATTGGATTATAAAGTTTGTGGGACAGGCACATATGGCCAAAATTAGAAGTGCTGAGGAAATCCCACTTAAATTCTGTCTCAGTGTTGTAACTTGCACCTTGAGGCACTCAACGATGGGCAAGTTAAAGTAGCCCAAAGTAACCCCATTTGGACTCTTTTCTAGACAATGAAAATTGTTTTAATTATTACATGTCTATTTTGCTTTGGAATGGGTCACCATACTTCGGTTTCTTGGGTTTTTTTTGTTTTGTTTTGGGGGGGGTTTTTTTTTTTTTTTTTTTGGTTTTTTTTTTTTTTTTTATAGTGTGTTTTTTGTTATATTTTAAGCCTTCAAAGCCTATGTGCATCTATAGCACGACAGCCAGAAGTAGATACTAAATACCCTACAAGACTAACCTTAATATTGTCAGTACCCAGTCCCCAGCACTTCGTAATGGGCATTCTGCAACATAGTTAATCACTTGCAAATGGAAGCTGTAAAAGATAATCGGGTTCAAACCTTTTCATTTAAATCAAAAAGAAGCCCTACCCAAGCTTCCAAATTTCTTCCAAACTCTGGGAAAATTTTAGTCCATATCAGTGTCTGAACTAATATCTGACCTTCCCTTTAGCTACCTGAACTAATCCATCAGCCTGACAATTTAGAACTATGACCTGCAGCTGTTTGGTTATGGAAGGGACGCTGGTAGGGCTTTAAAGGGGGATAAGCGAGGCAGTGAAAATGAGATTCAGTAATCCTCCTGTATTTTAAGGTATTTTGCACAGGGTGGGAGGGACCTGAGACTTTTGCTTGCTTCCCCCATGCCAGGCAGCAGCGGGGGGATGTGGGAGCTCCCTGGGCTGCTGCCCACTCAGCGCTCCCGTGGAGGCAGGTAGCAGAGGGGTGTTTGCCAAACTCCTCCTGCAGCTGCAGTGCCAGAGTGGGGAGTTCATCAGGACCCAGTTAAACTCAGATATCAATTAATACCAGCTGCTTTACTCTGCAGGGTGGACAGGATCAACTAGGAACTGGAAAATCTGTAATAGGGAAATACATTAGAGAACAGTTCTGTACTGGCAGAGGGATAGGCTGCAAGCTGTAACAAATCTTTTCCATCTCTAGTTTCTACATATATAATTTATATAGGGTACTGAAAACTAAAATTGTAGCGAACTTTGGTCACTATCCACAAGAGACAGATTTGATCCAGTGACCCAAAGGCGAAAGGTTCTGTATTCTATTAGCAACCCCCTATAAATGCAGTCCCTCACCAAGGTTTTTTTATCAATAACTAAATACCACTAACCTTTACAAGTTATGTGGTAACATTTTCAGTCTCCTAATTCTGAGTTATTTCCCATTCAAAGGGAAATTTGAGTTTGTCTTAAAGATAAAAATGGAATTTCTTCAACACTTTGTTGCTAGATATTTAGGAATTCAATTATTTCAGAAAGATGGGGAAGAAAAGCAGGCTGGATTATGACTGTGTGTTCAGAGTGTCTAAGAGGCATTGCCCTAGGAGAACACGTTAGGCACCACTCCTACACTACCTTTTTCACACTCCCCTGTGACTGATTGTGAGAGAAAAATCTTCTCTTCCCCCTTACCTGCAATTTTACATCTACTCTATTGCCCACTGGAATGTTCCTTGGAATTCCAGCCGGGATCCAGAAGATGGTCTTGATACTAGTGAAACTTGTAAGCAAGATAAAAGTATTTCCACACATATTATTTTGAACATGTGCAAAAATGTGTACAGACTAAGAAAATATAGTGCTATTTAATTTCTCTTAAATGTAAAAATGTGGAAATAACCAAAAATAAGTTACATAAAATAGCAGTTGGAGGTCAGTATTCATGTCAGAGGTGGTCTTGTTCTATTTTTTTTTTCCTTTTTTCCTTTACCTACAAGCCAAACACCACTAAGCCAGAAACCACCAACCAGTACAGTCTCTCAGTAACAAGATATTAATAGCCCATGGAAAAATCAACATATAATTTTATATTATGGTACTTACTACAGTCCCTGTATTTTTTTTTACTTCTGACCTAACTGTAACATTAGAAAAGGCAGTGGGGTGACATGCAAAAAAAGTGTGCTCATTTTAATTTATAATATATTCAAAATAAAGTTGGTAATTTTTCATATTATATGTTCTTAAGGAACTCACTTCATTCTTTTGATACAGAAGGATAGGAATTTTGCATACAAATTTTAGTGGTTTTGCTTCTTGTTTTTACAAATCTATCAGCTTTTAATACGCAGAGAACTTTATAATAATCCTCAGTCTATAAAGTACCTTTGGGATAGTGACACATCTCCTACTTCAGTCTCTGGGCCTGCTGTCCCCACCATCAGTTATAGAGGCTCCTCTCACACATGAACTCTTTTGTTGTTGTTTTTGCATACTGAAGTAAACAAACAAATGTTTTTGTTAGATTGCAGAGAATGCATTTGCATCACTTGCATGGACCTCTGAGGAAGTGACCCACACACTTACAGGCAAGTAGGTGTCTTCAAAATAGAGGCTTAAAGCATTTTAGTGGTTTTACTTAAATTTACTTCGCAGAGTTTCCTGTCTGTTGTGCTGGTCAATGACCTGAACTGGGTTGAAGCACGCTTAATGCCTAACTTCTCCGTATCTACACATGCTTTATTGTTCCCTGCCACACAGTTTACCTTTGTCCCTTTTTCCACGCATTCTCTTCAGCATCAGTGATTTCAAATCACTTATTGCTATAGTTCCTAATTCTTTTTATATCTCCTAATCTTTAAAAACAGATTTTGTTTGTTTGTTTAAATTATATTGTTTAATCTCTTGATGTCAAAAATGCCAAATCCAGCAACAGGAAGAAAATTTTCTGGTTAACTTCAAAAGACCTTAATCTGCATTTGCCTAGCCTGGTCTCCTTGTAGAGGTATGCAAACTGTTTAGCAAACTTTCAGTGTATCTCATCCTGTGCCTCTTGGAAGGACTGATGCTCGTTCAAAAGTGCAAAGCTCTTCCCTGATTTCAGGAGTGTTAAAAGAGCAGAAAAAACATGAAGCAAAAGAGAAGGAATGGAGACACAGCTCCTCCAAAACTCTCCCTCTAGCAATAAAAAGCGAGCTTGAAAGGAAGAATCCACTCAGCAGGCGGGATTTAGAGGAAAAGATGTTATACATCCAACACCACTCTCACAGGCAAGCCAAGAGCTGCACTCAGCATGCAAAGGTAACGCTTTAGGTCAAGGCAGAAATGTCAGAACTTTCCAAGAATTCTGGATAGTCCAAGTGAAGCTATGGAGCCCGAGGTAATGTGAATGTCGACTGGGGCTGAATTGCAGGCTTGCTCCTAGGACTCCATTGGTTTTAAGGATGCTTTGCTGCTGTTTGTATTCTGATCTTAAAACGAGATTAGACACTTGGGAAAACACTGCGTTAATCTGCTCCACAGTGATTCACGCTGGTCACCAGACTGGAGCGAAGTCCTGCGGAAAAGCTTTGAAACTAGGCAACAATATTGGAAGCAGAGCCAAACCAGCAGTGTTATTTCTAAGGCTGAGGGCTCCATGCCAAAACTACTGTCTCCTTTTCTCAAGCAGCTTAGTCTTCAAAAGAAGTCCATTTAATACTAATAATTACCATGATTTTGGGGTCAATTAATCTTACTTTTTTAAGTGATAGACCACAAAGTGCCCATGAATTGATCTACTTCATATTGCCATGGAGTTTGTCATCTCCTTTTTTTTTTTTTTCCACATACCCAAGTAGTTCATTCTGCACTCTCCTTGAAACTTGGAGGACTTGGGTTTCTCCCTCTCCCAAGATAGTTATCGTTGGCCAGTGCATCAAATAACTTGTCTAGTGAACTCCAGCCACAGAAGAAATACACCACCTACCAAACCAAAGGCGCCCTCTTCAAATCACAGTCCCTTTTGGCAGCCAGTTCCTCTCATACCATTATACCCAGAGCAAACTATAAATCTCTTGCCTTGGACACTACTCACTACCTCAAGTGCATAAAACCAGCTATTGCAACGATCTTAGTAAAAGGAGCAACTGCTAGAAAGGGATTGTGCTGAAGGGGTAACACATTTCACAGAAATAGTTGCATATAGCTCCATCTTTTATTTTTCAACATTCAAAAGCTTCCCTCTAGCAAGCTTGAAGCCATTTCTTTTTTGTATCTGCTGATGGTTTTTTCTGTTTCTATATCTTTGCTTTTTTTTCTTTCTTGATAATTTGTTGGTGTTGGTTTAGGGTTTTTTCATGGTTTTGTTTGTTTGTTTTCCCTGTGTGGTCTTTGACATTCCTGGTGAGCTAAGAAACATGCCTTACCATTGCAGGAAACATCACCACATGGTTCTATGCAGAGGAAGAACCTCACCATTGCTGTCTTAGATAAAAAGTAGATTTGAAAGTGCCAGACAAAATTAAAATCTACTGACAACAAACCTCACTGAATTGTCATAGAACTTTCTTTAATCATGAATAGTGTTGTCTTCAGATTATTTTAAAAGGAATTATTGATACTATTGAAGGTGTGGGAAAGTAACTCCTAACAACTCCCTTCTATAAACTGCCTGAATACCTATGCACAGAAGGGTATCCTCATTTTTTTCCTCCTTATTGAAAATAAAACTGAGCTCTACTTCCATGGTATATGCTCAGTTTAAAACATGTTTTGAACAGCACTGCTCCATTGTATACATTAGAGTTGAGAGTGTGATAAAGTCTGTAACAATCTGTAATGTCTGATTGTTCTAATCCAAATCCTAGTCTAGTACAGAAGCAGAAGTTTCAGCAAGACAGTTAAAATGATAATCCAAATGCAGTGACTTTGGATTATGTGACCAGAGCTTTCCCAGCAGCTGTCAAAAGGCACACAAATGTCCTTGTAGACGTGAAGGCAGCTTCACAACAAAGGCATATTCGGCTGTTTGTCCCCTCCGTCACCATTTGCACTGCTCCAAAGTGCTTGCTCCTACTGCCTCAGTCATACATGTGGAGGGAGGACTTTATAAATACCTGGTTTCCAGGGCTGTGCAAAGCTGCATAGGTTTACTTTCCACTTTCTGAATCTGGCTCACATCCATTTGATTACTCGCACACTTTGTACTTTGCTACCTTTCTAGTTACTTGGGGCAAGGTGGGTTTTCCTGCTCCATGTCAGATCCAGCTAACAAGAATTTCTTTGCTACAGGGCAAGAATGAAATATCATTAAATCATAACTTCTTTTCCACAAGTATAGCAGGTATAACCAAGTTGCTTTCCTCTTAAGTCTCCCAGTCCTGAGAAAAGGAAGAGACTAGCCCCACAGTTCTGCATTTCTTCAGTCACTATAACTTAGAAGGAGAGAACAAAGGTGCCTTGAAACAACTTTTTTAATCTCTCTCCCTTCCAAAGCAATGCAGGAGTTCACACCGTGTGCTTTTATAATCAGACTGAGCAGGGAACTTGTCCCTACTCAGGCAGCATATGCATCAACAGGGTGTTTTTACTGCAGCAAGCCCCAGATTCTGGTCTGAAGATAAGCTACTTTCTTGTCTTACCTGCTTTTGTATGCTAGCTAAACTTCCTGGAGCTCATGCTTAGCCAAAATATAGTGGAGAACTTTTTCCCTTCCTAAGCAAGCTTTGCTCAAACATGTTCACTGACAAATTTAAGAAACTGTAGGAAATTGGTGAAAAAGAAGCAATTCACATAAAAATGTCCTGTCTAAATGAAATGTAAAAGCACCAGATTTGCAGAGGAAATCAAAGTCTGAAAAAGTAATTACACTTGTTTAGATTAATGCAAGATGGCATTTTAATAAACAAGCAAAACCTTTGGTTAACATCTTACTTCTCAGCCTTTCTCTTATTTTATGTTTAAAATTAGTTATATTTTCTCCTCAGATCCATAATCTCCAATAAATTAACCTGTCCAAATAGCACATGTACAGGATAAAACCATATCTTTGATTTTGATTACTTTGCTTATGGTTGCAATTTAGGTAGCCTTGATTCCAGCCATTGTTGTTTCTGTAGGCTTGAGCAGCCTTAAACTGCAGAGAAAATCTCAATTCTTACATGGATCTAGTTAGGTTGTTGGCTGCAAACAGATAAACATATCTCTTTTTTGTTGACAAATTACTTAAAAACATAATTTCCCAAATATGGTGCTGTGTTTATGGTGTATTTTTGCTCTTTTATAGGGAGCATGGACTTGCACTGTTGTAAGCTGGAAGAAATTACTTGTGAGTGAGAGTGGTTTTATTTGCAAATACAATTCTCAAACATTCAAAGAACTACAGGAAACATTACATTAACTGAATTGCTGCATAGAGAGAGCAAAACTGACCCTATTAAGGCCATGGAATTTCTTGAAATTCCACAAATCAACAATTTGATTTCTGTCTCTTATGAAATATACTTGATATAAAAAAAATAGCTTATTAGCAAAAATACTTTCCTCACTGATCTAGTGTTGGATAGACACTAACTAAACTTGAAATGACACTAGAACTATATTACCCTTTACTAGTAGTTCTTTGCATTAAAACAGAAGAAATAATGTTAAAAAAAAAAGAGTTGTGATAGAGTGTGAAATAGAAATGGAGAAGAGCATCCTTCCAAGGCAAGGAGTCTCCCCTTCCCTGCTTCCAGAGCGCCTTCGACAGGAGGACAGAAGTACATGGCTAAAGTGATAGGAGATAAAGAGTTAGCCAATCTACATTGCTACAGCTGTGGGAGATCAGGATTAAAATAGGTGACAAATTAAGAAGATTTATAATATTTCAAATTTAGATTATGAAACCAAAAAGTAATTATTACTTTTGATTTGACTATGGGCAGTGCATTGCCGCACTAACAGATGACAAATTGATTTTGACGAAAAATTTTAGTATAGCCATTTAAAATAATCTTTAGGTATATCACACAACATATGTATTGGAGTTATAGCACATATAGTGAAAATGTGCTATAAATCATTGAAACTAATCCTAACAAAGCAAGATGCTTGCTGACACAGGCACAAGCAAAAATGTATCTGAAGGTACTATTACTCCACTTCCATATCCTCATGCTCTCATGCATGCAATTTAGAAGCATAAATGTAACTTTGGAGGAACTGTTTTTCAAGTAGTCTGGAGCTTCTGGATTTCTGGAAATCAGGCTTTTGAAAACGTGGGATTCTTTCCACACATCCTTCTGGAAAGTTCATTCTTCCTAATTCAAAAACCACAGCAGCCAGTGCTTTATGGATATGCACGACAGTGCTTCTCTGTCTCTCTCCTCCTCACAGTTTGTCATCTTTGGACTTGAATAGTGCAGCATACTCTTGCCTGACTCCCCAGTGCAATGTTTTTCTCCCTGCCCAGTCTTTCCAGAATCACTCTACTGAAGCCAATAGAGTATCTTTTTTCTGGGAGGGGAGGAGATAGGGGGTAAGGGGAATGTTCTCCACAAACTCCAGCCTATTAAGTTTTTCTTGGACTTCCTCTGGTTTCTTTTAAGTAGAGCTGTCATCGACACTTGCTAAGTTACAACACCCTAAAGACTCACACAGTGAATTGTAATACATTTTTTCTATAAATGCAAAGGCACATGCACTGCTTGCGTACACATTCATGCACACACCTAAATATCTATGTGCATCTACACAAAATTCATCAAAATGTATAATAGTGAAGGCAATGCCTGTACAATGTTCTTTTTGAAGTTCCTTGATCGAGAAGCATGTAAATATATGAACTGTTACATGGGGAGACTGGAGTATATGCCCACACCTGTTAAGTAAGTGGGAAGTAGTGTCATCTAGTGGTTAGCTCAAAGCTAAAGGGGACAGGAGCTGTATTTCAGCATACAGTAAACAACATTTTTAATTATTGCATTGCTGTACTGTACACCTTAGAGAAAATAAGTGTTACCTATCATATCTCATTGATTCAGCTAGAAAATGGAGAAAAGTAAAGCTAGCTGGAGAACCATGCACTGAAATATCAGAAATAAGTAAATTGTTAAGATGGACATTTTCCTTTTATGCATCCCATGCCATCCCATCAGTGTTTCCCTCTGATGACGCAGATTTTCTCAGAGCATATTCATAGACCATTCTCTTCCATAAAATATAGTTCAAAAACTACTGTGGCAGGATGCTGGCACATTACTGTATAAAAAGGTAGATTAATTTACTGTTGAAACATATTAACTGAAGTGTATTCAGTTTCTAAACATATAAGAGTAGGCCAGTCTTTCTGTGTCTAGTAATACCTTATAAGATGGAATTTAAATCTTATTTGTTCCTCTTCTGACAACATGATTTTTAGAAATAACGTCCTCATATAGCATCCTCTTTAGCATCACTTCTGGATGTAGGAAAAGGCAGTCTTGGGTACTTGCTTACAAGTGAAGGAAGTGGTGGTGTTAAGCATATACTTAAGGCTAAGTGTGTGATTAATTTCTCTGTAGATTTGGGGTTTATAATATGAATGGAGTACTGTATCTGCTCTTAAATATTTGTCAAAAGACTCAAAGGTGTAATTCGCAGATATTTCTTATACAAAAATAACTGTATAGTGTTAACATAAAAGCTAACTTACACCTGGCTGCAGCATTACTGTATAAGTATTTGCTAAGGAATCTTAAATAGTTTCACCCATAACAGTTTGATCTATTGAGATGAAAGAAACAAAAATCTACGGGAACTGTTGAATGAAGGGCTAACCATATTAGAAAGGAGCAGTTATAAACAGGACTTTTCCAGCTGCCCTTGCTAATAGGCAATTCTAAAATAACAGTGATGTGTGTCTAAAGTTTCTGCTAACAAAGCTGATTTCTGACCAGAAGGCTAGAGTATTCTTTTTCATCTATTAAGCCCTGAAAGTGACAGTTCTTCTTCATATCCCTAATATTTCCTTTTCAGCTCACCAAGGCCAAAATGTCATCTTTCTTGTAAAACAAAAAATCAAAGCCAAATGGTTAAAATGCAAAGTTTTGGTTAAACAAACAGTCAGTATTTCAGTGGTTTTATCTGCAGCCTGCAGAGCAACTAAACAAAGCCAAGATATTGTCCATCTCTTTGACAGACAAAGAGCCTCAGAGGTCCAGAATGACATGCCCGGGGCTGGCACGTGATTAGAGTAATTAAATTAAATAGCAGGAAACATGTTTTCCATATGCCATTGCCTGGCCACACACAAACTGTAACAGTAAATCTTTTATATTACATTGGTTCAGGGAAATGTATAACCATTCTAAAAATCCATGATGCCCACAAAAATAAAGGGGATATAGTAGCATATTCAACAGGCTTCCCAGCCTTGGTCATTGGTCTAAAGTGCCAAACAAGTTCATTCATTCTTTATTTATTATTAAAGGTGCAGCTCAAAATGCCCTGAGCATGTGAATGTTCTGGATATGTTACTGGATTTACAGTGGAAGGTAGTGCTGATGCTCAAAATCAGGGAGGAAAAAAGTCCTCCCAGTACAGCGAAGAGAAACATTTTGGTTATCTTCCACGTTGAGATCCTAACATATTCCTGTCAGTCTTTTACAACAGTTAGGCACTCCAAGCATGTATTAAAAAGGAATTTTTGTTTCAGTTCTATTTTCCACAGCGGTATGAACTCAAATTTCTTTATTTTCATGGCCAGTTGTTAGAAAAGTCAACACTTTTATCCATGCCATCATACAGTCACAAGAATTGCTAGTCAGTGGGATCATCTGTCATCCTTGAATTCACTTGTCACTACACTATAAAGATCAACTAGAACACTTGCTACCTATTTCCAACTCATCTTTCAGCAGTTGATAGTGCCAAATCAAATCTCTGGTATTTCTGCTGTGTAATGATTTTGTACAATAGGGAAAAGGCTGCAAATCAGTTTGAAAGAAGCTGTTAATCGATGAGGACACTTAGTAAAATGCTCAGTCCTTGGGATTTTTAGGAGATGACCAGAACACTTCCTATAGATGAGAAACTCTGAAGAACACAAAATGCTCTTAGCATGAAGATTATTAAGACTTCAGAGAAAACCATTGCAGCACATGAAAAGATGTCCATTGAAAGTAAATTAAAAATGTAACTCACCCATCTCTGATGAACTACGTATTGGATAATTTCAACAGCATTTCAGATATTCCATCTTTGCTTTATCTACCTCCTTGGCCCAGAAAGCTCAGAGAGGAAACAACGGTAACTTCAGTGTTTCTGATTTCAGATCCACCACTGACCTATGGTATTAAGTTTATTAATTTATTCTATTCAATTAAATCAAAATAAAAGCTTCCAGCTGGAAAAATAAATTTCAATTTATCTTTGCAAAGTAGTGTAAAATGATAAAACTTTGATACTCTTGGCTCAATCTTTAGCAGTTACAGTATTTCTCAAGTTATTAAAGTGAGATTCAAGATGTAGCCAATATAGAGAATTAGAAATGGAGACTTTTACTTCTATTCCTTTAAATGCTTTCTTTAGTAAATAATCTTCATTGTTTGATTAGGAAAACTTGTATTTAACACTGAATCTAATTAAAGGCGACAACAATAACAGGACAGCAAAGACTAACAACTCATTTTGGTAGTAGCTTAGATCACTCTTCTTTTTTAACCTTTCTTTGTCTCTGAACTATTCCCTGAAAGGATTGGTGCACTTGAACTTAAATTATCTAGCCTGAACTTTCTATACAGTGGCTTAAACCAGTCAGTTAAAAGGCAAAGAAGTTAATCCCTTGTACCATGCTGTCTTCTGAGAACAAGGACAATGGAAAAAGTACTTTGTAGCAGGCAGAAATCTGGAGCCTCTGGCTGAAGTAATGTCATCATTCTCAGGAGAGGACAGAGTTGCTCACTGAGACAAGGAGGGCTCTCAAGCCCAACTTCCAGGTGTCTGCAAGATGTTCCACTAGTGCTGCTTCACCTCCTCTATCTCCCCTCAGCATCCCTCCCCATGCCATGCCACAGCAGTGCCCGAGTGAGGAGGACACTCCTCCATCTGCCCCCTTGCCCCACAAGTGGCCTTTGGCCTCCAGCCACTGCGCCTTCCCTGCCAGGAGCCGAGCCCCCCAGGGCTTGGCCCAGCACGTGTGTGAAGCAGTGGCAACTAAAGGCTCATGGCCCTTCCCAAGAGGATCTCCTCCATCTTCTGATTGTCAGAAATGAGACAAATCTGGAGAACTTGCCAGAGTTCTGGGCTGGTACTCCAGGGGACATCTACAGGGATAGGCATGGGAGAGAGAAGGGGCTGAGGAAGCTTCTGGGTAGGAGTTAATCACTGAAGGGGAAAAACACTATGGTAGCTTTGGATATAACTGCTCTTCTGATTTTGCAGTTCTGCCCTTCACCTTTTGGTGCTTTTCCAGCATTACACCTTCTAGGGACACAAGCTTTCTGCTGTGAGGAGCCTCCACCCCTGTGAACCACCACAGCTGCTTCAGTGGCATAGAGGAGATACAGCCTACAGAGTAAACTTGGTAGTATTTCTTTGCTCCTATAAGGCTATACTGTACTCAGATCTATGACAGCACATGAAATCCAGCCCAGTGGCTTCTGCCAACGTTAAAGAAATTCAGTTTTGCCCTTGGTGATGCCCTTGGTTGGTGAACTACTCAGAACAAAGGGCTTGGACAGCTTTGTTTTTTCTGTTCTAGTTCTTATTCCTTGTTCCAAAGAACTGCTTGAGAAAGCCTTGAGGACCTCCTCCAGCACAGCACTTCTCAGAAGCTATACAACACAGGGATTGAGCACAGCACCAGTAATGACTGCCAGTTGTTCACGGCTGATGCCACAGCATAGTAACAGAGATCTGTGGAGAAGGCAGTGCCTGAGGAGTGAGTCTGGTTTCTAATTTCTGGAGTCAAGTTGTGAGACTACTTTCCAGTTTCTCCTTTTGCACATAGTATGTCTGCCGTGCAGTCAGCTGCCTGGCTTAAAATCTGCTTTTTTTATTAGGCCCAAATTCTTAGTTCAGTGGATGAACTTTGTAACACAGCAACAAAGAGCAAAATGTGTATATATATATATGGGTCCTTCTTGACATCAATTTCTGTTTCATTTACAGGATTCTGCAGGTTTAATGTAACTAATCTCAGTGGAATTGTTTCCTTACTTTCCAAGTTGCCAAATCTTCCTCCATTTATAAATGCCTCACCAGAAAAGTCTTTTTAATACTTAAAATATGTATTAAAGCAGAAGAAAGAAAGAAAATAGGAAATACCAGAATTTCATGAATAAGAAGTTGCTACGCATCAAACATTAAGTGCCCTGTCTTGTGATTTCTTTAATTACAGCTGAAGTAATCATGTAATACAGTAGACACAGTAGAGCTGATCCTGGTAAGGCAGCTTAGTAAGGATCTTGGAAAAGATCCAGATCCTGATAAAGAGATTCAAAACTTTTTTTTTTAATCTAAAGTACCTAACCCACTCTAAGTACCTGTCTCTAAGTTCATACTCAGCCTTTTGTGATGACATTAAATATGCAGTTGGCCACATCAGTAAGACAGAGAACCAAATGCTGACTTCTATCATTGACCAGCTAAGTTCACAGTATCCTTTTAGACTTAAATGATCCACTCACTCAAGGCCTCTAGGATTGGGTACTCATGACCAAAATTACGAAGGGAACTGTGTTGTGGAACAGTTTCTCAGTTGTGACCACCTGCATCTCACCTTTACAACAGCAGTTTCACAAATGCTGCGCTCCTGTGGGTACGGCATCCCACCAGGCTGAACCCACTGCCTCTTCTCTGACTCAGTGCACTCCATGCCAACTGATTTCGCAGCCTGAAAGCATTTTGAAAGCCACTAAAAGAAGAACTTGAAAATTAAAATGACTTAATGGGCTTTGAGTAATTTTCTTTCATTGGAAGATGGAGGGAAAGGGGCAGAGAGGTGAAAGAAAGGATTACTTATTTTTACAGGAGGGTCCAAGCTACCATAACACCAACATATAATGGTATCTAACTTGAAAGCAGTCAATGGACTTGGGAAAATGAGCAGCCTGCCTGGTCAGTGCATTATCCATCAACACAGGTAAGTAACAGTCCCCATGCTCATTCTCAGCCTCTTGCTGCAGGAACAGATCTTGCTCCTGTTCCTTTTCTCTTGCTGGTCCTGAGCTGCCTGTGTTTGTGTTCTCAGAGCCTGCCTGAGAAGGGATGGAGATTGTTATGAAAATCACTCACACAGCACAAAGGGTAATGCTGTGCATATTTTAACTGAATAATTAGCATTCTTAGTGAGACCCAACTGCCTGCAGAAAGGGCCAAATCAGAGCTGTGGATGTCAGGTGTCCCTGGATTGATGGCACCTGTATTCAGCACTCCCATTTTCATTTCTGTCAGAAATGGTACAAGAGAAGATTTGAAGCTCTCTGTATGAAGTCAATAGCTCCAAAAAACTGAAATCTATGCAGAAACTTATGGGAAATTATGACAAAAGACCTCTACAAATTTAGGTGAATGGTGAAAGCCAAGAAGTTCTAGAAAGTAAGGAGGATGCCAAGAGATGTGTGTTGGGCTTGACTGCCTTTGATACCCTAAGACAAGGTGTCAAAATGGCTGAAAAATGAGGGAAACCAGATCATCACCTGTCCCTGTGTGCAGTCAGGTAGTGTGGTTGAGTAGTAGGTTGAGTGATGGAATTATGGTCTCTGATGTGTAATAACTCTTCAGCTTTTATTTTCAGTAGAGCAAGATCTAGGAGAACAAGCTGTAGAAGCAGCTGGTCTCAGTAATTGTCCCTCGGCACACAGCAGGAGAGCTTCCCAGCAGTGCTTCTACTCTGTGCTCTTTCTGGGTCTGTTCAATAACAGGGACCTGCTTTAAAAATCTGCAGGCTGCCTCCTAAAAACTATCACACTGATCTTACCGATGGGAGCAAAAGGAAAAGACCAAGGAAGAAGTGAGTGTGAGACTGAATCCTCCATGCTGTACTAGCTGCTTTACAGAGAACATGAGGAAAGCCTTCCTAAGCCCTTGGCATTGCTGCATTGCTGCAGTCTCATAGCTGTAATTTTCACAAGCCCCTTAGCTGAGGAAATACAGGCAGTATGAACAGAAACACCTTCTTGGTCTCCTGGGGATCCAAGGGTCACAGGCCAGGACACGAGAAGACAGATTATGCACTGCTTTCTGCATCAGAGCACCTATGTCTCTGAGGCATTAGGGCTGAGCTGCACTTCCAGGACATTAAACAACGGAGCTTTATGAAGATTTAGCCAGCAATATACTGAGGAGTGCATTAACTCACTCATATTTTAAAGGAAGGACAAAAATGAAAACTTGTCTAACAGGAAGAAAGACATACAGAGGTCAAAACAGCTTTCCAAAATGAAGCATTTAAAGAAGCAGCTTTCCAAGAACACATAATCCTCTTCAATGACAATATAAATGAAACTCTGTGCTGTAGGATACAGGAAATGATAAATTGCCCAAAGTTATGAAAGTAGTATCATCTAACTGTCAAAATGTGCAGTGATAATTACTGGGATCTGGACTTAGAGGCTTTTGATTCATGCTAGTTATGTAGCCCTGATTAAGGAATTTTGCCTAGTGTTGCCCCAGTGATCTCCTGACACTCCGCTTTCTCTGACAAATGGGAGCAATAACAGAAGTATTGAGGGGCTGTATCCTAAATATTTGAAAGAGGAAAAGAAGCATAAAATATCTTGGATCTAAAAATAAAGCAGTGTCAATATTATTCCATGCGGGTATGAAAAAAATGAAATAAATTTGTTATATTGTAATGCTGCATGGTCAGACAGACAATTCAGTTAATTCATTTTATGACACAATAAGTGTTATTGCCTTCTGTAACTGGAAATTTACAACAGGAGACAAAAATAATAACAAATAATAAATATTGGCAATTATTAAGGTTAAGAGATTTGAGGCTTTCTTAAAAAAAGGATCATTTTCCCATCCAACTGGAGATGGGAAAGTATAGTTACTTAGGAAAGAATAACTACTTGTAATTATTCATATTATTAAGCACTTTCACGTAGAACTAGCATAAAAAAAGAGAGTTGTTCTTCCTGCAACATAATTTTTAGAGACCACAGTTAGGAACTTGATAGAAATGAAGAGGCCCTTAAAAATAAGGCTGAGAACAAGCAGGCTAAATATTCAGAGGCCTCTCTACATATAGAGAAATGAAAAATTTTCCCAAAACAAATCCAGATACACAGCACTCCACCTCTTTGCTCCATCCACACCATGTTTGATCCCAGAAACCACAGAGCCAGCTTGTGTTGTATAGGGATTATATTGGGACTGTGCAGTCTCAGACTTGAGGAAGGGCAGGAAGGTGCAAGGTTAGTGTCTCTTACTGGCTGCAGAGTAAAAGGAAACAGCTAAGGCAGCCTACAAAAAACGAGATGAATTGAGCTAAGACTGCAGTGGCAATCTAATTCAGGAGGGAGGAGAGGGGAGGGCAGGTTTATTTGTAAGTCTGACATTGTTCAGAACTTACTTTTCCATTTATCCTGCCCTTCACAGCACTTCTCAAGGCCAAAAATGCTGGAAGCATCCTGGAAGAATCAAGTGTACAGAGGGATACTTTTAACACCATATCCTCCAAACCATCTCCCTCGTATTTCAGGGCTATGTACCTTTTAGAGTCAACACAGTTACTTCAAGACAGCTATGGAAAATAAAGTAAAAAAAATGCAACAAAGACTCCACAGCCACATCCAAAACATCTTATTCAGTTAATTAAGGCACTGGATCACTTACAAGTAAGTATCTGTCTGTCAAAACAACTCTGGTCTAAGGCCCCCATGTATCACAGCAAATTGCAACGCTGAATGATTTCAAGTTACTAAGGAGACTCCTTTCAACTCTCAGCTGCTGCTTAAATAATCCTTGGGTGGCTGCAGCAGATGTGTGTGCCCACAGGTAGCCAGGGAAGTTGCTCTGTACAGGCTAGATGAGTTACAGGGCCACAATCAAAATAAGCAGGAGTGTGACACTCAGCAAATGGGAGCCAGAAACTGGGACATGCCTAAAGGATGCCCCTTCCCAATCCAGGGTGTGTATGGGAGTGAGAGCATGACTGAGGAACCCAGCTTTTCCACTGGCTATGCAGTTTGAGCTAAACCTATTTCTAACTTTTAAATCTTAATCCAAATTAGGCTGAATTAGAAGAGGAAAAAAAAAAAAAGCACAAATTCTATCAAATAGAGCAGTAAAATTCCACAATAATGATTCATATTATTGCTCTAGCCCAGCGAAGATAATTTCATCCAGGATGCTCTTCTTCTGTTTGCCTAACCAGTAATTCAGCAGATGGTGTTCTAAACTATATTCTTCCACAGAGAAATGAGGCACAGAAGCTCCGTTACCACCCAGATGATGGGAACTGCATAAGGAAATCAGAAACTAAACAAATAAATGAAAAACAAACAAACATTTCTTAAGTGGATAAGTAGGACATGCTGCTAGCAGGACAGAATACAATAAGGAAATTAACTCGGCTTAGCTAATTTTGGCTTCAAATTGTGAAGTGTTCATAAGGGGGAGAAATAAGTAAATGCTTTTAGATTGCTGCTTGGGACTAATGTATATAGATTTTTTACCTCAGAATTCCAGTGAAGATAAAAACAGGGTATAGTTGGCTTAAGTAACATGGAGAAAGTCTTAGTGATCTTGATGATAATGAAGATGGAATGAAGGTAGCGCACATATGAGTGGTGGTAGCGTCTGAAGTGCTCCTGCTTTGCTGAGGCATTCAGCTTTTAATCCTATTTTGTTAATGCCAGAAGATGAAAAAAGGGCTAATGTTACAGTATCTACATTCAAGTAATCTGTGTCTGAGTATCTAAATATTATGAAGGATTTTCCTTCATTTTATTAGAAATTACTTCTAAATTGGCAGCTATCAGTGATAGTGGCTTTATTTTTTGGACAACAGGATAGAATAAACATTTACTGTTAAAAGAAGAAATTATGCATGCCATTCTGGGAAAAAATTAGGGATTGTAAATTGTATTAAACTGTGATTATTTCCTTCATTATGGGTGCTTCGATGCACGGTAAATAATTTAGAAAAAAACTTAGGTGCAGCCTCCAACATGGGAATGTTGTAAATTGAAAACATTTATGGCTGCTCTTCTAATTCTAACACAGGTATTTAAACAAAAGGAAACTCAATAAAATCCCTGTTATGAAAGCATTATTTACTTAAAGACATAGGATTCTAAATATACTATAAAAATGAGGCAAGAAGTACAGTGTTATACTGTTAATGCTTGTTTTCAGCTTTCCTCAGCTAAAACTTGACCTTTTATCTATTTTTGGTGGTTGTATTACAGATGAAACCTTACGTTGCTGCTATACCAGTGAAAATGATTGAATCTGATTTACAGAACTATTTATTCTTGCATATTTATGTTGTTGAAACATAAAGTTTATTTTAGTGAAAGTTATACCAGAATTAAAGCTGCTTAGAGCCTTTGGAAATTGAATGAACAGTTGTAAGAAGTACAATGCAGTTGTTTTCTGAACTCTTTTAGTAGTAATAATTCATGTACTGTAGCAACAGGGATTGTAACACAGTACAAGCTGTTTCTCTCTGCAGATCCTAAGCAAAGTTCAGGAAATGTCATGAAGTATTTAACATCTTCATGGAAGTTCTCTACATTGGGACTTCACTGTCTCATGCAATTGCTTTAAAATGTGCCAAGTTCATGGATTCCCTCTCCCCCAGCATATTTACAGGTGGACTCTAGTTTTGCAAAGGTCTTGATGAATATCAAAGTGGCCATATTTTCAGATCAGGGGTCTCGGCAGGTTTCAGAAATGTCATGGAAATTATTACCATTCATCTTAATTTTGGATAATTAGAAGCTGAGGAACTGGGATTCACTTTTACCTTTCCTATATGGTATGATCACATGTTCAAGACAGATGCCATGATGGGAAAATGCACATGCATCAATACTATTGCACATTCACTAAAACTTATAATGGCTGATGTAGGATAAAACAAGAGACCAAAAAGAAAGACTTTGTGTAATTATTGTAAGAATAGTGTAATAAAAAACCTTGCTCCTGAAAGTTTAAATTGTTTCAACAACGTGTAGCAAACATATTTGGTTATTACACAAAGCAAAAAAACCACTAAGTTACCAAATTTACACAAAGTCAAATATCTGGAAGGGGATCTTTTAAAAAAAAACTTTATTTGAGAAAGGAAGAGACTTATATCAGAAGGCAAAAAAAGGAAACATACAAACAGAATATATTTACAACACAAAACAAGAGATCACCTCTAAGGGTGTAAATTATAATAAATACAGTAGTTTTAAAATGTAAGAGACAATAATCAATTAGAAATGTGTTTGTCTAAACCCAGTTTTCCTTTTCACTGGTTCCAGGTAGTTTCTCTTATTTTAATTTTATCTAAATTTGAAAGATTCCAAAATTAAAGTACACTAACGTATTGGGGTTTCTCACCTGAATGACATTATAAAAATATCTTTTGTCTTCTGTGAATACATGTCTTTGAAGTGATATTGTACAAAATTCTTCCCAATTGCAGATTTCTCCACAAATGTATTTTAAAAGATGCACTATCCCTTTTTGATGAGGCTAAAGTCAGATTTGAAAGAAAATTAAAAATATACAGCATGGGAAACACATATAATTTCATTTTTATAGCCTTCACTTTTTGAATGTAAATGTAATTTTTTTTCATCCAGGATGGAGAAAAATTTCTGTTCAAATATGAAGCACACATTAAAATCACCTGTGTTTTTCTCAATTAAATCTTTTTCTATCTATTGAGGCCTTTCATGTTAACAGCAGCTATTTAGTCATTTGTTTGGAGACTTTCTAGGAAAAAGGATAATGTATCTTTAGAAGTTGCAACATTTTAGAAGAGATTGAATAGTATTGGAACATAATGTAAACAACACATGCTAGTAACATTTTAGAACAATTTCTACATTTGGCAAAACAACTATCTCTTTTGAAACCGGATACTGCACCTTAAAATACCTCAGCTTTAGAAATATAAATATTTTTAATAGAAAAAAAACCTGACAAGGAGTCCAGGTCAGTTTGGGATTATCCATATTAAAGGGGATCTTAATACAATGAATCTTTAACTAGCTTAACAAAAGTAAACCTATAAAACAAGGTAAACATATCAAAAGGGAATATGAAGGAAATGTTTCACTGGAAAGCTTCCTTAACAATTTCCCTACTCGCTTTGTTATTTTCTTTGACAATAAATCAATTCATAGAGTGCCTTTAAAAACAGAGGGAGCGCTGCCCCGTCCCCCCTGCCCCGCATTCCTCAGCACATGAATCACTTGGGCTTCCTGTTTCCATAAGGCATTTCCTGCCACCCTCCTCCCCCCCACCCCCCCAAAATCACTTTTCTGCAGGAGAACAGCAGGGACCTTACAAAGCATCGACTTAAACAAGCAGGGCCTCGCACTGCGCCCAGCCTGGCCGTGCCCACCGCGAGGGCCGCAGCAGGCCGCAGCTCGCAGGCCGCACTCCCTTCAGCTCCGCCTAAAGCACCCAGCCAGCCGAGCCTGCCCTTCGCCAAGGTGCCATCCTGGGCACAGGTGTTATTTCAGCATTTCTCCGTGAGACTCCATGGTAAAGGTTATGGGATATTGTACTATCAGTCTTCATTTAAAAACAAAACCAAAAAACAAACAAGTGATTGGATATCAGATGATAACGATAACAGTTCTGTGCTTTTCGTGCAATGTCCTAATACCTGACTGGAACCTAATGCTGCATTTTGCCTCTCACCAGCACTTGCACCTGCTGCATTTAAGGATGTCTCTGCAGACATTATCATCAAATACGACAGAATGAAAAATTAACCAAGCAGTGCAAAAAAGAAAGCAATGCAATTTTAAAACAGTGCTTTGCCTTGCCTCTTTATATCCACCTTGTACTTTTCTCTAAATTAAACTTTATACACCAGCCTAGGACCACTAAGATAGCAGTCAGTACCTGTCTACTGGGGAAAAAAATACCCTAACATTAACAGTGTTCAAGACTACAGTATGATACAATATATACAGACGGCTGAAAGCAGAAGTCAGAGGATTCAAAATCAGAAGAATGTTTCATCAATCAGGTCTGGAAACTAATTCCATCAATTGCTGATCTCAACAGGCTAGGTGATATGAGTTCTCTTTCACTAGAACTAAGCGATGTAAGGTATTTCTGTAAGGCTAATACAATGTCTATCAGCTATTACGCAAAGATTTATGTAGAATAATTGACTGCAACAGATATTTTCTCAATTAGTGGCCATAAGGATGAGCTTCACTATGTTTTCAAGTGTACATACAACACTTTGCATTTGTTAAATTCTCTGAATGGTAAATCAGGATTTGCTAGCTCAGTGAATCAAAACACAGTTGCTTTTCAAAGCCTAGAAAATGCACGTGATGTTCAGATAATAACCTTAATTACAAATCCTGGAGCTAAATCTTTGCCTATTACCTGTTGCATAAAAGCAGCTTGCTCCCCAGATTCCATTTGCTGGGTTTGAACGTCCTCATCACTGTCCAGTGGCTCCTCTTTGACTTTCACAGCCCCCACCTGCTGTCCTATTCTGTCATCCACACCAGCACTGCTGCTCTGAGCCCTAACGCTGGCACCGCTGCCGGGAGCTTGCTCTTCCTGCATCGAGTGATCTCCATGAAGCTCTTCTTCAGCTTCCTCCAGGTGACTGCCAGGCTGCTTGAGCTGCTCAATGGACTTAGAGAGCATCTGGAAAGAGAAGAGGGGAACAAGTACTGACTCCTTTCACTCTTTCACCAAGAAATAGTAGATCTGCACGGATGTAATCAAAGTGTCCACAGAAAACCCATGTAGCCAGGCACCATCAAAACACCGATGTACCCGGAAAAAAGAACAAAAGACCCTAAGCAGAAGGCCACTTTTTATTCTGCAGTAGAAAATACCATGTGTATAGAGTGCTACATGATAATAATAAACTCAAAATAAGGCAGGATAATGAAAAACATGACACATCTGTTAGACTGTTACAGCTGGTAAGCAAGAGAAATTAGTCTTCCTTCATCCTCTTCAAACATGAATGCAGAAATAAAATCCTATGGTTAATTTTCCACAACACAAAATAATAATGGAACACTAAGATATAAGCACACTATTAAGCTATAATATATATAAAAGCAAAATAGAGAATTTTCACGTTTCTATCAATTAAAGCATGAAGGCACTGAAAGCCAACAAAGGAGAAGTTATAAAGAGCTGGTGTCAGTCCCCTATCCTGTGGCACAAGGATACTACAAGCTCGTCTGTCCATGACTGGAAGGACTACAGCCTTTGTGGTGCATTGTACAGGTTTCCCAGTTCCAGCAATGATGATCGAGCACAGCTACCAGGCAACACCAGTTCTAGCCCAGTAACTGCTATTGTAAAGCTCAGCAGAGGTGCCAGGTGCCTGAGAGTTGCATTCATGTGCAGTTTGTGTTTTGCTATTTAAGCCAAAGCATTCCAGAATACTCCAAATGCAGTCCAAAAACATAAACTGAAAAAAAAATTCCCACTTTGTTGAAAGTGGCACAAAACAGACATGTGAGTAAGAAGCTGCAGGGTCAAGCGAGTAATTATCATTTGTTCAACTGGCCTGCTTGATTTCAAGTAAATACTGTTTTGTATCATCTAAGTCATATATCTTAAGACAGAAAAAACCCTTTTTACCATTACTCTTACATACTTACCTCTTCCCAGCTGCCTCCCCCAACCATCGATCATGTCTTTCAAACTGAGTTTTAGCTAGTGTTATGTACTCAGTCACTGAGTATATGGATGGCTTCAGGATGTCTGTTTTTGTCACAAACTATGGGACCATCCAGTTTCATTCAGCTTGCTAATGAATACAGAAAAATGCTGGGTTGTCAACTGTGATCAAGAAGCTGCAGCTGGATTTAGGAAATCCCATGAAGTCAACAAGCAGAGTCAAAAATAAATTTATACAGTTCCAGTTGATGCTTTGATGCATGTCTCACACCAGTGGAGAAACAAATTCCTCAGAGGAAGCCTGTCTGGCTATTCTCACAGCAAACCTTCATTTTTGAGGTGTAATGGGAGTTTAATGGCTTACTAAAAAGAAACAAATAAAAAATCCCTCTTCATTACTGTAGTAACTGGCAAATCACAACATGAGTATCCTGCATGCTGCAGGTGGCCTGCCCTAAACTGGGCAATCCTTACTACTTCAAATAATGTGGAGAGTCTCCTTTTATTACGCAGCATCTGAAAAATTTCTCAGATCAAACCTATAAATCTCTTCCAGTTGTTCTCAGGGAGATGACACTGACCAAGAAGGAACTAAAGCTAACTATGTGTAATCAGCTCAGGTACATTCCTGTCACTTCCTCTCCTCCTTCTTCTTCTTCTTGTTGTTATTATTATTATTATTAAGTAGTTAACTATTTGTGGGGAGCCTTCTCCACTCCTCAAGCGGGAGGAGAAAGGCAGGTAAGGCTGCATGGCTGGCTGCTAGTGAGCAAATACAAGCTGAAACATCTGTGTGACAGATAATCATATAAACTACAAGAGTCACTGAAGCTGATCCATCTGTAAACCATTCCCTGTGCCAGTTACTTGACACCAGGTGGGTTTTTCTGGAGGGGAAGCCAAGAGAAAATGAGTGCATGCCTACAGCAAAGTTAAGACACATATTTAGCTCATTACCGCTCTCCTTTCTTTTATGCTTTTTCACTTTTATGTCCGGCTCTTTCTTCTTTATGCTGCTGTATGGGTACAGATCTGCTGCTGAGCTTTCTGAGGCAACACATGATGGACTGCAGTATAGGATCTATACATGGATCACATTCAAACACTTCTTGCATGCAATCAGTGGAGAGAACAAGCCCACGTAAGGGGGCTGCAGAGACTTAGAGTCGTGTTTGTGTGCATTTCAACTTGCAGTGTTCCTGTTTCGGAGCTGGCTCCCCTGCCATGGAACTCAGCAAGTGATTTGCTCCAGATTTCAGCAACAGGAGGAGATAAGCATATTAAATTTTCTAAAACTCTGTGAAATGAAAGTCTTTATATATTTACTCAATAGACTTCACAAAGTGTATTTATATTATCTTCTTTACTGCAAAGTTTTATTAAAAACATCCTTTCCACAGGGACTTTGACTAAGCTTCAGGCAGGGGGCTATGAGGCACTCCAGTCATGTCCTCTCATATGACGGAGCATGATCAGACTGCGGGGATGGAATGGGGGGGACATGACCCAAAACCTGAAAATCCCTTCTGCTGCTCAGACTGCTAAGCCACAGCTGACTGCTTTCTCTGTATCACCACAAGGCTTTCATATTTGTGGCAGTTTTTTTTAATGACAGCTTGGCCCCATCCTATTCCAGTATTTATCCTAGTAGCATTACTGGGCAGTTCTCCTGAGTCAGAAACATCTCATTTTAAATTTTATCTCCTCGTAGTAATACTGTATCTGGAGATATGTGAAGATAGCATTTAGAGTCAGTATTTCTATCGTCTCTATCTAAAGACGGATTACACAGCAAAAAATGTTCTGTATGAAACACTGCTCAGGTCTTTTCACTGCACAGCTGGATACTTCTGCTTACACTCAATATTTAAACCTTCCAGTTTAAACCCCCACTTAGCATTTTTTTTCTGAAGGTATCTGCAGGACTTTCTCCTAATTTTAATGCATTTTTTTGTATTTTGAAAAAGTGATTGCTTAATCTGAGATTTAGTAGGACTATGCTTAAAAACAATAACAAGCCCACAGTTTATTTCTCCAACAAATTAAGGGCTGCACATATTGGTTATATTTAATTAGTATACTTTACTGCTATCACCCCTTCCAATTTAAGTGGTCACTAAAAAAATGCCTTCATGCTAATGTAACCTATACTTTTTTGCTTTTATTTTCAGGAAATTAAGATATAAGGGATAGGCATGAACCAAAGTAAACAGTGTCAGCAAGAGAGGAAGTATTTACAGATACCACCTCCATTGTATAACTGCAAGAATCTGATAAAAAAAAGACACCCAACATATACTAACCTGCTTGGTAGTACAGAAAAATATAAGATTAAATAATCTGGACTCTGCAACAGACCATTTCATAGGTCCCTCAGATGCAGCCCCTGTCTTTTTAAATAAGACATCTTTACAAAGAGACAAAACCACAAAGTCCTGCAACAGCCAACCAATATGTTTCCATCCTTAATTAACTGTTCATTTTAAATACATGGCAGTCACTTCTAAGAATTCGTGTATGTTCTTACAGAACATTTTCTCCCCTTCTGCCCTAGGGCAGTCAGATTGCTTTACCAGCTATGTGTGCTGTGCATACGTTGTTAGCTGCACTGAAAACAACTTGGTTTCTGCTTCCTGCTGTCTCTGTTACTCATGCAGCTCAATATTTCTAAGGGATGTATCTGTCTTCCAAAATCCTTCTTCTGCATTATGGCTTAAATAGTAGGTCTCAATAAAGGAGAAAATGCTCTGGGCATTTTCCAGTTCCAAACAGTTCCTTTAGTTTTGCCCAAATAATCACCTGCTATAAGCAATATTCAAAAGAGTATCTCTCACCTACAGAAGATGCTAGTCAGATTTGTAAGCTGCAAAACCAAAACCCCAGTGTAATATGTTTAATGAAGGAAGATTGATTTACTGCTGCTGAACCTGATCTGGTCTTCCACATTCCATTAAATATCATTCAGAGAAGTGAATCATTAATCTGGGGTTTATCAATATTTCAATATTCCTACTGAAAATCATTCTATTTTTCCATCAGCATAAATTTCTGAATTATTTTTCATTTTTTATTAAGAGATGTTGGTAAACTGAGAACATTATCCAAGTACTAATGAATATCCACTTCCTATGTATTTTTTTTACCTCACAGACTTGCCTGATCACCGATTCCCTATACAGAGATACTTTAAGCCAACTGACATCCTAGAATGAAAACTGAAATTCAGATGCTTCTTATAAAGCCTTAAGATTATCCATACACTTCCCATACTTTACAGCACACTAGCATTTGCCCCATTATTTTACCCTTTACTTCTCTAATACAGAGAATTTTACCACTGAAAACAAATTGCCAAAATGCTATGAACACACAACTTAAGAACACAATCAGGATTCCTGCATCCATCAAATAAAATCTTGGCCCCAGTGAAGACAGTGGTAGTTCAGCTTCAGTAGAGGCAGGTCTTATTCATCGTAAATGGCAAAAAATCCCTCTAAAGACAGATGGCTTTGTTCATGTACTCTTCATGTTATGATTTCTGAGATTTTCTTGAACATGGACTTCTGCTAGGGGCTTTGCATTTAGATTAGTTACATCAAAATCCTCCTTTTTTTCTGCAAGTGGCTGGGTCAAAGCCCTCTAGATACAGATATACACAATAATATCAAGATTTTAAATTTCTTCATTGTAGTAGTGGTCTTTTGGTATCCAATTGCACTAATTTTAACTGGGGGTTTTGGACTTTGGTCTCCCTTTATTGAGCAGAATGAAGATCTGCAATGGTGATCAAAGGGTGTTATGAGGAAATAAGCTGCCATTTGGACAGAAGTATATTAAAGCTGACAATGGCAAAGCCCTAAGACAAGCTGAGTTCAGGTTACTTCACATTCATTATTAATTCTGGGACAAGGGTTTTTACCCACTTTTGGAAGAGATGTCAACATTTGCAGAATGTTTTCAGAAGGTCAGTGTACTAGATCCCAAAGGTATAAATGTCAGACTTCAGTGGAGACATGTACCATTTCCCACATCAAAAGCCAGGCATCTGACAGCTGACCAGAAATAATCCATAGGGGATCTCCTCTTTGCTAGTAAGGACAGAGGCACACCTTTTGGCAATGATTTGTTTCTTTTCAGAATGTAAATGATCCAGGGGAATCCTGTACCTCTGACCCATGGTAGATTTTGCTTGTTATCACCCTCACAGCACCACTGGCTTGCTCATGAAGTATATTTTTTCCTCAAAGAAAATAAATGTGGAGTCTTTTAATACAAGATAAATATAAGAACAATGGGGTGGGGAAAAACTGGTTCTCTTACTGCTTTTGTTGTTACACCTATAAGACAGCCAAAGAGATCTGACCAAAACCAAAACCAGTTTTCAGGGAGTGCTGACACATGCCCTATCATCTTAGCTCAGGGCAAACATTCAAATTGTGGGTTCAGTTGAATACTTAAGTCTTAAGTACTTGAAGTCCTAAACATAAGGAATAAAATGTCAAGAGAAATAGAAAACAGAAAAGAAGATATTGATTTGCTCTAAGCTCTTGATCAACCAGCACTTCACAGTCTTGACATTTTAAAAAGATTCTGATCTTTATTACCAAAACTTCTGGGATCCTTGAGTGTTCCTTATTAAATGAAACCTCTACATTTTCCATGACTGAAAAGGCAGGAATTATACCTCTGTGCAGATTTCATTATACAGCCTATGAACAGAAGAGTAAAGGATAGAACAACAGAAAAAAACAAGTTCATGTGTTCGCTTGATGTGTGCCCAATCTTATCCTAAGAAATAAAATACTAGGTTGCTTTCCTACCTGGTCTAGAATATCTACTGTTTAAAGTTTCACATAATTGTAACTTTACTTTGTAGAGTTTGACTGTAAAGCTGTGCAAATTATGTAATGAAAAAATAACTTCAGCTGTGAACAGAGGCAAGTTTTAAGACCAAGTATATTCTACCAGGCTAGCAGAGTTCAAAAACCTTTTGTAGTCATAGATGTTCAATCTGAACTTTTAGCTAAAAAGGTAAAGAATATAGCTTTAAATTCACTATTTAAAAGCTACTCTGCTGTTTGATCTTTCTTAAACTCTCTCATCTATTGGCAAGAATTAAATTCCAGTTTTTGAAGATCAGGTTCTGTAAGTACATAAGGAAGACCTCTGGTTTTCTGTGTCCTTGCAGAGGACAGATACATGGTTAGAGCACTGACATTTTTCAGTACTATTCCTCAAAATGGTTATTCTGAGAACGGAGAAGAACCTAGATGCTGCAACCTGTAAAGTCTGATAAACCACACACATCCTCAGAAAAACCACTGCTTCTCTGGCCGCAGCATGATCTCATTCCTCCTCAGGTACTTGCTGCTTTGAGGAGTTACTGTGCTCCTGAAGAAGGCTGGCTGCTCTGGGGGTGGGGTGAAGGAGACAGAAGCTCTTGGGGCAAAAGTAGGTTATGGAGGTGCAAGGCAGACAGAGGCACTAGGACAGACTTAAATTTCCACTACCTGCATGTGTGTATAGACTATATTGTACAGAACAGAAGCTAGGTTCACCAGTTTTGTCTCTTCCTCACAAAGAACCGTGTGAGAATGAAGGTGTATTTCAAGTATGAGAGGGAATTATTCTCATTAACATGTATTTTTTCTGTAGTTCTACTGAACAAAAATGTTACTGATACAAGCATTATCACAAACCAATCTATTTATTTCCTTATCCTGTCTAGCTCTGGTAAGATGCAATGCATTCCTAGTCCTATGTGACTAGAAATAGGTGGTTATGTGCCTCAAGTTTAATTTTCACACTGGGGACAAATGTTCATATATGTCACAGCACATACCCCCAAATGCTATGGTAGAATTTATATCAATAAGCATATTATCTAACAAAAACATGTCAGTGGGGTTCTTTGCTTTGTGAGGAATGCATGAACTGATGGGTTTATAGTACAAAGAGTCAGAACTTTACCAGTTAAAAATTCTTTTCAGACAATTGAGGGAAGGTGAAATATTTTCAAAACCTGAGGCTATGAGATATACATATGCCATCTTGATTAAACATATGGAATGCATACTCAAAGAAAAGCCAACTGGAGTCCTAGTTGAGTAATCAAAACACCCAAGCTGAGAGGGGTTAACATGCAAGGATCAGCTCTGAACTTTGAAGTTTTCTGGTCTTCATTTTTCCTAATTAAGACAAGATTTAATAACCAAACCACTGTACAAACTATGTACTTAAACTCTAGGTTTGTTTCTAATTTTGTTGGGAATTCTTAGTAGATTCCAAAGAATCAGTAACCCCTGGGAAATTCACCCAGCAAGCAGCAAGTAAGGTGGACAGATTTTTTTTTCCTTAGGTACAAGAGCTCAACATCTACTTTTCATCTTTTCTTCTTTGACATTGCCTCACATACATAGTCATTGAGTAACACTAAAACAAAAGAAGACAACTAAAGGTGCATAAATAATATCTTTGTAATATTAGTGGAACTTCAGCAAACAACTTGTGGAAAACTGTGTACTAAGTGCAGAAAAATGTTCCCCAAATAAAAATATGTAATTAGTTGCATATCTTAATTTCAGAGAGGGTAACAACTTGATTTTGTTGTAGAACTATTGCTTCCTGATAACTCTATTTAGATTCTGCTGCTCTTTGTTTATTAATAGATGGTTCCTTTTCTTCTTCCCCTTGCCCCTGCTCAGAATAAGATGTTACTGTACAGGCAATCTTGTACTACACAGTTCAACTCTGTGTCAAGTATCAGCAACAGCATATTTTTCTCTTTCTCCTTATGTGGTCATTTAATATCACCATATAGGTAACAAACTTTCATGTTACTCAGAGAGAAAAGTCAGTTTGATAAACACTGATTAAAAATTTCTCCAGATGTTTAGTAGGTTAACATAAACCTGACTAATTTAATCAGCTGATTTGATTTCAAATGAGTTATCTATTTATGCAACATTCTAGTCCACAATGAGAAAGGTTTTAACACAATTCAAAAGCAGCAAGTGGAGTGATTGCAGCAGCTCAGAAATACACATCCCAATTTTTAAGGCATTATTTACCATTCAACAGGAACCAAAACCACCTGTCAGGCAAAACTGTAGACTGCTTTGAACTCTTATTTTGTTAAATTGTAGCCCATTTCAGAACCTTAAAATTAAGATCCATACAAATGTATATATCAACTATATATAAATAAAAAAAGATACTCCTGCAAGAGCCTCTCTACTGTCCATGATGACACAGCACCAATAACTAAACTTCCTTGTTAGTTTCCCACCTTTAAATTCATCGGAAATTCTTTACTTTGGGAACTCACCTTATTCATGTGGATCTGCTGCTGGTACTGTTTCTGCTTCTCCAAAAACTGCTGATGCTGCTGCTGGATGACCAGCTGGGCCAAAGTACTCTGAGGAAGAGGAGCTGACTGGGTTCGGTTCAGTGGCCTGTGACGAGGCAGTTTGTGGGCAGCTCTTATGCCAGGTGAGACTCTCTCCTTTGCTGCCAAAGGAGACTGTGGATGAAGAGGAACCGCTCCTGCAAAACAGGGACATTTCACTCCCCTGTGAAAAACAACACACTAATAGTTTTAATAGGAAAGAAAGCTTTCAGTAAGAAGAGGGGTGTATATTGCAGTGGGATGTGTACCACGTGCCTCGCCATGCTGGGAAGTTCAGCTGCTGCAAAAGAATGTGATGAAGTAATCATTTTCTCTTTTCTGTAATCACTGAATTCTTTCAGGCTAACAGACTGGAACAGAGTCACTAAAAGGTGACACAAAGATACTGTCCTTTTTTCCTTTTACCCTTCCAGTTTTCCCAACAGTTAGGATGTTTGGTATCTGTATTACTGCATTTAGTTTAAACTGAACACAAATGTCAATAAAAACATAAAAATTAGTACTGTTAGAGCTTTGATCATTACCAGTCACGAGAAGTTTTTGCTGTCTCATTTGTTCTTTCAGTAACAGATGCTGCAAGAGAGCTTGGTGGCTGCTGTTTGGCTTTCCCTCCAAAGCAATGTGAGGATGAGTTGATGATGGAGGAATGTTTCCTCCATACTGTCCAGCCAAGGCCACTCCTTGTCTAAGTGATGGGGTGTCTCCCTTTTGCTTTTCTTTGAATGACGACGAAGCCTGTCAAAGAACAACAGCATTGGTAACTGCTCTGCAGAAAATTGGCCATTTATTCCTCTGCTTGATTAGACAGTCTCATGTCACTCTGTATAAACACATACAGAAGAAAAGGTTAACATCCCTATCTTACACTTTGACTGTGAGATGAAAAGGAAGAACATGCCAATTAAATGTAATGCTGTGAGAAACTGAGTAATGAAACCAGTCAAAAAAGAAATCAGTAATAAAAGCAAAGCATAAGGAACTACTGGTTAGAACATTATTAATGAAAGGATGGGGCCTATCCTTAAAATTCCTAAAGACCTTCCCACAGCCTCCTGCACAGGAAACTAGAGGATCAGAGGAAATAGTCTGCATTGAGTTTGGAATAGGCAAGGCTTGGTTTCCACCACACAGCAAGCCAATCAGCAAGACAAAATAGTTACCTGTAGTAGTGGGAAGCTATTACTTTTCCTGGAGCACTCCCTGACTCCCTGAAGGACAGCACAAATACAAGTTTTACCCTTTGCAAAGCAAACTTGCGCAGTTAAACTCTCATCTACAGAATCATCAAGAGCTGTTGTGTGTGTGTGGCATTTTGAAGTGCCTTATAAATTGCACAGTTATTGATTTAAAGCTCTTGGAAATGTTGGCCCTTCATCATTGCAAATGTACTTTATATTGCTTTGTTCTTTGGCTATTAAACAAAAAATCTTGAAATGGCAGTTCAAACAGAATAACAATTTTTACAGCAAGAATAATAACCTAACAGAAATATGCGTGTTGGAGCTTGAAGACAAACACTTATGGTATATCATGGTAAAAACAGTATCTCTGATAATCTGAATTCCATAAATTCTAAACCAAGGTTTTTACCAATAGTTTTTTTGGTGTATGCTTACTTCACACTGCTATCACCCTCCCCTGAAAAACAAACACCAAAGTAAGCTTTACATTCAATTGGCAACTGCTTATTCTAGCAACAGAAATAAACATTACTTGCATAAATCGATCCCTTTGTTTTTTCTAGTGCCAAAAGTAATATTTGGTGCTAGCTGGCCACATCAAAAGCTTGTAAGTTTTGAGTGAGCAAATGAAACATATTTTCATTTCTTTTTAATGTTGTAAATTTACTTTAAAGCTATTTGAAGCTAGTTATATTTTTGTGAAATAGCTATGAAATTTTTGATGATATCCTCTGAGAAAGTAAGCATGGCTTTTCATGATGTTCAATTTTTCCATCCTTTAAAAACAATAATTTGCTGAGACTTCCAGAGAACTGATTTCAGGCTTACATAATTTTCTTTGGAAAGTTCTGTACCTGATGTTAAAATGTTAGATTGCAGCAACATGTTACTACTAAAAACAGTAAATGTATTGAAAAAGCCATAAAATAACATGGAATTTTGACTTGAAACTACATTTGTATTTTTACTTTTTTGTTTGTTTGGTTGGTCGGTTTGTTGTTTGTTTTTGGGTTTTTTGGTTGGTTAAGGGTTTTTGTTTGGTTGGTTGGTTTTTGGGTTTTTTTGTTGGAAAGCAGGTAAATTTTGACCAGTAGCAAAGTTTCCAGGTATTTTACTGAGCTACAGGAATACTACATTATTCTCCTACAATGCTCCAGCCCAGTTTAGGTTACTACTAGAATCTCATAAAAAGCAGCAGGTGCTGTAATTTATCAGGTAGAAATGATTATATAATTAAACTTTTATACTAAATAATCTCCTGATACTTTTAAACTAAATCATCTCATATACTTCTTTCCACATCTGAAATCTGTTATCAGGCATAAATGCAATGCATGTGGCCCATACTTAGCTAAGATCCACACTGGCACTTGTTTATTTGAGATCAAGAATTAATATTGCTTTCAAGTTGTGCCCTTAAATTATCCAGATATTGCCCAATGCATCGAGAGGTCTGGTTCCTACTCTGAATTGCTTATGTTCCAAAATGCTAAAAATAAAGAGAAGAAACAGAAAGTAGGCTTTCTGGAAGCAAACGTATGCAGGAAGGCTTGAGAGTGGTCACTTACACTGATTTGAGGTTGTATTGCTGGAAGTCCCAAGGTAATGTTGGGCAGAGAAGGGGATGTGTACAGACTCAACAAGTTCACTGACTCATCCTGTATCAAAAGGCGTTGTTGGGAAACCAGCTGCTGGAATAAAGGGGAAAAACAACAGAAGTAAATCTCCAAGCTTTTTATCTTGGTTATTTTATCCTCATATGCTGATATACTGAAAGCCAATTATGTACCAGGTATGGCTTTGCATCCCAGTGGAGTTCCAGATATGGAAAATTATTGTCCCTGTAAAAACACTGTTGACAGTTCTTTTCTTAAGGAAATGACTGATATGTGTCTGGGATTATTCCTTGGTTAGTAAATCAAAGTTCTCTGCAAAGCTGAAATCTTGATGATTCCGAGACCATCTTATCAACTTCTCATCAGTTCAACATCAGTTCTTATCAACTGGACTTTCACTCCAAGAAACTCAGGGGGAATTTGTCCAGTGAATTAAGGATTATATCCAGCTGAATAGCGAATATGGATGTATTAAACCTTTACCACGGTTATTAAAACTTTTGTTGTAAGGTACGAAATGTGTTTTTTAACTAGTCCATGTCTTTTGTTAGTCAAATTATGATATGGGGATGTTTCAGGAACATTATTTATTTCCATTAATGTGGAAATTTTGTGTAGAAAGTAAGGCATATTGACACATCTGCCATTTAAAATAATAGACAGTCCCTCTGTCTGTCTGCATATATACAAAAATAGCATCCTGTCATTCCCTGATGATGGGATACCCCTCACAGCTTTCCTAATCCATTCAAGTTAAAATCTTTAACACTTCTTTTGAAGACTTGTGATATAATTTTCAAGGACGTGGAACTGCTGATATATTTTTAATTACTTTAAGTTAAACCAGACATTCTACAAAGATAATCCTTTTTCTTTCCATAGATTAATTGGTAAGAAACATAAAAAGATTACCACATCAGGAATCTTTTTGAAGCCTTTGCCTTTCCGTTTGAACAGTGATATTTTTCAACATGTGGTCTAGTATAGTTGCTTGAATTATATTTTCTGTTTAACTCTTGCTTCCCTCCCAGAACTTTGACACAATAAGAGCTACAAAGGTCTTATTAGACTTAGGAACTCTGGCATGATATGGTCCCCAAGGGAACAACATCCTTGAAAAAGAATACCCTGTGTAACAGTATGACACAGTGACTGCTTTCTTCCCAAACAAAAAGCATATGGGACTCCAATAATAGACCACCTCCAAGAGGGATACTGCACACTCGGGCTTTGACTAAAGTAAATATAATAACTTGTCAAGCATGTTGTGGGGAGCTGTAGATTTTCCCCCAGACAAACCTGGAATATCAATTAACTCTGTAAAATGCTTCGTGTTAATACAATGCAACTTCAGACCATCAATGAAAAGTGGTTAAGCACAAAAACACAGGATGTTATTCCAAAACATAACCTTCCTCATACAGTTTGTTTGGAGATACGACCTATCACTGAGACAATAACAGTGGAAGTCTATCCCTGTAATTTTCTTTTGGTACCTAGGGAATGTCAACAGATAGTGTAGGAAACAAAGAAGCTCCACTTGTATGTTACATTAATTCCTGGCTAACAGCGTCTTGCATTGATAACATCCACCTTTGACCACGAATAAATCCAAGTATGTCAAGACTATGGAGATACTATGGAGGGAGTCTACAAATATTTAAGCGAAAATGGACACTCTGATGTGACTCCTAGAATATAATCAAATTTGTACCATTGATACAAAGCCGCTTGAAAGATTTATGTTTAATATTTGGTTTTTGGTATGTCACTATTACCTTCTAAGATTTGAATTAGTAAAAGTAACAGTGGCAGGGTGTATAGCAGTAAAACACGCTCCCACACAAGGTCAGCCATGACCTTGATAATTTCATCAGGTGGAAGCAGTGATGCTATTTACCACAGGAGTTTAATGTTGAAAACGGGAGTTTATTAGTAAAAGTATCTTAATGTAATTTCTAATACTGCTAATAAAGTGTCATTTTCATTTTGGTAAGTGATTGATTTTTTAAAATATTTTCAGGTAATATTATCCAAAGCATCAGTTTCACCTCATCTCCCAGAATAAATGTAGTAGTCCACCTGCATAGGTTAGGGTCCTCTGTGTGTCACAGAACCACAAAATAGGTAAGGTTGGAACAGACCACTGGACATCATCTAGTCCAACCACCCTGCTCAAGCTGGGTCCCCCAGAGGCAGAAATATGTGATCCCAGCTGCAGCTTTTCTTTTTACATGGCCAACAAAAACTTGCAATTGTGGCACAAGCAGGAGTTGCCAACAGAGTCATTTGGCACCACAATGGCTAAGCCACGTCCTCATCCTACATGCAGACACGATGGTCTGGATTGGCACCTAAAGTACCCCAAAGAGCAACTCGTCCTACTTGCTCCTCTACGAAACTACCCAATGGGCCCATAGATCTGCTTACTGATGCTTAAAATAGCCTGTCAACAGAGTTATCCTCTTCTCAAAATAGAGTACAAGAACTCAGTGTAACAGTGCACGATGATCAACAAGTAACCGTGAGCGACCGTGCTTCAGTTGTGCTGGGGGACCTGCTGAGCAGCAGGAACACCTATGTGTGCATGTTTATATGCATATTTATAGATTACAAGGGGAAGACAAAACGGTTTAATGTTCCTCCGTTGTGGAGTTACAGTAATTGTCACAGCTTTCACTATTCACAATTACTTACACTTGTATTTCTTGAGGCTTTTGGGATGATTTAAAAAAAAAAGTGAATTTAGACTCTCTTCACATACTCTCTTGACACAAACCTCATCATCTGGTCAGAAACCTACACATTTTTCCACTAGCCCCTTAGAAAGATCACCTCAAGGAGCTGAGTATTAAAAGCATGAGGTTGTGGGGTAGCACAAAGCAAGTATGTGTTTATCTGTTACATATGTCATTTACGTCTCCTGTATAATCAAGTGATATTCTAGGAAATAGTGCTTTCCAAAGCACAAATAGAAGAAAGAAATTGATCTGAAGCCCAGCTACACCAACTGGGAACTTTCCATTGCCTTCAATGGGTTTTGACTAGACGATGAGTGCCTAAAATTAATCATTTCACATGACTAACACAGGTTGTCCCTCTGAACTCAAGGGACATGCTGTGCAGGGGCTCAATCCTGCTTGCATTTCTCAGGCAAGTAAGATTTAGCCCCAGCACAGCAGGTGACCTGAAAGTGTATGGCATGCTACAGGAGACAAATAGCTACTGCGGTGAACCTTGATGATACTGGAGACAACTGTGCCTAATAAAAACAGGATTTTATTTATAAGGTGCAATTAAAATCCTGAGTTCAACTTTCAAGTCTCATATAATGAGACCAGTGTTTTAACAAATGGTAGTGAAAGTACCATTAAGGGAACTGTGATAGCAAAAGATTATCTGCAAAGCTGCAGCATGTGCAGCACACCTTTGTCCATTCAAAAAATTGTAAACGTCGACCAACCAGACTGTCTGCTCCAGAGAGTAAACCACTTAAAAGTCTCACTCCAATGGATGTGGTAAGAAATACTTTAAAAATCAGTTTCATTACTGATAATGCTCTAATTCCGTCCATGCACTGGAGTGTAATCATTTAGGGTACTGACTCATGTTTTACTGGTAAATGACTCTGTCATAGCAACCTGTTTTTCCCCAGCAAAAAGTGTTTTATTTGCTGCCATGAAAACCGCAGCTATCCTCCCACTCAGATATGAGCACAACACTTACTGCAAATGTCACAACAGTGATTATGAAACAACAGCAATGTGAGTCATGCGGGATTACAGAAAAACAAGGGATATTTTGGGTGATTTTGGAACACTCATCCTATTATTAGAAACTTCTGCACTTTGTGTATCTGACAAAAAATTGATTAGCTGTATAGCCTTTGAGAGCTGGCTAACACTAAACTAGGAAAGAGATATGTAGGGGTTTGGCTGCTGTTAAACTACCAAAGAAAATCTCACTGAAATACGAATCAATCAAGCTGAGATTTATGGAAAAATGTTTGAACCCACAAGACCACAGTACTAAGAGTCAAGTAACCAGAGAGGTAAAGAAATCCCCCAACTGGATCCAGAAATGGAAATCTGTAGTTTCATCTTAGCACATTTCACTGAGTGAAGTGACCAATGCCAGCATGAAGAGCTCAACTTCTAAAGAAATGTTTTAGGCTCATTTGAGCGTCTTTGATTGTATGTAGGGGGTATAATTTTTGATGTCTGGCACAGAAGTGGCAAATAATATGCAATGCAATGTTCTATAGCAAGCAGAATATAACACTGCTGGTGCTTGCTACAACCTTTCCAAATCTCCAAAGACCACCAGCCTGATCTGACTGTATGTATTTCTGATGGTGCAAGTGTCCAGGAACCATAATGTGCAAAGTAACAAGCACCATGTATCATTCTGAGACATTATTGCCCTTCCATTTTGTAGTATCCTCAAGTCAATATAAGATCCAATTGGATAAGATTTTCTGCTTAATACAGCACATAATAACAGCCACATATTACCAACTTCTATCTGAAACATCCCCAGGAGTAAAATACACAATTCCACTGAACTAGGATCTGATCTAATCCTAATGTTGGATCTTATTCTGCATCATTTAAATTTCTTTCCAATCACATATGGGGGGCTATGAGAAAAGACCACATGTTAGCCATCAATGCAATTTTTTTTTCTTTTTGGTTACGGGCCAGAGAGAGGCTACTAATCAGTGTGCAGAGGTCACCCACCTGCCCCCTGGATCATAGTTCACACACACAATTAATTCATTATGGGGAAAAGTCACTGCTGGAGGTTGAACTGCCCATTCCGGGGTTTTTTTTTAGGTGAATGTCCTGCCACTGACCTGGAGAAATAGCTCCATTAACTAAAACTCTGTCAAATCACATTTTCTTATGCAATTTTTCTAACATAAACAGCATAAACCAACAATTAATAGAAAACCTTGCCACCAAAGCAGGAACTGCGGTAAGTATAGGCACTGGAGACAGAATATTGTGGAATTTGAGTCCCTCTTAGTCGAATTAGTTTACTGTCCCTTTACCATATTGCCATGGAAAGCATGACTTGGGCATGTCATCTGTGCTAAATGAGGTTTATCACAACTGATTTACCATCTGCATTCCTGTTGTTATAGGCACGTATGTATGAAACAGAATAAGGAGTAGTTAAGATTCCTTCCGTTTACAATCTCACATTACAAAACAAGCATTCAAGAATTCTGGCATGACATTTACGGTGGTTAAGTACTGCCCTGATAAGGAAACTTAGGTACAGTAAAATAAAAGGGAGATGTGACAAGGATTTAGTCACCTAACTCCAATACCGTGATTAAAGAAATCTACTTCAGCCCTCACCTGAACCTGGGACCATCCTAACTCATATATGTTAGGGTCACCAATGCCTAAACCACTGTTCTGTACCCAGGAGTTCTTCATCAGCATTCAGCACTGACCACCTCTTCAGGTCATCCCAGAAAGCAATATTCTGTAACCAAGCTCCCTTCACAGCTCCCTCCCACTCTTCCAGGAGCATTACTGCTGCTTTCCCCCACACTTTTGTAACCAAAGAGACTTTAAACGTGCATCTCATACATAAAGATATACCTCATACATAACATACTTTGATGTCAGCCTGTAGTGTCCTGGTATCCCAATTACTCTGCTTGTGAGCATGACCAAACCAAAGTTTCCATCAGTCTAGAAACCTGAGCAATTATCTACACAACAATGAGTCTTACCTCAGCCTGAATGTTAGATGGCAAAACTGAGGTTTCATTTTCTGTTGTACTGCTGGTCGGACCATTGCTTGGGGAGCTGGGCCCTGATCCAGGGGAGCTGCTACTGACTGAGGATTCTAAAAAACAGATTACACATATGTGAACCCTGGAAAGGTACACAGGATCTTGATTAAATATATAATATTTATAGCATAGGGCTTTTTTGCTGTTGAAAATATCTATTGGTTACACTATTTACTTACATTAAAGACTCTTGATTCATCCTCCATTTCTTTAGTTTTCTTTTTACAACTAACAAGGAAAGACACTCTTGGTCTTTCCCCTTCTGATCTGTGTCACATAAGAAGAATTTAGTATTTATTTCTCCCACAAAGATGGTTATGCTACTCAGTATTAGGCAGAGACACCGACACATGATTACAGAGCTTGTAATGAGTAAAGAAAAGAAACTCTTTCTGTTTTAATTGAAAGAAACATGCCTCTGTTAAAGAACAAAATGACAGAGATAGCAGGCCTGCAGAGGTCATGATAATGTTAATTCATGAGGCCTACTGCCATCCTTTCTGTCTAGGAAGGGGTTGAGCCCATTGTGGACCAATCATTACATACACAATTACTAATGGCAAAATACACACACTTTCACTTCATCTTTGGCACAAATATGAAGGAATATTTACAGTATGCAAAGACATTTAAGTAGGATTTGAAGGGCTGCATGCTATCTTAATTTAAAATGTCCCAAGTTCTGTCTAAGACAAAGGGGGAGAGGATAACCTCACTGTATGTTGTTATACTGAGCTATTCTAATTCTACACTGATATAAATTATATTTAAGTAATGGAAACAGTTAAGAAGGTTAAAGACGGAAGAGTAACCCACTAGTGGAGGAACCTCTTTCATGGGATAGCTTTCAAACTAAAGCACTCAAGAAGTGATTAATATATAAATGTGGTAGCAAATACTCTATAGCTACTTTTTTGCTTATTCACTCTTTATGCCTTAATTAATATGTAAAAATACGTTTTTACTTTGACTGACATTACAGGAGGCTTCCTAGCTGTTATTTGGATCTCTTACCCTTTGATTTACTGAAGTGACTCCATACCCAGCTGTACTAACTGGTCATGTAGAAGTTCTTGCATTATATTTTCAATAGGTATCACACAAGTGGAGACACAGAAACTTAATCTTTTTTTCTCATTTTTTAAAAATTAAAATACCACTTTCTGTAAAAATAGGCATTTAAATAAAGGGCTATTCTCTGTTAAAAGAATAAAAAGCAAGGGGGAAAAGACTTCAGGCAACAATGTTTAATCCAGGTTATGAAAGGTCCAAAATCTCATATAGCCAATATTAATAATTGTAACAGCAATCTAAAAAGCTCCAAGTTATTGTCAGAGCTAGGAAAAGAAGACATCTAGCTTCATGTTTCTACTCTTTCCATGGCATTAGGGAAAAACCTTCAGTGATATATTTCACTTTATATATATATTTCACTTACTTGTAAGTGTGCAAACTGTAAAGAAATCAGCTAAAACTAAAGAAGTGGATATCAAGAACTTCACAGAGGCTTCACTAAATGGAATTAACAAATTAGCTGTAGAATAATTTATAAGGAAACTACCTTTTTTACTAACTTTCATGCTTACTTTCCCATCTATGTTCCAGTTTCTCATGTGACATACTGCGTAAAGTTGTCACAAGAATTGAATGTACAGGGACACTGATGTGAGTTTGTTCAAGCTGTTTTTTAATTCCATCTCGGTGTGACATAATTTTGATATATCAAATGAATTCACATATGTGGGAATAAAGATATGGCCTGATCACTTGAAAAAGCCATGAAGCTACTAAATATCAACGCAAAGTCAAAGCAAGAATCATCAAGATAAGACCAAATACTGCAAATGCTCATTTGTTTAGCAAACAGTTTCAATTCTGAAGCACCACCACTGTTCTGTGAGCTGTGGCAACTGATACAGAATCCCCCTATTCTTAATTACCTGTCACCTCGAAAAGACGCTTCTTGAATGAACTGACATTTCCATCCTTCCTTCTGAGCAAAGGACTGCTTCTCCTTTCTGTCACCTTTTGTTTTAATCTTGAACGTACCTTCAAATTGGGCTCTGAAGCTGGAAACGAAGAGAAGAAAACATGTGACTACAAATCCAATTTCTGGCTTGTTTCAGACACCACTGACCCTGTAGGACCTCATCTGATCCAAGGAGGACTTGGAGGCAGAGATTTTACTGCCCAACCTTCCCAGCCATCCTGTCGCTCCTCATACAAGTTCATTTTAGATTGGAAGCTAGGAAAGAGAGGAATAGAGCTGAAGAACTTCAGATCCCAGTATTTTTCTCATTCCATTGCAACTTTGAAGTTACCCATTAATTATTGTTGCTACCATAAATATTCATAATAGATGAATGCAAATTTAATTTACATTATGTTTATCTCTCTTGTAGGTGAAAACTTGGAAAACACATCTTGGAACTTGGACTGTTGGAACTGGATTAAGATCTAATTGCAGAAACAGAGAGAAGCCTCCACTGGTGCCTTTTGATTTCCCTGAGAAATATAAATTACAACAAGCCTTGCTGGCAGAACATTTCTTGGTCAGCAATTTTAGGCCCAGAATTTTAGTGTTTTCTGAGTAACACACCAAATGACTAGATTTATGACAGTGTCCTAAGAACATTAACTGAGAAAAATATATGCTCTGAAAATGAAGAAGTAGGGTTGATTCCCAGAAAACCTAGGATTATATTTAATGCACCTTGGGCAAGTTCCACCCTCGTTTCCTTAATGGACAGAGTCTTTTCATATGAAGGCCAGCTCTGCTGTGCTTTTTATTTTGTAGTATTTTTAGCATGATAAAATGTTTCATGCAGTCATTTATCTGTTCTCTTCAAGCAAACCCTGTATCAAACAGACTGTAAGAGCTAGTGAAAGATAATTGTGGAATAGAACTTGTTTATATTTCCCTTCCTGGAACTGAGGATTGGCCAAGCAATATCTCAAAACAGGGGGAGCTAGAAACCGGAATCAGTTCTCTCTCCTATGCACAGACTTTAACCCAGCCTCAAAGAAGGAGCAAGGTTAAGAGAAAAAAAAAAAAATATCTTCACTCGATTCAGAATTACACCATTTGTCATTTGGGGCAGGAGCTCAATCCTACACTTCTAATTCTAGTCCCTGCCCATCATGTGACATTGCACATCTTTTCTCCTCCTGTCCCACCTATTCCCTCAGGGATGGGGAGGCTAGAAATGGTCACTAGAGACCAAAGGGGCTGCACCCCCCCGCAGAGTTGCTGTGACCAGCAGTACCTGCTGTCACACACTGGCCTTTATCACATATTCAGTACATTTCAGACCAAGATACTCAGGCTAGCACAACACTGGAAATGTTTAATAATAAACATATTAACTAGAAATTTATTTTTTATCACCTACTACTACTGTGAAGATGAATGTAAAAGTACAGATGTACAAAGATCTGTACAAAGTACAGATGACTTGTTTGCTATCGAAGATACCATTTGCAGTGAAACTTGAAAGTACAAAATATAATAATGGACCATGATTATACTACATGCTATCACCACAGATCTCACCAGTTGTGATGACATTCAAAAGAAAAGGTGTTCACTCCATTTGCACTTAGATGTATTTCCATTTCTACCATTCTTTACTCTTAAAAACCAGGAGAATATGTCTGTACACATTCTGCCTGTTCATCTGTGATAGATGAATGTGATAAAAATCCTCTGCAACACTCACTGGAGAAATTCTCCACTTCTATGTGAATGTTTCATGCTCAGTCACAGTAATTGCCTTTCTATTTTTATCAAATTCCCATCATATTCTGCATCTGAATACATCATATAAGCACAGAAAACAAACTTTAAAGTCAATGTATGAATTTATGAGCCATCCAAGAAGATTAATTTAATATTAAAAGGCATGGAGAAAAGTGATTTTAAAATTATAAAATAAACATCACAACACAAATCAAAACCAATGTTTGAAGAGTGTTAGCTTCAAATACTAGTTTTTCCTGAATGTTCTCTCTGAGACACTGCCAGCTCCTAACATGCTACTTACTAGGACACAATGACTAGCAAAAATAATTCTGGTTTCAGTGGACAAAATATACAAATCTAAGCAATTTGAGGATATCTGGCCCAATGAAAAAAAAGCAGAACCGGACACTGGATTCTTGATTCCCAGCAGTGGCTGAGGCATTGGCTTTGTGTGTGACTGTAGAGATCACTGAATCATCCTGCTCCACCAAATCTGGGGCAGAATTATTGTTCACTGGCATGGACCACAACAGCAATAATTTGTGCTTTGATGCACTCGGGCAGTAATAACACTTCTGTAATTGTCAACTCTCTTCTGACAGTTAAAAAGGCAAAATTAAGTATTTTAAACTTCAAATATGGAGCTGTGGATTGCAACTATAAATCTATATACATATATGTATAAACTGACTGCCTCAAAGCACATAAGTAAAATCATTTAGAAACTATTTCAGTCCTTTAAACTCTGAAAAGTGAACGTTAGCAGAAAGTGACAATAAATTTTTCAACCTTTTTTTTTTAAATTAAATTGTTCCCCTAGTATTTGCAAGACACTTGGAAAACCTTAGTGGCAAATAGTCAAGAATTACTATAATTAATCTGCCCTATGTTTCAAATGAGTATTTGGTTCAATGCTTTAACTAGTGGCTGTTAGAAGTGGTTCTAGAGAGGGGTCATGTTCAAAATAACTGTTTTGCATTAACCACTCCTTAAGTATTTCTACTGCAAATTATTTACTCCTTTTCTCAGCTTAATTAACCCATTCCTATGGCTAACTATGTTCATCACACAAAGACATTTTCCATGGGGAAAAGTGTCACATGGGGAGTCAATGCCAAGTATCTTTTGAGGCTAAATATTTACTCCCCAGCTTGCTGCAGAGCAGCTTTCTCAAGCAAATACAAGCCCCTAAGAATTAACTTTTTTTGCTACAGTAATACCACAAAATTATTGAAAAGACCATCTGGGAGTTTATATGGTGATTCAGCCACAAATCAAGACACTGACACAGCAAGAAAATTATTGCATGTGGCTACCTTGCTATACACTGAACATCCCACTGTGGTCCAGAACTCAAAACTAGATTATATCTACCCCATATTGCAGACATCCTGTATCTCACTGTCCTGAGGAAAAGAGGTCTCCCTAAAGTGCTGGAGGTGCTGAATGGGGTAGGGTTTGCTGGGTTAGATGACTCCAACTATAGTGGACTGAATCATCTGATCAAGGAGCCCAAATGACACAGACAAGAGAAAAATAAGAGCACGAGGCCAGGAATGTGGCCATGAGGATGAGGAACACAGGATGCCAAATTTTCATGGCAGGAATCTGGTTGGTTGGGCAAATAATCTAAAATATTGCTAAGAAACAGTAAACAGCTGATATTGGTTTAGTTATTCTCTATTAGGCTAACCTCTTTGCTCTACAAATCTTTGCACTTCTATTATATTTAGCACTTTGGAACAAGTAATAATCAATTGTCACTTCGAGAAAGTGAACATATATTATTTGAAAGTGTTGCAAAAAAACCAAAAAGACACAGTTATTTTCTCGTAAGGCAATCAAAGCCCATACCATTGATCTCAACAGGAATCAGCTGATACCCATCTGAGTGATTCACTTGAGAGGATTTCAGGAAAGACTAACTGAAAATGACATTGATTTTGAAATGTAGCTTTAGCATAATTTGGAATAATGAGAGGTTACAGTAGTATAGATTGTTCAGTTTTATTGCTATTACCTGGCTTATCCTCTTTTTAGTGCTGGTAATTATGGACTGCTATTACTCTTTAAATAGTTCTAAGTGGGAAACAGATATGAAAGATACAGAAAGGATCAAACAACAGCAGAAGATATCACAGGCAATCAAAGGATTGGTTACCTAATATCTTGCCATGACTTTAAATTATCTCTACAGAACTAAGAACTTCTGCTGCAGGTGAAGGAGAAAAACAGTGTATCAACTATTTTTCTCATATTATATAGTGGCTTCATAGAGGAAGAAAGAATAAAGTAACTACACTGTTAAAATGAAAAATATACAGTCTTCTGTGTTGGTACACATTAATTTCATCACATGAGCCATCACTGATCAGGTGAAAAAAAGTCTCTCCTAAGAAACAGGATACTCAGATACAAGCACAAGAGATAGGAAAATGATTAGGTGAAGTTATTATGTCCTATACTCCACTTTGCTTAATATTAGCAATTTGCAGACACTAGCATTAAAGAATATAGCCTGGGGCAAGATTGCTCCCAAATGAGCTGAGGTTTTCTTGACAGGGCTTTGCTTCACCGTTTCTTTTTATTACATACATACAGAGATATTTAAGAAGAAGAAATGAAAATCCTTTTTACGCATGGGGAGAAGACATATATATGAAGAGAATGTAAAAGACAATAATGCATTACTTTCTGATGGTTCTTGGAACACAGTAGTACTTTTGTATCTTTGTAAGAGCGTGTGCCAACTTCAAATCAGCATTTAATGAAGCCAGGCAGGAAATGGGGGATGGGAGAGGGTGCATAGCAAGCAGGTCCTCATCTCGAGGCTAAAGCCATATATAGGAAACCTGAAGAACAGAAAGTGAGCTTTTGTCCAGATTTTGAAAGGCTCTAAAGTGAAAGCATTTCCTTTTCCTCACAAGCAGGCTGACATAGAAAAGCTGTGGGGCAGTTGAGGTAAATGATGCTAAATTTGGCTAAAAAGAATCCAGCACCAGCATGAGCAACACCAGCAAAACTCACTTGAGAAAGAAAAATTGTTCACCATTTCCCAGGCATCAACAGCTATCACTAAGACTAAAACAGCAATCTGAACTTCCCAAACATAATTAGGTCACCAGAAACAATTGAAAAACAAAGACTTCAAGATCTTAAAGTAAATCTTCACAGGTATTCTCTATTTCTTTAGCTATATATTTTTTAAGCTGTGAAGAATTCTGTGTGATACTGATTTGAATACATTCTGTGCTGTGCTCCATGCAGGAGTTTGGGGTTTTTTTCTGGCTCATATCTAGCAAGCATCAATAATTGAACACATAGTCAAGAAATCTGTTTGTTCACACCACACAGGTTGCTATTTTTTTATACTATTGTACAAGAGACTCATGTACAGACAAGGATTTTGTGCTGTAAAACACACAACCATGACAGTCCATGCCTGAGATAGCTTAAAGTTACAGCACAAAATGATGATGTATGGTACAGGCCATCCGAACTGTAAGAAAAAGCATTCAGATGGCACTGGTGAGCACAATGGAGGTACTGCCAGCATACCACTGGTTTATCCTTTGTCAGGTTTCTTTCTAGCACTCTGGCAACTGAAAATTTTCAAGAAGATACTGCACATGGATAATGAGATAACTTGGAGATTTCTGTTGTGATTTCTCCTGAAGCAAAAGGGGCAGAATGGGAGAAAAACACACTGTGAAGAGATCGTCATTTTGTCAGGTCCATTGCATGCTCTGGTCCATGCTGTGGGCTCCCAGCCACCCTGGTAATACACATAAGTAATAAAGCAACCCACCTACCTATGCTAGGCCTGGACCTGAAGACCAAGGGAAAGGTAAAATTCCACATTAATACTGCAACAAAACCAACCAGAATAGGCATATCTTAGGTTCCCTAGAAGCTCGTCTGAAAGTTGTGGGCTAAGGAGAAACCTCCCAGTTTCCCCTTCAGTTGATGAAGGCAGAATGAAATGCATAACACACCCCTAAGCACCACCAGAAAGGATAAATGTGAAGATAATCCCTAATCACCAAAACTATGGATGCAACCAAAGCCTGGCAGAAAGCTGGAGAGGCAGAGAGATAGGTCAGGGACCAAAGCTGTTTCCAGCTTCCTCAGCAGCTTTGTGAAGAGTTGCGATTGAGTCTGTCCTTCTGAGAGCACATGGTTCTCACAATCATGTCACTGTTCTCTGCTCTGATTCCTGCTCTGCCTTCCTGTAGGCCACCACAAAGTGTTTCAGCCACCTCCACATGATTATACAAAGCACAGGCAAGATGAGCAGTGACTCTTTGTCTTCGTAGACAACTGACTGACATCTGCTGTAGAAGGCCATGTCCCAGTAGAAGACAATACTGGGCAAGGTACACATGGACATTCTCCCCACTGGATGACACCAGCATGCAGTATAATTCTGTGGATTCAATGATTTCTCAGTGCTGATGATTTAAAATGCCACTTCTGAAAGGGTTTTAAATTAGATTAATGAGACTGAAAGCTATTTACATATGCCCTCTAAAGCTCTTCCAAGAACTACATGGACATGACTGCTGGGTGGTCCCAACAAGGCAGGAGAACCAGAAGTTCAGGATGGAGACACTTTGTTTTTCTGGCTTGCATCACCTAATGGGTTTTCAGGATATACTGAAACTGTTTCCTGTACAACCATGCACTTTATGGGGAGTGTTGGTCATATGTGAAACCCTTTAGTCCTTCGCTTTATTTTACTTCTGTAAAAGGTAGAATGCTTTATTTTTTTGGACTAAGGTAAATATCCATTCCCTAAATAAAAAAACAGGTTTAGTGAAACACATGGTAAAAGAGGTAATTAGATTAGAGGGGATCTTGCAGCCCTTTTGCTCTCTTCAGGCTAGGGAAACCAATTTAACAAGATCAGCAAATTGTCATTCATTTTCTAAAGACAGTTCAAAAATTAAATAGTCCCTAAAACTACTTTAAATATCTAACTTTTCCTTGTTATTCACTGCAGTCTATATGAAACATAAAATATTTGTTTCATTATCCATGCAAAGAAGTGTTATCTTTCTAGGCATAATCTATTGAGTTATATGTAGAAATTATTGTACTGCCTGGATTTAGCCAGAACTGGAGATCTTGAGTATCTGAACAGTATGATGTATTTTCTATTGATATACGTTCTTCATGTGACCTATAAGGCAAAAGAACAGGTCTCTTGATAGAATTTTAAATAAATTCTATTTTTTAGCAAAGAAAAAGCAATCCCCTTGGATTTGCACCACAGAGTTCTACAGCAGTTTCGAGGAGGTCATGGTTTTACAGGGCCTCATGAGTTGTCATTACATCTCAAGATGAAACCGTGACATATCACTACAGTGTCAAGTCCACCTTAATCCTCCCACAGCAAAATAGTATCCTTTTCCAATAATAAGCAGGGGATTAAAAAGCAGATACTACTACAGTGTCTTGAACTACAGAATTAAAGAACAAGGATAGTTTTAAATTAATTTTCATCTTCTCTGCACATTGTCAAATTCTGTCATTTCATTACACCTTTATAGCACTTTCTGGAGCCAACTTTCATCTGAGTTCTCTCGAGGTGTAGAGGAGAAAGAAGAAGATGAAACAGGCACTTGGTATCCCTCATTTGAATGGTAATAATTCAATATAAATATTAAGACAGGTATGACTGGCAGCCCTTCTGGTTAGGTCTCCACTGGTAGTTCTCACCCTTCTTCTGACCATCTGCACCAGTTGGTTCTAGCTGGGAAGAAGTAATGGGAATATTTCTGCAAATAAAGCAAATGCCACTCTTCAACCTAAATCCCCCTCCCAAATCCAGTGAATCCCAAGAAAAAATACTCTCCTCAGTGAAGAACTGCCAGAGATAATCCCCTAGCCCCCAAAGTCAAGGCTTTTGCCAGGGTCACCATTTGACCCCTAGATACATGATCTATTTTTTATAGAATAATCATGTTGATGATTATGTTGTTCCCCAAGCCCCATAAAAGAAGGAATTAGTTCATAGGGTGTTTAAATCCCACAGATTTTAATCTAGGAAAATATTCGGGAGTGATAACTCACTAATGTCAGGCAAAAAGTACAATCCAGTATTTGATCAGCCTGCAGAAATTAATGATGAAACACCAACAACTTCTCCCCCAGTTTAACATGGCATCAGTGTCATCAGGAAATATGAACTGGTTAGGTCTAGACCACTGAATTGTACTCTGGAGTGTTCCAAAAGCAACAGCATGCCAAGAAAACAAACACAACTAAAACACAGTATATCTTGCTCTCCTAGCAGATGAGAACCACAGGCCAAGTTCATCTCAAAAGTAGGAAGGCACTTCAGCTCCACTGAAGACAAATGAAGGTAAAATTTGCTCTGAAGTAGTTTGGACATTCAAGACGTGCATGTTTGTCTTGATCTGCTGTGGGCAAGGCCAACTTTGTGAAAGTATCTCTTCATGTTAAGCAAAGTGAGAAGAAAAACCCCACGTTCGAAGTTTTAATTGGACATCCATGCTGCACCTTCACAACCATACTGAATTAAAATAAATTTACTTTCAGATAGATTCTTTATGCTCTGGGATATAATTCCAGTCCCATACAACTTAATTAGCTAAATATACAATGTAACCTTCCATCTGGTAGAGTAATTTAACAGGAATAATTGTGCACCACCATAACTCAATGAGACACTGAGGAAAACCATTGAAATGCTATTTCCTTTCCTTTGGAAGAGAATTATGTACAATTTCAGCATGCTTTGCATTTCTAACAGTTAAAGCCAACAGGGAGGTATCACTCTCATTTATATTACTTTCCCATGAGAAAATCAAAAGCAAAGTACAAAGCTTATGCCTTTGCTCATGAATGGCTCTGTAATACTTACTTGGCTTTAGCCACAACATGTTATTTGGCAGCTAAACCCCTTAATTAGAGTTGTGGGTTTGAATAGATTTTTCAGTGAAACTATGTTTTGCAGGATTTTGGAGAAGGGTAGTCTTTACTAACTGATATCTTCTATTTTGGATGATCCCATACCATGTGATTTCCACTTTTCACTTCTCCATTTCTCTCTTCATGTCATCTTTTAGATGTTCTTGTTTACTTTTCTAAAAGTTTTCAATTGTTTCTGCTCTAGATACAGTGGAAGAAAAATCCTAGTCCTACTGAAATCAAACAGGACAGTTTCTACTGACTTCAAAGAGTCTCAAATTTTATATGCAGTACTTTGTAACTTATTTATCCAGAGGGAATATAAGCTTTGAAATACCCATTAAAAACATTCCAGTTCATTTTCAGTGGACATTATGCTCTTAAAATGCTTTAGATTTTAGGACTGCTCCCTGATGTTTATTGAAGCTGTTTCTTTAGGTTCAAAAGTCAAAAAGGTGTCTAGTATCTGATTACCTGCTTTTCAAAAAGCTTTGCAAGCTACTTCTTAATGCTAACGTAGAAAGCATTTTTGAAAACATACACAGTTAGTGTAAGAAAATTTTAATGTAATCACCTGAATCAGAACTTCATAATTCACTTTTGGTTATACACTGGGCAGTAAAAGAACTAAGACAGTATTTTGATCAAGATTGTATAATTAGTCTAGTTATGAAGAAGGGTCAGTAGCATCATAGAGTAATTACTGGCAAAACAGAACATGCTATATGTACAAGTAGTGGGATTTTTGCTAAAAGAGAAATACAGTGAATCCAGAAACTGAGTAAGTTTTTTATCCACACATAAAAAAAAACTTGTTTTCCACAATTAAAAGTAAGCGTTAAATAAAATACATTAGAGGAACAACCTTCCACAGATGGGAAGACTATGATGGTCTTCATGAGAATCATTCTGGTGATGACTCCTGTTGAGCCCCGGTACAAGTGCTGGCAGCTTTCATGATACCATAGCATACCTTCACAAGTTTTTTTCCTTTTTGACAGTGCCATTAAGCCTACCATAGCACTCATTTTTATTTAGTTTTAAGCTATCTCAAAAAAATTCTCCTCTAACTTGAGTTCAATCAGAACAACAGGGACAGAGTGACAGCCTGGGAGGCTGCAGGGCTCTGATGGGCTGGAGATGAGAGCAGCCTTTCACAGCCACTACAATCACACCACATTTCCCTGGAGCTGCTGGTTCTCAGGGCCTGGACACCAGCTTGGCCTGTTCATTACATGAATCCCAAGGCTTTGCTTCTGATTCACTCTGCAATTGCAAGTGAAAGCTTCTTCTCTTTCTAAAACCTACTACTACTAATTATATGCTCTGAAGTTACTGATGCTGAGTTTGGGAAGGCTAAAAATGTTTGGTGATCAACGGGAAGAGAAGTCAACATCAGGATACCTTTTTTCTTTCACTGTGGTAAGTACTGATTTCTTCTGGGCACATTACCTACTCCAAATTTGTTGAGATGGTTCACCAACCCAGGAAAACAAGGACTCTGGAGAGGCAGGAGTGCTTAGCATCCCTGAAAAATGGGATAAAATTGGGAGAATCATATGTTCGCCTTGCTTCCCTGCTTCAATAAACAAAGTGCCTCTCTCATTTATTGTGCTCTCTCATAAATTCAGAGAAAAATAGCACTTCGCTCCACTGAGCTGGACTTCTTCACTTTGGCAGACATGGTAATTGAGGGTTTGGGATACTCTAACCCTCTTATTTTAAATGAAAACCAAAAGAAATCCAGCTTTTTCATATACTGTTACTTCACAAAAGAGTGTTTTCCTAGAAAATGCAAACAGAAATAAAATTTGGTGGCATAAAAGGGGGAAGGAGAAAACCCTTCACACACGAAATGTTTTTCTTCTGAGTTTCAACTGCTCCAGTAGATTACTGAGTCACTAAGTGCACAAAGAATTGTAGGGAAATATTCTAATTAATTTCTTTTCTTAAAAAATTACATCTGCTGAGTTCTTATTCAGGAATCTTTCATTTACACAGGAGCTACACTGTTATTCTATTGCCTAATCAGATTAGCTTAATATGGTTTTTACAGAGTGATCTTCATGGCTGTGCAGGATAGCCTTCTTCCTCTCTTTCATCACAATATTAAACAATCCTTCATCTCCTCTTTTTTCCTGTATGAAATTACACAACTTCTCCTATCCAAGGAAGAACCTAGTACTATTTGCTACTTAAAAAAACCCCATGCTATGTTCCCATTGAGTATGCTTCCAATTTTTGGAAAGTGAGCTGCAAACATCTCAAATTGTTATAGTGTGAGATCTCCAGATGCCTAAGCACAATGCAAGTCATAAGCTTACAACTCCATCTGCAAAGAAAGCTTCAACTGGCACAAAACCAAAATAAACAGAAATACTGATTGACATTCCCATTCTTCCATGAGTACTAAATTGAGGAAAAAAACCCAGTTCATACTTGATATGAAGATGTACCCAAGAATTTCTTCCCAAAAAAGCCAAAACATGAAACAAAATGCAGAAATTTCACCTACAGCAACATTTTTGAAAAGTATGCAGCTTTGACCAGAGAGTGAACCCTTATTGGAACTTACTGGCTTTTGCTAGTTTGTATCAACACTTGCACACAAAAAATGAAATTTTAAAGATTGAAGAAAATGCAAATGTTAGGGACATTTGCCAGAATTTCTGCATTTCAACAAGGTAAAAAAAAAAATAGAAAAAAGAATCTTTGAAAAGATCTTCTATCCTACCAAACCCATGTTGCTTAATGTGTTTTTGTTAGTTTTACAGTAACCTCGTAAAGAGGACAATATTATCCTGGACAGATAGTCACAGAATAGAGGAGCTCAACAAGCACAGGTTCCCCATATTAAATGATCAGGTTTTCAAAAGTACATGGCTCCCATCAGAGCTCTTAAAACAGTCAGTATGAATTTCAAAAGTGTTCAGTAATAGGGAGGTATTTTCAAACCTCTCTGGGTAATTTAGACACATTAGTCTCATTGAAAGTTAATGAGCCATATGCTGCTCAGGCTTTTGGGTGCTTTGCAGAAAACACACGTTACAACTGGTATCCATGGTGAAGTTTTGGGGATTTTTAAAATTTGATCTTATGCCGTTTACACTAAATTCTGCTTGTAGCTACAGATGTGTAGCTTCTCCTTATGGTATATTTATCTACCCAGTGAAGCAATAGCTCCCCTTGCTCTGCTCTTTTCAAAGTCTGTCAACACAGAGCATCTGAATGCAGCTGTGCAAAGAGTTGCATATCTTGGCCTCTAGCCCCTAGGACAGTCCCAATCCTCCATGCAGCTAAACTTTGTGAAGCCCACTGCTGACAACTTCTGCTGCATCTTGTACGGAAAGGAACAATCCACATGGCTGAGACCTGCTGAGTAACCACAGCCACTGCACTAGGATGTTAGCTCAGGTACCTAAGTGCAAACACTGACAGAGCAAGACTCTTAAGTCCCCCCCTAGTTATCTGTGCATTCCATCATCCTAGATGCCAGAAGAATGAAAGCTGCAGAGAATATTTTCCTTTCTACCATTCTCTCTGAATTAATTTTTAAAATGTTAATAAGGAGATGCCACTTCAGGACTAATTAAGCAAAGATTAAATGGATTACTGAACAAGAAAGCAAGCAAGCAAAACTCATGATTTACAATGCCTGAGTGACACTTGGTGTTCCCTTAGCACTGAAAAACACATTAGGATGTCAGGAAAGAATCATTCAGCTCTGTTGGCCATTAAATCTGATCTCAGAGTACTTGCTTCAATCAGAATTATCTTACAAGAGCATTTTATATAATTGGAGAAGAGAAAGATACCTCTTTATCTTATATTGTAAAGATTAAAAAAAAACAAACGTAAAAAGCAAAACAAAGCTGTGATTAAAAGCCACAACAGGTATTCCTTTCTTAAGGCTGAAAGGAATGTGAGGTCTGCTTTCATATGAATTGCTGACTTCACACAGGTTCAGCACCACAGAGGGTTTACCAGGAGCCAGTGGCAATAAGCGTTCATAGCCTGAGGGGAAGGAAAAGAGGTTCACCCCTCATGGCAAAGGTCAGATTTCTGCAGGCTTACAGCCTGTCCATATACATGAGTGTTCGTGGGACATCTTTGTCTAGTAAGGTCCCGTGAGGATGACACAGGCTCCACAATGTCCCCTCTGCCTGGAGGATGGCCCTGTAGCCACCCAGATCAGTTTAGGGTCATTTGACTTGTGCCGATTTGGTTCCTGTCGCTTTTCCTCTCAACCTGATGAACAATCACTGAAAACTTAGTGGGGATGTTGCTGAAGGCTGAAATTAAACAACTCTAGTACACAGAGAGACTGGATGTGTAAACAGGATATTAACAGTTGCTATTTTCACGGATATGGAGAGCTATCAAATATCCTCTGTGGGTAACATACAACATGCTGTACACTTCATTTATATTTGCTTATCAGAATCGCTATGTCAATGTCAGAGAATCGGTTATACTAATGATTGTATTAGTATTTGTCTATTTATTCTGTAGATATCTTTTCAGAGAGTCATCATGTCCTTTCTGTTCAATTTTGCAACCGATGTACTGCATGCCCAAATATTTGGAATAACATATAGAAAACATCTGGATTTAATTATATTATAGTCCTCTTATGCAGACAATGGGAATTGAATTAAGGAATATTTTGAAACCCCCACAGAGATATAAAAGTATTAGCAGCTGCACGAGAACTTTACTGTTACAAAGTTTGAAAATGTTTTGTTTTACAGATCAACAGTCTGACACATCATAAATATCAATCATAATGTTTAAGATACATAAACATGGGAGAAAAATTAAAGCTTGCATTTCAAATACATGTAGATGAATTCGCAGCATTTAGAAGATGTAGAACGTATCCTTTTGTTTAAAAAATGAAAATGTATAGTCTATTGGCACAGAATATATATGTTGTACAGTGGTATCAAGCAGAGAACCACATAAGGGTTTATTGTGATGAACAGCCTGAATGAGATTTTATAGAATCTTGTTATATTGCCACCATATTGTACAAAGAGTAATTCAGCTAGAAGAAATTAGCATTTTGCTTTTCATGCTTTCATTCCTTTGACAATATTTAGAGATATAGTATGAGCTTAGAGAGTCTGCCCCAAAGTATTAGATACAGGCTGGATTTTCTCTCTGAATGTATGCTGGTTCCAAATGCCAGTTCTTTTCAAGTCAGTTTTGCAGTTAGTTTTAAATCTCCCAGTGGCTAAATCACATTCAAAGGCTGTTAGCACAGTAGGGGGTCAGACTTTCTCTCTGAACGTAACTATATCACTCAACAGCAGACTCATGCAATAAGCGATCTAATGTTTTCTTTTCCTTCCCCCCCTCCTCTGAGTGTCTCCCTGCATTCCTGGATGCCAGTCACTGCACCAAGGTCCTGAGGCAACAGCCACATGGACTCCACTGCCACTCTAGCTTTCTTCGTGGTGCAGAAAAAGCTGAGTCTACAGTTCACCTGCTGCCAAGACAAAACATCCAATTGTTAGGTCTTCTAAAATACTCAAAAACCTTCAAAAGAACACTTCCTGTGTCAGAAGGCATGCAAATGCATATGTATATGCATGGAGCACAGTGCCAACTACGCCAGGGTCACAGGTTCGATCCTCATTCACCTAAGGCTTGGACTCTGTGATCCTTCCGAGCCCCTTCCAACTCAGAATGTTCTGTCATTCTGTGATATGCAAAGAAAATTTGACACAAAATATAATGTTAATCCAATTCCTCCTCTTTCCATGATGTCCTCTCAAAATGCCCTGAAAACATTGTCCAAAGGCAGAATACCATCTGAAGATAGATATTGTATCTACCAAGCAGAACAGATAAAGGTATTTAAGCCAGAAGTAATACTGAGGCAAAGAAGATAAAGACCCATGAAATGATGAACTGTTAAGAAACAAAATTTATCAGAACTGAAGTTTGCACTAGCTGTTAGCACTGGGAAACACCAGCCCTTGGTACTGTGTGGCCAGGCTGACCTTGTAAACACACAGTCGAGATCTTTGAACTTACCCATCTTGAACAGGACTTGTGCAACATGATATACGCCTTGCTGATGGACAGCCTGGTTAAAATAAAGGCTGGGAGAACTTCTAGGCAAGGGGCTCGAATAAACGACACTAACTCACCCGTTTTACGAAGTGGAAAATCATCCTTGGCATCCTGTGCTCCTGGTAAAGTGTATTTGTATGGTGGCGAGGCCCCGCTCAGGGGTGGAGAGCTTTGATCCAGTGAGGTATGGTGGGCAGCCCTGCAGCAGACACAGAGGTCACAAATTAGCAGGCACTGAGGTGACCAGCAGTAACTATCTACACATGTTGAACACGTCTCAGCTGTGTTTATGTTCTTGTTCCTCTAAGCATGCTCAAACCACAGGTTCATGTAACCAATTTCACTCTTACAGTAAGTTATGGAACTCCTCGGGATTCCCAAGAACACAATTTCTGCACTCATTATAAAAGTCACATAGGATAAGATTATTGATCTACAGACAGGATCTGTCATGAGTTTGGGGAAATGATCATTTCAGGTGGTTGCATTTAAACATGAATCAGGGGACACACAGCAAAAGCCAATTATGGCTTGTTCATCATGTACAAATAGATGTATATTGATCAAGCCTTCTCTATAAAATGTGGGAGATTTTCAGGGCAGGAGGTCTTGCATAAAATTAACCAAAAATATTGAATTATTATCTGTTGGATACCGCCTCCCCCAAATTATTTAGTGGACAAGGTAAATGAAACCTTGAATTTAAATTCAATTTGTAAATTTTCTGAGCACACCACTCTGTAGCACATAGCACTCATGTCAGCAGAGAAGCTCCAAGCTGAAGAGTGTTTTCTGACAACTGCTGGATGAAAGAAATATTGTGGGCAGAGCTTTCTGAAAAATCACAATAGAAATTGCATCATTTGGCTCAGATACAGGGGTTGGGTTTTTTGGGAAATTTTTTTTTTAGTTGATTTTTTTATCGAGAGGGGGGGGGAAAGGAGTGAAACTTTAAAACTTTGTGTTTATCTAAACATAATTTTACTTGGCCTTTTACAGACTCTGCTAGCCTTTCCAACACAGCGCGGTTACCCAGTAATATGTCTCTGTCATGAGAGGAAGGACTACTTTCTGCAGCGTAGCAGAAGGCATCCTCTGCAGAGCTCCTCATTCCCAGTCATCTGAAGCTCAGATTATTAGTTCAGAAATATTATATATTCAAGAGACTTTTACGCATTATTTGGAAGAAGAAAATTAAGTACCATATCTCCACCAAACACAATGTAACTATACATTAAATCATGTTACCAAAATGCTCTGGTTAGCTCAGAAGGCAAACTGCAAGCACCAGCCTTCAGTAACCCTTTTTAAAAAGAACAAGATGGAAATCTAGGGTACCATATGCATTTCTGCTTGTCCTGTTGAAGGTCAATTTGGGCGTGACATTGAAGTCTTTCAGAAATGTGGCCAGAATTCATTTTGTTGGATTCATTTATGTGGGGAATAAAACCTCTTAACACGTCAATAGATCCTTTTCAGGACTCAACAAAATCACTTGCTCCCATGTTCTAAGCAGATTCTTGTCAAGGCCAAGTTGTCACAAGAATATGCAGTTCGGATACTAAAATCAATGAGTAAGAAAAGTTAAATGATCTCTGTCTTCCTCAAAATCCTTGTGATTTACTTATACCATTCAAGCAACTTCACTGGAAGCAAAGCAGAATCTCTTCAAGAAGAAATGTTTTGTGATTGATTCAAAATCCAAGTAAGACAAACACAAAGTTGTTCTAAATGAAATAATTTAAGATACTTGCAAAAATGACAGCTATAGTAAAATTCGTGATAGCAAAAAAAAGATGAAGCAGCTGAAATAAAAAAAAATTACACAAATTTTTGAGATAATCTTGTTCTGTATAGCTCTCATCACTGAACACTGAATACTCCTCAGTTCAACCAGAAATATAACTCTTGTGGCTTTTCACTAATTTTTAGGTTGAGCTTCTGCCTTGCTCTGGAGGCAGATTCTCAACATCCCTGCTGGAAAAGTATTCTGCCAAGTTTTAGCTGACACCTCTACGAGACAAGGAAGCAGCTTAATAGTGGACATACGTGTACCAGAGCTTGGGGTGGCGGCTCATGGAATGATTCTTCCCGTTTGCTGGAGAGTCTTTTGTTGCCGATTTACTCAACAGGAACTCTTGAAGTTTCTGCTTCACTTCTGTACTGGCCACTGCCCCTAAGAAACACAGAGTTAAATGCTGCTTATCTTTACTTTAAAAAAATTACCTTTTTAAAGAAAACAGACCCCAAAACAGAGTCTGTGCCTTATTGCTGGAAGTTTTGTAAACTATAAAAAACTATCGGTGGAAAAAAGTCACAATGAGATAACATTTGGATTACATGCTTGTCTGTAGAAGCCTGGGGCTGGCCATGACCCAAAAATCCAGTGAAGTCATAAGGAATATTTCAACAGTAGATGAGGCCATTTATCCAGGGCCAGATGTATCTAAAGAATTTAAATTATTTCCTGATAGTTCCCAACAATCCAAATACAAAACCAATGATAGAACTAAAAAGACAGTAACAAAAGGTCAGTTTGAGTTTTTAGTAATGATCTTTTTTTCTTTCAATGAAGTAATAGTAGTAACATAGCAAAACTGTCCTCTGAACACTGTCTTGGTTTTAAGCAGAACATTGCAGAAAGAGCCAACAGTGAGGCTTTTAACTGTGAGGCCCTTAAGAGCCTCTACCTGTGATGTCTTGAAGACAATGCATTTTGACCTCTCTTGGTGTCTAGCTCAATACGGAACAAAAAGTAGAGCATGTCATTGTAAGGTTAAGCTGCCAATTCCAGCTTGCAGCATGTGTCAGGCTTCTTTACTCACAGCCAAAATAGTGTTCATTAAGGAAAAAAAAATCTTTTGGTTTTCCATAATCAGTGACAAAAAAGGGATGAAACCCCATTTCTTTCAAAGTTGCAGCACAAAGGCATACTTGATACTGTAAGTATTTGGCTACCCAACCCTGACACACCACATCTGAGCTGCTGAGCATGTCCCATGTGACCCATTGTCCATAAAATACCTCTACTACCTCTCTGCTCCATACCCCAATTCCCCTGCCCACACCTTCCTTCCCTCCTCTACTCATTAAATAGATCATCACCACCAACAAACTCTGGGCCTGGGCCTGGAGGGGTCACAAGCTGCTTGGCTGGCTGCTACATACTGGACAGCCACCCAGCAAGTTCAAATTGAGAAGGGAACCATTGAGGTCACATCTCTGCTCTTCCTCTGGCAGGAGCGCTAATAAAGCCCAACTGTTCATGTGGAGGCTGATTTTTTCTTTATACTACTTAGAGGAACTTATTGTTCCTGCAGTTTCTACATGCTCACACCCCTGGGTCAGTAAGATGGAAATTTTTTTATGGGGTCATTGTTCTTCAAAGTACTAGAAGCACCATGGACACCTTAATTTATAAAGCCTACAACATGGTACACCTAGAGCTGTTGAACTGATAGATTTTTCCAGCCAAGAAAAAAAGCTCTTTTCTGCTTCAGTCTTTGTCAGTTTATTCTTGTGCTCATTTAGCAGTACCTGTTTGTGGCAGCTTCATTTTGGGTATCTTCACACTGTACTTTAACCTGATTTTCCAACTGACCTCACTAAAGAGAATTATTTGTATCTGTCTCCCTCTAGTGAGCAGCAAATCCCAATAATCCTTTATATTAATTTTCTTTATAGCTATATATAAGCTAGCAGTAACTCTTGGTCGCACCTCATGAAATGGTAGCAAGGACAAACATAAGACAGTTTGAAAAAGTACTAGCAAAATATTCAGAGGTCTCATCCTAAGATATTTTTAAATATTTCATTTTATTTTCTGTCTTGAAACAATTCTCAGCAACTAATTTAATTTTTTGCTGTTTTGTAGTGCTTTCTGTATTGAGAAATAACTTCCTCAGAAAGTTCTTGTGTAAGGCTTTATGCTTTCAAACTTCCTCATTTTTTTATAAAAAGAGCTTGACTCTTGAGATACATATATACAAGTCTGTCAAACTGTGCTTTCCTGCAGTCCTCCAAGTCTGCACACAAACCAGAAATGTGTTTCAGTGGGTGCAGTGGGTGGCCCTGCCCTTCTCAAAGCACAGTCTTGACTTCTGCGTATTTCTCACAGGAATAGGCCTCCTTCAGGTTCCTGTCCATAGTTCTTTTGGCTGGGAGAATGCAAAGGGGAATAGGCTAATTTCTTATTCGGATTCATGGTACATTGGCTCTTACTTTCTCGTCCTCTTTCTTTGCCTCGGAGGGGAGGAAGCTGTTGCTCCCTGCGATGCCTCTCCAGTTCCTGCTCTTGTCTCTGCTGCTCCAGTTTCTGCTCTTTTTCAAGGAGTTCTTGCTGTTGTTTAATGGCTAGGAGTTCCTGTTGTAACTTGCACAGAACAAAAAGACATGAGAAAGTGCAATTTGCACTGTTTTCTAGGTCAGTCCTGGTTAAAACAACACCCTTGAGTAACTGAGGATCAGTACTTGCTTTTATGCTTACACTTCTTTTCACCTCTTAAATGACTTTTAAGCGGCACAGTGCATTACTGGCTGTCACCAAACTGAGCTGCCCTGGTTTCACTTCTTTCTCTTTTGGCAAAGATGCCTGGAAACTTCACATTGTTCTTTGCCTGTGCATCGCCCAACTCTGGCTGCTGTGCTCTGCTGCATTTGTCAGCTCCGTTGAGTGGAAGCTTAGCACAGCAGCACAATGGCAAGTAGATAAGAAGGTAAAAATGAAATGAAAGCAAAGATCATAAATTCCCAGTCAAAATCCATTATAGCAATCCCATAAATCATTTTCTTTTTGTCTTATATGAGGCAGCTCAGAGAAGAGTGAAAACAAAACACTCTTTTTACAAATGCAAATATTATGCACTTGCCTATCAATTTCATTTGTGGTCACAAACACAAAAAGTTGGCCAAAAAAGCAGTCTTTTAATATACTAAAAATTGTTTATATCAAAAAACCAGCCACAACGAAGTTCAGCTGAATATCCACATTGTAAAATAGGTAGTTTGATTTTTTGTGGATGTGGTGGCTTCACGAGCTTGATGATTCTCATAGTGCTGCCTCGGTCTGCTGTGAGCAAGTAGCTGGTAGGTGCCAGCAGTTTTGCTTTAAAAGGCTTTCATCACCCTGATACAGCCATCACCAAGTCACAGCACCAAACACCATCTCTCAGTCACAGCAAACCTTCCAGACATGTTCCCTTTCCGTGTCTGCTTAAGCATATTCGTTTCGCAGATAAAGTAAGGAATAAATGAAATATGTTGCTACCTTTATGTGCTCCTGGAGCTGGGCCTGATGCTGGCGGGTCAGGTTCTCATGCTGCTTCTGAAACTCTGCAATGAGCAGCTGTTTCTGAATTTGCTGCTGCTGCTGGATCAGGAGCAGCTCCTGCTGTAGCTGCTTTTCGCGCATAATTGGGTCCACCATGGGAACCATCATCCTGAGATCCGTTCGCAAGTCCAAAGGTGAGATGGGCTCCAGCCCCACGGGAACCTCTGACTTCACGTCCACTGGGGGAAGAAAAGAACAAAACATATATATATTAAATATAATGGGAGATGGAGAATAGAGAGCATTCCTACTGGGAAAAAGTCCAATTTCACTCAAAGACTGTTTTAACGTACAGACATTTAATGTGCAGTACAAAACATGTAATGCAGTCTGTGCTGTAGGCAAACTTCAGCATTCCTACCAGCGACTGGAGATTTTACAAATTATTTAGCACCTTCTTTCCATTGTCTGCAAAAATACTCCCAGATTAATATTCTGCTAAATGAATTAACACACAACCCAGTTCTAAAATCATGTCATAGCCCAGTGGAGCAATACTCAGTGAGAATCTCTCAGGCACTATTGATGTTACACAATAAACACTCAGGGCACTTCCTCAGCATAAGATGAAGGCCAAGCAGCTCCCACCGCACTGCAAGAGATTTTTCAAAGCTAGTGTGTAGATTTGCTGAGGATAGTGTTACACATGAATAGCTACTCAGTGCTACATGGCTACTGTATATAAATATACCTGGCAAACACAGAGGAATAACATATAACACGGGAAAATAATTTGACACACAAATTGAGAAGTTTTAAGTTTTTTGAGAAGTTTTTGGAAAAGTGACCACCATGCTTGTAGTGGACTAAACATAGCACATTATATATGACCTGTAAGAAAATGAATTATTTCAATATTTTTAGCAACGTTATACGTTGCTAATCCAACTTTAAAGTACTTAACAGAGGATCCTGTATTTTTTATCTCCTAATTTAAATCGAAGGGACTAAAAAGCAGCAGAACAGGGAGATCTGATCACTTTCACTACAATACTTGTAAAGCTCTGGTTTCCACATCAAGTGAAGAGAGTGAATGTAGCTTTATTTGTTTCAAAAGAACAAAAAACTAATAAGTAACATATCTACTAGAGAAAAATAAATAGCAGCTGAAGGTCTCTGCTAAAGCCCAGCAGTTCTGATTCCATCCACAAGAGGACAGTGAAACACAAACACATTCACTCCAGTTCCTATTCCTCCACTATCTTCACTGGAAAATAAGATTATTAACTGAAAACAAACACGCTGTCGGAAATGACTTGGGAACAAGATTTTAAGCATATTTTCTCCTTTTGCTCTGCTGCAGCTGTATTTGTTTTCATGGAGAAAACCAAAACGAAACAGAAATATTCTAGTAAGCAGAGGCAGCAAAATTGAAGCAGTAAAAGTTGAAACTGCAGTCAGCTGAGAGGACTGAATTCTAACTGTATGATCAAATCTATTAGTAAGAGATTTTAAAAAATAAGAGAAAAGGCACCAAATCTTTTCTATTGACCACACTTTTTTATTCTCAAAATTCTGTAAACATACTCCTTTCTGGGCCCTTTTTTTAAAAAAAAAATCCTAATAACTGTGATTGTAAACCTCTGAGCATAATTTGGCTTCTTAACCCTCTATCCCAACAGAATGATTGTGTCTAAGTGCTTACTCTTGTTCTGAGACTAATTGCTAAATTATAAAAAATCACCTTTAACTTACAAAAACTACTCTTGATTATAAATAATTGCCACTGACCAAGAGAAGCGGACAGGCAAACCCCAGCCTTTCATCCCATTTATTCAGCAGCAATCCACATTCCATTTGTCTAGACTAAATATAGCCGCGTTTATACAAGAAATCAATAGTGCTTGCAGAGAGCAGAGCAAAGACATGAATATTTCATCAAACCCGGAGAGAAATGGCAATCAGCAGGCTGACAGCAAACCGTGTAGGCTGACTGGCCCTCCAGATAAGTCTCCTGTACTTGGACAATGGCTCATTGCCTGCAAGTCACAATCTTATCATCAGCACTCTTCTATTTTTAACATTAATTGCATTGTAGGTGACAAAGGTTTATCATGTTTAAAGGGGAGAGATGGATTTTCTTACATTTTCTGTGACAGGATAATAAGCCTTACTAGGAGCAGTAACTGGAGCTCAGCAAACCCTGCAGGGTCTGGTTCACAATAGTGTTTGCAAACTGAACCCCGCAGGGTTTGGATCACAATAATGTTTGCAAACTGAACCCCGCAGCTATTTTGCAGATACTGTCTGCAAATCAACCTCTACAGATCTGCACGGCAATTCAGGCTGATTATACATCCTATCACGGACCAGCATCCCATTTCTTAATTTTCAGAGAACTTAGCATGACGGGAGGCATCCAGATTTTTCGAACAATGGAAATTTCCTTTCACTATTAGTAAATCTGCAACTGAAACCAGGATCAATTTGGAAAGCTACACATTTTCTAGAATTTTCACACACTCAAATAATAAATCTAGCACTGGAATATCTACTTCATCAAGTTGACCTTAACCTCATTCCTTAATGTGGGGGAAGACAAACATTGGGGTAGATTCAAGTTCTAGACTTGAATCCATAGAAATCAATACATGATATTTCACGTCATTTCAGGGCCAATGTTTACTGACCAATAAAGGCAAGCATTTCTTTCCTGGCATAAATACTGCTAACAGTAAGGTTACCACCAATATTTCTAATAACTGCTGACATAGCAAATATTAACTTTTTGGGGTAATCACTGTCTTAAAACTGGGTGACAGTCAACCTCATCAATAAAATTATTCTGAACAAGTAACTGTAAGATCACCAATCAAACTGAATGGTTTGCTACTGTCTGTTTCACAGTCCTAATGCCACAGGCCATTACATTCTTATTTGTTACTAGCTGACACGAAAGAGACAAAGCAGCTCGGTGAGAAGCTACATCAGTGTGAAAAATGTGTAATGGAGCAGAGAATCTGAATCAGTGTCTTTAAAAGCTCTGACTTCTAGCTGAAGCATCTTCCTCCCACCACCATGCCATTGCAATTTTAAGTCTCTGAAGAGCAAAGGTGATGCGTAATGTTTAGTCTCATTGGGGCTTTTTATGTTTTTTTCACCCCCTCTACATGGATATATATATTCTACAGGTAAAAAATTAATGTCCTAATCAGTGCCCTCAACTTCAAATGTCATGAGGAGCAGTGGGATGCAGGATCTTAGCAACAGAATTCATCAAAATTGGAAGGAAAGGGATGGATAATGAAAGCAAATATTAATCAGAGTTTGATAAAGGCTAACTTCCCTTATTTTGCAGGATTTTCACATCACAAATGAAGTAAAGGTGTAGCAAGCATGGTTCAGAGCGGGACCCTGTCCTCACTCTGTCCACTGCAGTCCACAGCAGATTCTTCCCAACAGCTCTGCCAACTACAGAGCAAGCCTGGGATTCCACTCTAAGGTTAAATAAAGACAAACTCTCTGAGCTCATGTCAGCTGCAGTGAATACAACAGTAGGCTGCAGAATATTAACTAAAAACGTTACTGAATGTTCAGTGATTCCAGGAAATATGCCAAAATTTGAGTAGAAAAATATTTAATTTTCAGTTACAACACATTGCAAAAGGCATATGTATTTATTTTTCCTATAAATACTCAACTGCCTTTATCTTGAAACATAACAACAAAAATAGTCTCAGAAGAGTGTCCATATCAATTATACTCCATAGATGGCACTTCCCACAGGGCTTTTGAAATTCTGTGGAAAGAAAATAAGACACTTGAAAAATGGCATGCTTGTTGAGTGATTTAGATGCCTGAAGCATGTGTAAAAAGAGGTAAAGGAGCTTGGTTTAACCCTCAGGCTCTGCTTTTTGAAACCATTCCTTACAATGGGAACACTGAACAACTGCTAAATCTTCCACTAAGAGATGGGATTTCAAGCTCTGTTTCTGGTGACTGGTTTCAATTCCTGGTGTATTAGAAACACAAATCTTCCAAATCACAAACGCTAAAGGAAAACATCAGAAAATAAAGCAGCCTGATTTCTTACCACCATCTCCCAATAGGGGCAATCTTCTTTTTTTGTTGTCAGTTACCTTTCTTGGCAAACATTTCTGCAGCCTTTAAATTCAGGAACTCAAACAATGAATGCTGTCATCAGCTGAACAGTGACCATTCCTGATCTGAGATGCAATCAAGAATAATTCCAGTAGAGTTGCTTATAGACCATCTTGTCTATTACATTTATGATTCTTACATAAGAGGAACTGTGTAGACTGCTGGGACTGCAGGGATCCAAGTCAACCATTTCCTAATGGTCTGTTACGTAGTTGAGCTGGGACAATAAAAAAGGCTGGAGATAGGAACACGGCAGAGAGCTGGTGAGCCTCCTTCTCCTGCCTTGGTTGTTCAAGGCAAACTTACACAGGAGAAGCAGTTAAGGTTTATAAAGTGAACAAGGAGGACTAAAAAAGCTGGAACATTAAATTAAAACTACATGTGACGAAAGACAGATGACAAGTTTCTCCAACCAGTAGGATTAGGTAATAAAAACATATTCCTGGAAACACACAAAACCCAAGTAAAATCTAGAAGAACCAGTATGCTAAGAAATAGTTGCACCTCACCCTAGACAGCATCTTGGTGAAGTATTACAAAGAAAAGAGAATGAGAGAGCTTATACCAGTGCTACTCTTTTGAACTCTGCCGTACAAAAAAGAGCCCAACTAAAGTTATTATAAACTCCTACAGTACTTTTCATAGTTTTCATATGCTTTTCATAAAATGAAAACAAACCAGAACAATTTTGCACATTTTAGTGTAAAGGAAACTGGCTCCATTTGGCCTCTTCAGTCAGAGAAAGTGAAAACCCTTCCTTTTTGCAGAATTAGCCATCAGTCAGTCATGACATAATCAGAGCACTATGGAATTTATAGAAAAGAGCCCTAAATGCTAAGAAGAGTGGAAGATTCACCCCCTCCCAGATAAAGGTAATACTTTAAATTTACTCTACTATTTAAACCTAGAATTTTTTTAACCAGATTTATGTGCCAACTCATACAGGACTTGAAAAGCACCGATACCTGAAAGGCTATAACTGTGTCTTTGAAACAGATTGAAAAAATCTTTGAAAAGACTGAAAAAATGAAATACCATAGGAGGCTGAAAGTTGCAAGACTAAGGAACAGAGGGTAAGAAGGAAACTTTGGCAGCCATGTGAAACACAAAGTAACTTGCAGGAGACGGAACAGAGAAGGACTGGCCAGGCAATAAGACATAAGCACAGGATGAAACACAGGAAAAGGAGTTAAAATTCCTGCCCTGAGAAGCTGCATTACAGGAGCACTGCTCACTCTGTAATCTAAGAGCAGCCCTGGCACAGTGATAAGGCGGCAGTGAGGCCACAGCGTAAACAAGGAGCTAACACAGGAACGATGTGTCTGTTGTGAGGATGCTGGGAAATTAGGCAAGCAAAGCGGTTTTGAACAGCCATGACTAAAGAGGACTGAGACTGGCATGAAAACTGCCACAGCCATTGTTCAGTGTTCAAGAGTGCAGAAAATGTCCTCATCTGGAGCCTGTTCCCTGGAGGAGAGGCGGCTGGCAGCTTCCTGGGGGAAGCAGGGCCACAGCAAGAGTGGCATGGCAAGACAGCAGGAGTGAGAAGCTGAAATGTTAAGAATAACTAGTGACATCAGAAGTACAAGTCAGATGATCAATAAACTGTGAAAGGTTAGGTTACCTCCCATGGGATGCTTTTATCATTTCAGCTCTGGTAGCTAAAGTCTTGTACCCCAATTCTCAGCTGGCATCATCTGTCATTCCTCTGTTAACTTCAATGTAGGCAAAGCTTCTTTATGCCACCTGAGAAGCTTGATGCAGAGCCTCTCTCAAGAGAACAGGGATGAAAGAAGACAGCCTTCAGAGCATCTCATTTTAGCATGGGGACAGAAACATCCAGATTTAGGATGACATTCATAAAACATTTTTGCAATATATAGGATCAGCAAGTTTTTCTCCACTCTCTCAATTATGCCACAGAGTGCATCAAACTGAAAAAGTGTCATGTAGATTTCACTGAATGTTATTAAATATTTTTGATTCATTATACATCCTCAATCTTACACTGGATTTTGGTTGTCTCAGGCAAGGAAAGCAGAAAAACAGCCAATGAATATGGAAAATTTCTTTCGAAGGTAGCACAACAACTTTTTTTGGCAGTTATGTACCCAACTGCACTTTGCAGTTTTAAAATTTCCTCATTTGGAAGAGAAAAAATGCAAGAAATTGAGACATATTTCAGATCAGAAAAAATATTTTCCAGTCATTTTCTTGGATTATCTCTCAAGAGTCAGTAATTGTTTTAAAAAGTATTATCATTCATTTAGAAGTATAACTGAACTGTCAAACTTGATGAGGTACTCAATTCAGTTTATAGTATTAGAGAGAAGTGTAATAAATTAAACTAGAAAAGTATTCCCCTTTGTTCTAAAAAAGGGATCTTATCATGATTGTACCTTTTTCCTAGTGCTTTTAAGTGTTTGCATACATGTCATAATGAGAAGTAAAATAAATGCAAACAGCTATCTGAGCTTTGATTTACCATACTCTTATTTCCCCAGGGCCTGGAGAGGAAGCTCAAACAACCACAAACTTCTAAAATATCAGTGAGAGGCCTTGAAATACCAACACTGAAGTTACAGTTAGCTGGCTTTTGTAAAAAATCAAAGGCTTTATTATATTGATTTACTAAAATCAGATTCCTTCTCTCCAAATAAGCTTTTGAGTCAAACAGTCATAACAAGCACAAACATAAATGCCATTCTAATTTGTTATCGCCAGAAAGTTTTTAAATGTTCTAGTGTGTGCTGTTTCTTCTATACTGAATACTTGAGCGAAAGTTCCACTTATGAGCCTGCCAGAGTTCATGCAAATATCAGGCCAACCACTTCTGTCACAGGAAAAAAGGCAAATGTGCCCAGTAAATCACATCAGAACATGAAACACTTTTAAACTCAAACCTGGGATGATCTGCTATCAAGAAATCCAAGCTGAGCTATATTTGGGTTTCTGAGCTACTTTATTTATATTTCACCTAGGAGAACCCTTACATACACGTTTCTCTACACCCATCAGCACACAGGCTTATTTTCACTTTCCAGAAAAAGCTTTTTTGATATAAGGAACACAAATACCCTAAATTCTAGATACTACTGTTGCAGGCAAGATAAAAACAGGACAAAGATAAATGCACATACAGTTAAAATGCAGAATTTCTACGTAACTTTACTCCCAGTTCCAAAATCTATGACATGCAGATGATTCCATTAGATAATGATAATAAATCAGTGTAAATTATGGCATCAGGTTAACCAGTCAGACACTAATGTGTCCTCTGCATGGTATCAACGCACAGAAAAGTGTCAGGGAAGAATGTAGAATAGCATTCTTTTGGCCGTGGATCTTCTATGCACAAATCAGTACCCCTGTCAGTGAGAACCCAGTGAAGATGCCAACTCAGGTTTGACTGAGTGGTAGCACTACTTACAGTTAAAGAACTGTACAGGTACAATATCTCTAAGTCAGCAAGTACCAGCTTATCAGCATCTTCCAGTCACTTCAATAAAACCTTAATATTGACTAATTAAATTGAAAGCATGTGTGACATAACTGTGTGTGTGCACTTGCAGACATATGTAACTCTTGCATCATATCCTGAAATGCTAAGAAAAAGTTGTGGAGAAGACATGATGCAAAAGGCTCCTCTCATCTCCCTTTTTAAAACACATATAATGACTGATGACACATACACATGAGAAAGGCAGCATGTTTTCAATTCTATCAGTATCACTCCACATTGAAAGACAGTGTAGCAAGTCCTCCATGATGTTAATGATGGCTGCAAGGGCACCAAAGGAGATTCTAGAAACCTGCAATCTTTGCCTCATCGCTGATCCAGAGACAATATGAGGCTACAAAGGGTACCAAATACATCCAGAACTTCGGATTTTCACTTTCTTTCATCTCTTCTCTAACCGTGAATACTGCAGGCACATTTATGATAATGTTGAGTTTACACCTGCTGAATAATTCACAGCTGTGAGGCTACCACTATTCTAATCTCAAGGTGATGACAGAGATAGAGGTGAGGTGGAAAAACTCTTCCTTGAAGTGAGGGTATCAACACAGCTACCATTTGGGCATGCCAGCAGGTATGTCCTGAAGTATCATAGGGCAGCATGCTCCAAGCAAATTAGACAGTGGGTGGAGGTTTGCTGAACAAGTATACCCAAATAGCTTTGCTATTTCAGGGGTGTGACAGCCAGTGCTCCAAATGAAACCCTTGGAAGGCAAGATGTAGGGCAAATCTTTCAAGGAACTGTAGACAACTTTTTTTTTTTTTTTTTTTAGGAAAAAGGACGCCTGACCTCAAAAATGCATTGAAAACAGTATCTCCCTGTTGTTTTTTTTTGTTGTTGTTGTTGTTGTTGTTATTGTTATTTTTGTAGAAGCATGTTCTCCCCAAAACACTGCAACAATTAGGGTTTTGGTTTTTCTCCTTTTTACTGCATAGCAAAATCTAGCATTTACACACAACTTCTTAGGCTTACAACCTGTCTATTACACCCAGGAAATCAAGAAAGACCTTCTATCATTCCAATGTTTCTTATAAATATTTATGGAACATCCTGATCTTTGACAAGCATTGGGCTAAAAATGGTGGTGATCCTAAGCAGAGAAACAGGGAGGACTGAACAGAAACCTTCCCCAGAGGAGGGGGAAAATCCAACAGAAGGATATTAATACCTTCTAAAGAATCTTTCTAATGAGATAGTAAATGTCATGCCAGTTGGAGGGTGGCAACACGATATTACTTACTGTGGTAGCTCATAAATAGAGGTCTTATGTATTCTATGCATAATTAACAGTTGCAGATGTTTATTAGCAAAGATGCATCTGTTTGTATTAGACATTGTGTCCTATTCTGCTCTCCTTTGTACCACATTGCCTCGAACTGCAGCATGCTCAGGGGACTCTCTCTCCCTCTGCTCAAATAAAACACCGAGCATATTTGCACAGAGACTGAAAGAAAATGAATAGATAACACTAAATCCCTGGCTTGCTGTTTTTCAGAAGTCCACCTGGTGGATTAATGATACCTAGCAGCTGAAGAGTTGACAACATGCAAAGAGAAAACACTGTGGGTAAGGCAGGGAAAACGAACAGAAAAGATACAGTCCCAGTGATGCTGCAAAGCAAAGGAAAGGCAGGGTTTATCAGACTGCAGAATTCAGTCAGGAGAGGCAGAATATGAAAAGGGACATACAATGCTAATACAGCTGCTGGGAATATTAGGCAGCAGTCAAGACCCAAACTTGGATGGATAATGACAGAGCAGGCAGAGAAGATGGGCTGCTCTACAGAAAGTTAAGGAGGAGTTACTGAGGAACATCCCTCTCATCTTGAAAGAGTTGTGAACGTTTTAATAGTCTCCATCCAGTTTATTTTCTGCTGCAGACAGAGTATGTCTTTCAGGGAACAACCTTGACTACCATGCAGTTGGCCTCATTTCCATTACCGAGACCTTACATAAGGCACTCCAGTAAAAGAGATTACATAAATATACAAAAAGCATTATGAACTCACAAGCAAGGAAATGCCAATCTTCTACGATGCTTTCTTATATTTTTGTCTCATTAATGTGAAGATAGTTGTGGTTTTGTGGAGTATAGATCCAAACCATAATAATTTGCAGTAAGTAATCACAAAAAAGTTTCTCTCATATTTTGCCATTTGGGATTTGGGGGAATTATTTGAAAAACAGAGAAAGACATCTCAGGTTCACAGCTGTAATCCAAATATGGAAGAATTATTCCTTTTTATACCAAAAGGGTGTCTTGGAAAAGATAAACTCTTAGATGTTAACTTTTAAAATCAAATAATGCTCTCAAGCTGAAAAAAAATCCCAAGCTAAGTATAAAAGACCTTGTTCAAGTAATTGTGTGACACACTTAACATCATCCCTATTACACTACTTATCTAAATTGCCCCTTTCCCATTTATTTCACTTTTCACCTCAGTAAATGATTTCAAGCCTACTTTGTCTGTATCTGTTTACTTTCTTTTGACAATCTACTTTGATTTCTTGAAAAAGTGTTATAAATCTCTCCTTTAAACTTAAAAATTTCAGATAACAATACCAACCTGCTACTAATGCTACACTGTATGAGAGCAAGAAAACTATTTCCATGATTTTTTATAATGATGTAACACTAAAGTTAGAAAATATTATTCATGATTTGTGCCCTTCAGAATGGAAAGATCTCTGAAAGGCTCTCTTTGGAATGCAGAGACTTGGTTTCAACCACCAGAGGGAGTCAATCTGATTTTTCAGGACAACTACAAGATCAGAATGAACAGAAAAAGCACTGAGAAGAACTCACTAACAAATAATGCTATTTAATGCAGATTTATATGGATACCAAACATAATGAAAATAAAGTTTGATTTGAGTTTTGTTCATTGACATAAGCAAGTCACCTTTTTCACTTTAAGTGCTCATTAACAAAATTCCTACTCTAAAATTACTTCAGATTAACAAAATTTTAAGGAATCAAAATATAATATTTTACATAAGAACAATACTTATATTCCTACACAACCTACTACTCTTTCTTGAGTTCAAGACACTACTGTACTCAAAAGTCTTTTCACCAGCTGTAAATACAGCAGGTTTTCTTCAGTTTATTTATGGTTCAGTCAACTCAATCAGCAAGTAGTTATGGATTTACTATGGTGAGTACAGGAAAGAGACATTTCTCCTCATTCTAACAATCAACTGCCTTTGTAATTTTTAAGCACAGGAGAAGCAAACTATAGATATTATTAAGATGATGGCAACTTTCTCAGTACATTAGCTGGAGATGTTTTCTGTGATTATTATTCTAAATGAACACTGAAAAAAATAGTTCTACATTGTGTAATATTCCAGAAACTAATAAAACACTTTAAAAATTCATCTTTGATGTCAAAGAAACAACAGACATCAAAAATTTCTATGCAATTCTGATGCCACTTAGCAAGTGCAGTTCAGAAAACTGAAAAATCCAAAAGTTATTAGCCATTTTTGTTTTTCCACATTTCAGCAGGTCTATTTTTCTTACCAGGGGATTGGTTTTTTCTCTCTTCATCTCATCTGATACGCAGAAAGTCAGTCAAGTCAGTGAGTCTTTCTTCAGTTTCAAATGAGAGTCTTTCTCAACTAAGTTTTGCAAGAAATTACATTTCCTATTAAGAAGTCTACAAAAATCAGTGGGAACTCTTCTCAAATATCAAACTCAAGTTTTAGAAACCCACAGATGAGGCCTGGAACAGGCCCACTAGACTAATGGAGTCAAGCACCAGAAATTACTCTTTGAGAAACTCTCTGTGTCCTTTGAGAATCTCAGCCTAATCATTTAAATAAATCCTAGTCATACAGAAACTCCCACCCCCCACTTAACACATTAATCACTGAGAGGAGAAGTTCCTTCTCACCAGACCTAAGATGAGCAACTCTCAGCACATTTAGTCCTGTTGACTGAGCTTTTGAACCTGGCTGGAAACATCATTACAACAAGTTAAAATTCTGTAATACAAGAGGCAACTTGAAAGTAAGTGCTCACGTTCTGCACTGTAAGCAGAACTTTTTGGAATCAATGAGATGGCATTAAAAATATGTTATGGAATTATTGTATCAGGCCTTGCATATTAAAGATTGGGAGGAAAAGGCAGTGCATCTAATTTAAAGTTTGCCACGGGTAAGCTGCATTAATAATTTTAAGGTAAAACACTGAGAGAGCTTGTTACTACAAAGAACTTATCAATATGTTTGCTTTAATATGAGACAAACTGGAATTTAGCCTGAATCATCCTCATCAAGGTACTGCAGAAGGCTGGATCCCAAAATTTTCAACAAAGCATTTTAGTTGCACCAGGTCTGCATATCTTAGTAGGTTCCTCTGTTCAGAGTATAAGGGAGTTTTCTCAGAAATGCAAGAATTCTTCCTGACTGCTTCCCTTCCTATGGTTTTTATATTTGTTCCATGTACACTTATATCTTAGGGTTATGTTGCTAAGAAACAGGAGTTTGTTTTGGTGAATGAGGGTATTTTCACTAATTTTAGATGTGCTTGTGTTTGGTTTTTTCCCCTTAATTAGGATCTGATAGCATATCTGAACTGAAATTTCTAGTGTTATGGATGTGACCAGCCTTGGTCAAGCACCCTCTCTGCTGACTGTAAATTTCAAGTAATTAAATGAGTGCTGAGACCATTGTAGCATCTATAAAAGAATGTTTCACACAATGTCCGAGGACCTGAGGGTGATGAGCACACTCCATGAAGCTGACTTCCCCCTGCCCACCAACATAAGCCACCACGTCCCAGAACTCACACACAATATACACAACACTAGCTACTCATCTCTGTGGACAGAAGCACTCTGGATTAAGTACAGGGATAGTAGGGTGTGGACCCTGCATAAATAGGGAATGACCAAGAGTCAGCCCACCTGCAGGAAAGGATATCTGGAAATGCAGCCAATGGAGATGATTCTGATATCACCCATTCCAAGTACATGAGTACTATTTTGTCAATTCAGAGCTATGCACTCGATGAAATGACACAGAGAAAAGCTGATACCCAATACTATCACCTTTCACTTTCTCCACAGAGTCCCAAAGTGACCAAGGGATGCTCTTGGTTCAGAAAGAGCTCATTTATGCACCCATAAAATTCCATTTCCTTTCCAATCACATCTACATCTGCCAGACAAAAAACCTGAAGTTGATAGCCAACAGACACGTAAAACAACTTCTGACCTTAAATGCTTTTTGAATACAGTTTAAATTAATAGCTCAACTCCACACCAGATATGATAAAAAAAAAAGCATATGATCTTTCTTAAAAAAATGGGACAACAACCAAATGTCACTGTCCATTATCATCTCTATTCATCCATTTCCAGAATTTGTTCCATCTTTCCTAAAGTTTCTTCCACCTCATCTTAGAGGACATTCTGATAAAGTAGCAAGCTAAGAAATATGTCTTTTACTGAAATAAACGTTACAGAGTTCTAAGAATTTGCACAATTCACTTCCTCTGCTCTTCCTTGACAATGTCTATTTAGAAGACATCTATTTATTCCTCACCACATTTCACAGTTCCTGTTTCTAAATGAAAATCATATTAACAAAGGGTAGAAAGACACAAACACGACTAAGGAAACCAAGACTGTTTTTCTAATGTAGGTACAGTGGTGTTTCCAGAGGGAAAAAAAATTCCAAAACCTTCAAAGATGGGCCTCTATGTAATTTACCTTTCAAGACTTTCTGACCTTGTTGAAAAAGAGCAAAGTAAAAAGGTGTTTAAGATAAAATGAGTAATTGTAGGTGACTGTATTACACTATAAATGGTTTCCAATTTACCTTTCATAACTAAAGGTCAAAACTGACCTTCTTCCACAAAACAGATCTGTAACTATTTCATGGTAAATGTTTGTCTGTTCACCATTATTGTCACATTGGATTACAAGCACTTCTTCCTTCCTGTAATACAGTGAACATCATGTTAAAGTAATTTCAAGATGATATATAGTATTTTCAAAAAAACCCCAGCGGAGTGAAAGGAATCCACTTTCCACAAACTCAGTCTGTGCACAGTTATCACTCTTGTCTCATTATTTTCTGCTTAAACTAAATTACCTACGTCCTCTTCCACACTGCAAAAAGGAAAAAAAAAAAACCTCAAATACATAGAAACCTGCTGAAAGAATATGAAGATCACAGCACAAATACTAAAAAGAGCAACAGAACTGTGGAAAAACTCCAGCCAAGCAGAACCTTATTTAAGGAGATCGTGTAGCAAAATTCAGACTTTCTTGTGTGTGTTTTGAACAGATGTTGTGTATTTGCTTCTTCCCATGCACTTTATAAGCTCTCCACCATCATCTCCAGGTACTACTTTTGCCGATGGAACATTTGCTAGTGCCTCCTCCCGCTGTGAAACTTCACTGGCAGGGTCACTGAACCAGGGGTATACATTGGCATGGGCACACAGAGCTGCTCCCATCCCTTCCCTGTGGTTTCCTTTCCCACAGCAGGCTCCCCAGTATTCCAAGGCAGAGCCTGAACCAGTATAAACTTCCTTCAGAATGACTGCGGCTCCATTCCTCAGCCCAACCCTGGGCACCAGGGACTGACCACAGTCTCCTGAGTACAGATGTATCAACATGCTACTGGAGTTGCTGAGTAAAATGATTAATGTATTGAAATACCTGTATTTGCTAACACAGTATGTTCTTAACCATTTTCTAAGGCTTTTTGGAATCTGTAGCTTGCAATGACATAAAAGATTAGAATACAACCCACAAAGGTTTCTTCTCAAAACGCCTTTTTGGCCACAAAATGAAGTCCACTGCATCCCTGTGGACCATTAAAGTGAGTAATCTACTTGAAAGCAATACTTGAAAAAGGGAAACTCTTGAAATTTTGTTCCATTTAGATTTTTTCGTAAATCTATATATAATTTTATATTGATCTAATCTTAATTTTTTAAATTTTATTTTACTACTAAAACATGCTACAAACACACAGTTTATTCAAAAACCACAGAAGCATTGGGGTCTGCTATCATAAATCAATCAAGGTGAAAAAGAGCAACTAAGATGAAAAGTAACATTGACTTCATTTGAAGTTTACATTTTCATTTTATATAAAAATATATATACTAATATATATATACAGAAAGAGAGCTAGACTAAGAAACAGACACTTTAAGGCTCTGCCAAGAGCTGCAAAATAAAGAACAATTTGGGTCATACTAGAAAAGAGTATTTCTTCTTACATAGTTCCAGCTAATGGTTAGTATGGAAAGCTAGAGAAAAATGGTTGAAGTATAACCATTATTAAATCCAAGAAGAGCTTAAAATTACACCTCAGGGAGCTAAGCTGCTTCATGCTGTGCATAAGCTGCACATCTCCTCTCCCAGCAGCTCTCGGCAGCTCTCCCAGGCAGGGTGCAGACTGTAACAGATCTGCTGCCATAATCCTCTCCCCAGAGAAAAGGAGGAGCTCCCTTGTCTTGTTTTAGGAAAGGAGATGAGACACAGGCTGAAGTCACTCTGAGTATGTGCTGTTTGAGCCTTAAAGTGACAGCCACGTGAGATACAGCCAGTGATAGGCCTGATTGCCTTAATAAACCAATGTGTATAATCAGAGCCTGTGAGAAGCAAGTGCAAGAGCTGTGAAGCAAGCAGGAGCTGAGTAAGCAGGGACTGCAAAGAATTATTTCTTCATGGATGAATATGAATCCTACACACCCCACACTCAGCTAGTAAAACATAATCCTGTATTTAATACAATTAAGCCAATTAACACCATATGAACACTATTTAAAAACTTGTCAAGTTGGACAGCCCAGCGCCTTGGGAACAGATTTCATTCAGCAATGATAAAATGACTCTTAACATTAAGCAGAACGTTTGCAGCAGAGGAGGACCACTTCAGAACAAAAAATAGCCCATGATAACTGATATTGAAAACTTCCAGTAGCAACCTCCCAGCCATCTCAGTGACCTCTCAAAGACAGAGCCACCAACACGAAGCCAATAGTCTTTACCTAGTTTCAAACTAAGTAAAGAAAACCATCTGGCAAGAAAACTCAACCAGACAGCCACAGGGCTGCTAAACTGCTTTAGTGAGGCTGGCTGGCACTGGGGTTGTGGGGTGAGAGGCAGTGGGGTGAGAAGGAGGTCTGCACTGCTAAACAAAGCTCTGCTCCCCCCAGTGACACACCGATTTTCTGCCATTCCCCACTAGATGAGTCAGTGCAATATGGGGCAGGAACAGTCAGGTTAGGACAGAGTAGTGGAAATCTTGGTCTTTCTAAGAGTGCTTTTGGTCCTCTCCCTGTACTTTTCTGCTAAGAGTTGGCTTCATGGCACCAGCACACATAGTAAGACAGAGGAATGATGGAAATGATTTCTTCCTTTCCTTTGGTATTCATAACTGGCATATAGTAAAAACAGCTCCCTTAAATGAGGTGGAGAAGAAGGGAGCATGAGAACTTCATAGATTTTAATAAGACAGAATAATGAAAAAGGGCTGCCAACTCCAAGTGTAAGGCTGATGGCTTTAACGAACCACTGCACTATGGTAGACCTTGAAGTTTGGGTCTGGACTGAAACAATCCCTTCTGCCAACTCTACGCCAAAATCCATGGGCTGGTTGCCAGCACCCTTCCGTTGTGAGTTTTACACATCTTAAAGGACAAGCAATTTTAAGTCTCTCTTCAGTCCAAATGTGTATTAAGGATCCCAAGTAAATACCTGTTGCTTTCATTCCTACAGATTTTTCTCACATCTTTTGGTCAACTTCTGGCTGCTAAATCTTACCAGAGTACTCACCTGTAAACATTTCTCTTAGCCCAACAGGCACTTCACACTATATTGCTGATCTATGATAAAGCAGGTAATTTCAGAGAGAAAAACTTAAATGGGTGAAAAGGCAAAGAGAGAAGTCATGCATTCAACCATGCTGCATTAAAAAACGGATGTGCAGAGATCTGCAAGTTTTTAGAGTATTTACAGAGACAAAAAGCATTTGAAAGAAAATCTCTGCTTTTCATGTTAATTCTTAACATTTTTTATGCCTCCTTTGACCCATGCTCTCGTCAGAGTCCTGCTTAGAGTCAGTCTGCCAATACTTTCCAGGCTGTGGCAATCCCCTAAAAGTAAAGCTACTCGGTATGTTCAGAAAAGGGGGACAGGTGTCTACCACTAGGCCAAACTGGAGCCTCTTTTCTGCTCTCCACACCCTTCAGGGACAGAGCAGAGAAAGACAGTGACAAATCCAGTGGCAGAAGCCATTAGTTATTCACACAGTGAGTGTACTCTCCATCATATGGACACTTTGCAATCTCTCTTATCTGGGCATGTATATTTGAGTACATATGTAGTAAAACCTAAATGATTACACCGGAAATTTCCCTCCTACTAAATCTCAATATTTAGATTGATAAATAAGAATTTGCAGTGTCTTGAAACCATCTTCTGAAATGTCTTTCTGGATTTTAAACTGCACCTTTCAATTACTCGTTTAGTCTATTAATGCATTAGCGCTGCAGTTTTTGTGACTATTGCATAATCCTTTAGTCAGAAATGTTACAATGCGGCATTATTTATATGACAGTCTTTTCTAATACCAGTTTCCCTTCTGAAAACCACCATACAATTTGCTTTTCTGATCATATTAATTAATCTCTCTTTGGATTAAACTGCTATCATTTATTTGTTATGCTGTTAGCAAACAGCTGGGTCTTACTAACTTCTGTGTAGTTTGTGTACAACTTAAGATCATCTCCATTACAAAATGCTTCCAAAACTTAAAAAACGGTCTTTAAACTGAAAGTCCTATTGCATGGCATGTTTAATTCATAAGCACTTTCATCTGTAGACAGTATTTTCCCACCACATTTTTGTTTGCAATTTTGATGGCAAACTACAGTTAACAGAAAAGTCAGCTCCACATCAAAGTAAAGACACAGAGCAGATATCTTTGCTTAGACAGGTATGCAAAAGACAGAAGAAGTTATGTACAATTCTGAGCACAACAGCTCTTTGAGGATAAATGATGAAAGATACGATTTCTTACAGTCCGTGGTAAGTATGCATAACAAATAGCTGTACCACTGTTTGGTTTGTGGTTTTTTTTAAGAATATACCACAAAATGGGGAAAGGTACATGGCCAGAATCTGCACTCTTTACTGACCATTTCAGTAGTGTTTCTATAAATATGGCACATGAGCAGCTATAAAGAAATAGATTTAAATATAGGTCATAGGCATTAGGAACAGATTACACTGTACAGGTGGGAAACAATGATTTCTGGCACAAATACAGATTATGTCTGTGTTCAACATGTAGAAAGTCTCCATCAATACAAATCAGCTGCCACCAGTGCTGAACGAGCTCATGTTGTTGTAGAGCACAGCATGAATCTTTGACACAGCTCTATTGCCTTCCATGAGATATTTCTATCTCAAGGAAGTAAAAAGTCAGAAAACAGAAACATTTTTAATGTGGGTTGTGTGAATAGACCTGTGATGTGTGCCTATAATAAAATAAGATTGCATATTCCATAACTGCCAGTACTGGATGAGAAACTACAGAGAAACACACAGAAAAGAGAGACTTGCTATTCCTAGAAAACAGTCACAGCTAGGGTAATTCAGGTAGACAATGCTTCCAAGCTCAATTTTCCCAGGGAAATCTTGTTTATCAATGCCAAAGAGCACAGTGTGTTTGGATGCTCTTCAGAACCCTAATTGCACAGCTCTTCTTCACCTATCCGGAATGGGATGGGCACCAGATAGGTTATGACCACCTCACTATCCACCAAAGATTGCTAACTGCTTTCCTAAAAGGCATAGCATAAGAACCATCCTGGCTGTCTGTCTCCTCCTGAGATTCATCTTTTGGACACAGCATCCTTCTGTCCTTGTCTTGCCAGTTCTCTTTAAAGGAAACACTAAGAGAATGGCCCCAAACCAACCACAGGAAAGCAGTCACATACTTGTCCCACTTCTTACAGATGACACTTTCTTTAATATTTAAAAAAAAATTTACCATCCTATAAGTTCAATATATTGATAATCACTGGAAAATATGACATATATCAAACCCTTGCTTCTCTCAGTCATAGTTTCAAAATAGCAGATTTTCCTTTGCAGTTAGTAAGTTATTTCTCATTCGCTCTGATCTTGCTTTCTGTCCTGCCTGTAAGGCAGAAAGAAAAGAATAAGAGTGGAAAACCTTTACAAACAGTACTTGCCACCACTGCAATGTCCAATGCAGCACACATAGTGTTTCGGTTTGAGACTAATTTAATTGAGAATATTAGTCACTCCAAGATACAGAGAGGAGAAACTGAAGTTCAGATTTGCACTCAAGAGTACAACATAGCTTTATTCCCCTTAGTTGTTTTTGGCTGGTTGGTTGGTTTTTTGTGTGGTTTTGTTTGGTTTTGTTTTGTTTCGCTTTGCTTTGTCAGGAAGAAAATAGGGAGAGAATATGCAGAACATCAAGAAATTAGTGTTTTTCAGAGAACTAAATCTCAACAGATGTCTAATTTACAGCCACAGTTCCTAACAATCAGTTGAAATAAGTTCTAGGTTGACTACTATCACAGATTCATACGCATTTACAGAACAGTCCCCATTAGGCACACCTCTTGAAAGAGTAAAAAGATTCCCCACACAGATTTCAGTCACTGGCCAGGATGCCACAGCCACATTCCTGAGCAGAAAACCACGCAGGGGAACAAAGACACAATAAATATTGCCAGAGATCAACTGCCAGTTGAAAACTGTTGGAGACAATCTTTTCCTTCAAAAATGGTTCTTCATTCATATGGAATTGAACTGATGTGCCTTAAAAGCCTCTTCAACAGAATTCCTTGACATCTGTAATAATTCCATTTAATGCAATATATTGGCTTTTTTGGCTATTGCTACTGACTATTCAGCTGCTAATCATCTTAACATTTCATTTCCTGAGAAGTGAGCTGGTATAGAGAACGTAAGAGAAAATGTTAATCAACTGCACAGACATATATTTAAATAGGATACGGTTATTAAATTAGATTTTAAATTGGCACTAACTTCAAGCAGACACTTAAGAACAGGAAAAAGTAGTTTTATGGCTGTTAGTCTACATCAAACATTGAATCACAAGTGCTTGTTTTTTCCAAAGGGCTTTTTTTGTCTCATCTGTTCCCCAACCCTCACCACATTCCCTGCACTCAGCTTCTAATTCTCAGTTCCAGCCATCAATACAAGCTCAGTGTTCCAGTTTATCCTGTCAGGTTTCTCTTTCCTACCCAGGAAAAGCAAGAAGAGTAACTGAGCACAGGAATGACAGATGTCCTTCGGTACTTGGATCCAGGTTCAGATTCAGCCTACAGCAGCCAAGAACCAAAACAGCTGAGCTCTGAAATGGAGCACATTCAAATGCAGATAAGATGGAAACTTCGTGTTATCTACACAGCTCTACAACTTATCACACAGAAACTGTGGTTTTACCAAAATCTTTATATTGGCCAGATCTTTACAAAGTAAGTAAATAAAATGCATTTTTCTAGTGTGATAGTACTAATATGTTCAAGCTACAACAAATTCCAAAACTTTTTCTCCTGACTATGTACATTCCACATGCTCTTAAAGATCAGCAGGAATTTTAGTATGAGCACTGTAGGAGAGCCACATCAGAAAAGCAGGTAAGGTGACATTTGACTGGCATAAGATTTGGCAGGCCTGCCTTGCTGCTGATGCCAGGATGATTTTTTTGCCTTTTCCTTTACACCCCTCTTATATATCCTTTCATATAGTTTTTATGTATTCTTAGTGCTTTTAGCCTACATACTTGTAATTTTCCAAGCCTGATAACTTAGCTGAGACCCACTGTATAGTTAAACCAGAAGACCAAACAGTCTGGAAGCCCCAGACACCAAGGTCCTCTCCAGAACACATTTCTGTAAACTAAGACAGGTCGATCCAGGGGAAAGGTTCCTCAGAACCAGGGGTTCATTCGAGCCTCTCATTGAGGAATCTTTGATAAATATGCTAATTTTCAAGGCCTGTAATTGTGTGCATTTTCAGTGTGCATTTTGGGGCACTCCACCTGGACGAAGTGCTGCACCCAAGGTTCCTTAAATAAATACCGAGGTAAAAACCCCTTTTCCCCATAAACTGTGTTTTGGCTTTAATTTTAAGACCAGGGAAAGGCAACGCTGCAAGCTCAACACACCTATAGAAAGAAGCACCAATCACACATCCACGAATGCTGAATTTAGAAATTTAGGAGGAAATTCTTATCACACCAAAGTGAATACAAAATATCACATGAATTTCAACAAGGATGAATTTTACACACACTTTTAAGAACTTGATTATTATCCCTCCTCTGATTGATGTCACTTGCAAAATTTTCCTTAGCTTCTACTTTAACAGCCAAATGAAATTTCAAAATTCAGGATGGATGGTGATTTCCTACTGAGACAGAGCTCTGTGAGCTGCAAGTAATAACTTCATGCAATTGCAAGTCCTACAATTTCCAGTACTTACAGGTATTGAAGCAGACTGCAAAGAAGACTTTATATGTATTTTTTTAATATTCTAATTTTTTAATATACATATATTAAATATATAATATATATAGTTGGGTTTTTTTCCTGAACTAAAAAATAAAAGGTAAAATTTTAAAACCCAGGAAAACCTTTATGGGTTTGCTTTGTTCTTCCCCAGCCACTGTAATATCACCAGCTTCTAGTAGCTGATCATTATTTATTTAGCTCCATGCCCACGCAGTTTGTACTATTCCTGAATGTGGGGGAGAGCTACTGTAGATCAGTCTTCAATTAAGCAGATGATCTGAAATCAAGGAATAGAATTCAAGAAATTAAAGGACTCAGAATAACTGGCTGGTGAATGCAATTCAGATGCCACAGAGATTTTGATTTGACAAAACTCATGCTTCGTTGAGTCCAGTGAAACCCTTTCACTGGGGAAAATGAAGCTGAGATGAGAGCAGTAGGTGAGATGAGAGCACCAGAGAAATATGTCTGATTTTTTTCCCTAAATTTGGTAATTGCTATAGAGAGGTAGATGTTCTTAATATAGATGAAAATCTGATTTGCTTGATTCCCAAAATTCTCTTGAAATACATACTAATTTATTCCTTCAGGCAAATCTTTGTCATTGGTTAAAATAAAACATAAATTCCAATGTGATACAGAGAAACAAAATCCATTATGTTCATAATCTCTGTGTATATATCCCATAATATTAATACTTATTTTGGACCTAATTTTGAATGTAATTAAATCCTTCAAAGATTCTCAACTAAAAACCTATGGATTTTGGTTTGTTTTTATTTTTTTTTCCAAAAGCATACATTAACAGAAAAAAAATTACAGAGGAAATGGATTCTATTGGTAATGCAACTGAAACAGTGCTGCTCTCAAGAAACATTTATGGGATCTCTGTAGATGCAACAGTTAATACATGGCATAAAGTTACAAAATCTTGTAACTTGTTACAAGCAATCTTGTTTCTAAGAATGAAATGTCTCGCAATGTACAATGCCAAAGTTCTTATTTTTCATACTGAGAATTTAGCTGGCATGTATCTTTGGAATTAGCCTGAATCAGATGGAATTTTGCAGCATCGGTGTGCTTTCTCACAAGACGCTGACAGTAGGAGGCTGCATTTTCAGCAGATATGGGTAATCACTTCCTCCTCCTATTCAAAGACAAAGCTCTGCACTTCTGAAAAGCAGAAATCTAGTGAAAGATAGTATTTTGGAGAGCCCCTTTATTCTTCAAAGGAATAAAATCCACTGAATATTATTTTAGTTGAAATTAGTATCTTCTAATGACAAAATTTATGTGGGGGAGTTTCCTGACCAAGGAGACACACAATGTTAGTTTCTCTTCATGATGCCACGCCTGGAATACAATTCAAAAGCAAAATTATTTTCAGTGTGGTCATATTAACCTGTCTAAATAGAAAATCTCAGTGTTTTTTTTATATTTCCTGATAGAGAGTTAATTTAATCTTGGCTCATTGTACCCCGGAGTGAAACCCCACCTTACTCAGTTACTGAATACACAGAAAATTTACTGCATATTTATCATGTGTCAGAACTAATGACATCAGTGAATATCTAGTAGCCTAGAGCCAGATGACAGAGTAGCTCTGCTGACTGAAATGGAAACTTTGCAAATCTGTGCCATCTTTAACATTTTGCTAGATAAAAGAAAACAAACTGGAATCCACGATCCCTCCACTTTCTGGCACTATTAAATGGTTTGTGAAACCATCACTTGGTGAGCGATGTCTAACAATATGAAAAAAGTTTAAAGCTTGAGTGCTGGAATCCTCTTTTACACTATATGCCACCTTTCTGAAATAAGAGTTCTTGGGGTTTTGACCTTCTGGGGTATAGTAACCAAAGAAAATAAAATCTCTTGTCTTCCATATCTACATTCACACCAGCAAACACCACCAGATCATGAAAAATTACTTCTGCCACAATTCTAAGGTAGATGACAGTTCAACACCAAGATAATTGGTGCACAAATTATTAATTTCCCTTGAAGCCAAGTTACCTTGTTTTATTATCATTCTTGATAAGAAAAGGTGTAGAGACCCCAGAGTCTCGAATCTGGAGATGTTTTCAAAGGGATTTGGCATAGTCATTGAGAGAAATGTAGTGAAGCTTCATGCTTCCTGATGATTCTAGATATTCTAATGATGACAACATATACAGCTACTCCTTTCATTCATTTTCCTTTCTCTTTCATTGAGAGCTCAATAGCTGCTCGCTCCACTGTCAGATTACAGCTCGAAGACCTATGCTAGTTGAGAGAGGCAAGGAACATGATATTCCCCACAGTCTGTGCCAGCCTCCCTGCAAGAGGTCCATCTGAGTCAGTCTGCACAAGGTAAGCAGTAATTTAATCACCATGCTCATTCAATGCTCATTCAATTCTTTTTTGTCAATTATCTTTATGTCAAATTTTTTTTATCTCAGTACTTTTATATGCCAACTGCAGGATCTGGATTTTCTTCCAAGGAGACTGGAAAGTCATTTCACAGAGATCAATAACAAGGACAGTGTATTTTGACTGGCATCAACAACCAAGTTAAATTCATAATGGTGTTCAAGTGATGAAGATCTCAAGATTACTACAAATCCCCTGAGCTAAGCATTCATTCCTCTAAAATGAATTTACTAATTCTGCCTAAAACTCATTCGCATTGCTCACTTTGGCACTATTTCCAGCAGGGTGCATTACATTATGAGGAACTTCTACAGCAATTCTTCCTGGATGTCTTATTGACTAGACAGCACACCTGTATAAATTCAAGCCAAGTCTTTGCATTAGCCATGATCTTAAACTGCTGACTGGCAGAGATCCCATTCCTTTCCTTTGAGAGTGCTATATGCAGGGTACCTCTTTAAATTCTATTTAGCCTCCTTTCTTTTAAGCTATGTAGGCTGTTCATATCCTTTGTACTACAAATAGAACAGATACAGTTAATTGAAGGCATCCCTGCTGCTGAATTTAGCCTGATAGTCTGGTAGTCTGAAACTTCAGAGGAAGTCCCTATAACACAGAATGAAAGGCCACTTTAATTTCCTCTGACCCCATTACAGACCAAAACTTTTTGACAGAAAGGGTTTTTTTGATACAATAGGAAGAAGCAGTTTTACCCTTCTGGCAACATGCTTCTAGCGCTCCCATCAAGCAGAAGCTGGATATTCTACTGGTATACAAACACCAACATAAAGGAATCATATCAGGATGCAAAAAACTAGAAGGAAAAGTTTGCTTCTACAAACTGAGACTTTTAATTCACTTGCAGCAACACACAGAAAAGATATTAGAATTTGGGGAAGGTTTTAAAAGCTTTTAGTTCCTTAAGAAAGACCTTGGATGAACAGCCAGATATCAGCAGTCACTGGCCTTCCAAGTGTTTTTGAGAATCCTAAGGTTCTTCTCGCACAGTTTTCTCTATGCTTAAATAATTTTGACATGTGGATCTTAAGTAATGAAAAAACTGCAGTGTTTAAGTGCTATTTTACCAAAATAAGATCAGCTGTTTTCTTGATTTACACCTAGAGAGGGAATTCCTATAACCTTCTATTTCCACAGGGACTGTTTAAAGGTGGTATACACAGAATTCTTCCGTGAGTTCTCAGATTACACTGGAAACGTGCAAGCACAACCCTGGTTGTTGGAAAAATAGTGCTTTTTTTGCTACTGCTTCATTTCTGTGTAGTGACTATTTACCAGTTCGAACTACCCTATCTTACACAGTTTACTCCTTCCTGAGGAAACAGGAGTTAGTGCTTGTGAACCTGCTAGAATACATAATAGACCAAAAAACCTCAAAACCTGCAGAATGGAATTTATCTTATAAAACTTGGTATTACTTTTCTTTAAAAGCATACTTCAATGCTGCTTTGAAGTATTTCAATATATCCTTAAGTAGCAGGATATTCAGAAGCCTGTGATTCCGATAACAGTGTTTCCATTTCAAACTCTACTCCATTTAGAATTTTTATTGCTCTGATGTTTTGCTCTTAAGTAAGACTGAGTTTGGAAGTCTTGATCTCATTGTCTCAATTGCTCTTGCAAATTTAAGAGGGAAATGTTTGAGACTGGAACCGGGAATACCTAGCTGTTTTATGATTCTGGATTATTTTCTTTTGCTTCTATTGTTTAACAAGCTTCTGGAAATACTATTTTCCTAAGTCATTAAACTGTATACTGTGCTGGTGGCTTACAGGAATTGGGGGACACAATGGGAAAAATTATAAATTACTGACTTGTTTCATTTAGAAATTTACTTTCCCCAAATGACAATTAATTAATTCCTACATAAATTTCCTAAATTATTACATATACACAATATTTTTATAGGTGAGCCTGAGCAAGGTTGATAAATTTGAGGTGATTTATTAAAACAGACCTCAAAAAGGTCTTATGCTTAACACTGCAGGGTCTTTTCCAATGCAAGCTTCCCTCTGCAGTGGTGAGTTCTGGAAATCTTTGAGAAGAGGGAAAAACCACCACCTACAGCACACTACAAGCAAATGAAAGCATAGCAGTCCCTACATACACTCCACTCTTCCTGTCTGAACCATACAAAGCTGGGTCCCAGTTAGAGGATTTAGGACACACTAGTTAGCTAGTTCACTTCCCCCAGCTATGTGCAGAGGAAGGGGCTGCAATTAAGGGCTCTAAAGAAAATCCCTTAATTTCAGAAGAAATGCATTCACATTTCTGTGATTTCTTTCTTTATGAATAACCAAACACACTTTGCTGCACAATGCCTTGCACATAAACTGTGGGGATTTGTTCTCTGTTGCCCTCCAGCACCACAGTGTCAGCCTTGGATGTCTCAGGCTGAGAGAAGCTGGACCCAGAAAACCAAAAGAGCAAAACAAACCAAGACACTCCAGGAAATTTCCAACTGTGCTGTGACTCCGGGATGGGGTGGGTATGTTTTCTTTTAATGAGGGCTGAATATTAGTCACATCTTTGAATGTTGTTCAACACTGCAGATATTGTTGAAAAAACAGAATGCTTGCTGTACTAAAAGGACATTTATAGAAAAATTAGCACAGATGGGGTGAAATTATAAATATGTTGTCTGGACATCTGTGTCATTTATACTGAAAAACCTAAAATGAATGATAATTATCCACATTTAGTGGAGCAAATGAGGAAAGCTTATTCACTGTGTAAATAATACAGTGCCTTTGGCCCCCCTCCAGCAAAACTATATAGGCAAAAAACCTTCAGGATTGCACTGGATACTCTTTGATTCTGATCTAGGCCCAAAGCAGCACTGGCTTCCCCCCATGTTGAATCTGTCAGAAGAGTAGGATCAATTGACCTGTTCATTGGATTGCATCTCAGTATTTCATACACTCATTTATAAGCACAGAATGCTGAATGATTAAGCCTTTAAATATTGTTGTTAATTTGTAAAGATTTAACAAATTTATACAATGCAATAAGAAACCCCAGAGGAAAGATTAAGTCTTTTAATATTAGCTAAGACAAACTTTTTAAAAATTCCAAATTACACATTGATTTTCAGTTCACTAGTGGTGCTCTCGAATCTGCATTTTTTATGAGGATAGCCAGGTTTTCTTCCAGTATTTATTACTTTCCTGAAGTGTTTTCTGCAGCTGTAAAGTTACATAATGATGATAGAAAGACTTCTAAATTACTGTTTATCATGCATTGGGTTCGAGTGTACTTTCAGTTACAAGCACTTTATTTATCCTTTAGGGTGATGTGTCCTTTGAGCTCAATTGTTTATTTCAGAAATGGCAGTAAGAAAAACGACAGGTGGAGTTCATTTCAAACATAACTCTCTCCCCCAAGACATCAGTTTTCCTATGGATGATGTGTGACATCCATTATATTTGAAATGGCTTGTTCTCCTCTAATTGAATTCCAGATTGTTATTTTTGTCAAAAACAAAGGTTTTCTGTGTTCCTAAAATAATTAGGCTTGATTGCAAATCAAATTATCTAATTTCAAAGGCTTGTTTCCCTCTCTGAAATGCCCATTACAGACGGACTACAGATGACTAAGAGTTGTGTCATCCGTGACTTTATTAGGAGAATATTCTAAGTCCTTCATTTTCCCTGTAATCAGAACTATAATTTCTGCAGGTTATTTTAAGATCAAGCTACAGCTAAAGCAGGAAACTCAATTTTATTCTGAGCTCCAGACATGTCGACACAGCAAAGCAGGGCTCCAGTTTTATAGGCTATCTTCTTACATAAAGCCTAACACTGGTATTAAATTCAAGCTCTCTAGGAGATACACCATGCTGACTACTATCAGACAGCTCTCTATTTGTGGAATGAAGTGTGGCACAAATGTTTGTTTTGATAATCTGTTTATAAGCTACCCTTGTAGAAACAATACAGGCTCAGCATGGCCACGTCCTTCTCTCTCTCTCATTTATTTTTAAATGAATAAGGAAAACAATCCTGTACCCAAATGAAAGAGAAGAGATAACGTAACAGCAGTGATGTGCCCTCAAGTTACCTAACAGCAAGCTCAGAGCACGTGTTTCCATTTAGCTCTGCAGCTTTGTTAGTGGTATTTGTTTCAGTAAAATTCCAGTAAGTTACAGAATTAATTCTATGGAGAGAGACTTTACTCTTAATTCTTCTAAGACAGTTAATCATGCTGTAAGCTGTTACACTAACAGTATAAAAAACAGTATAAAAAAGGTGCAAACACCCTTCACCCCTAAAATGTGAAAAATATACCTTTAAAATGTAAGGAAGTTTTAACAAAAGCTTTGGGAGGACATGCAATGCACTGTGTAAAACTAATGTGTGATGAAATGTAAAAGTAAATTAGCAGCGACATTGCAGCCATGAGGTTTTCTTGAGGCTGTGGAAAAAATAGAACATTGTTAGTACTCCACTACTTTTCAACAGCCTAAAGTGGGCCTCACAGCTAAAATGTCATCTCACATTTGATTTTCTATTGCCAGAATATAACTTAATTAACTATTTTTTCCCAGTTTGATGTTTGTAACTCAATAGAAAATCATTCTTTCTTTAATATCTTCTCATCCTCTTCAAAAAGGGCTTGAGGTTGCTCACAATGTCAATCAGTTACCTCCACCTACACATTACTTTCTACACTGTGCCTTTCTTTCCACAATCACTTTCTCATTTTTCCCTGCTAAAGAAGCCTGTCTCCCACCTCTTGTTTTCTCTCTTAACCTTTAACATCTTTCACACTGCCTTTCCATCCTGAATTGTGTATGGTGAAGTACACGAAAGGGAAGTGATGCTAACAGAACTGCTCATTAGTTCTCACTGCTCTTCTCAGTTAGAATCATCCAAACATTATCCTGTCTCTCTTCCTACCTTTTGTACCTGTGGTTTATTACCATTCCGAGGAGCAACACAGTCCAAACTTATTATTGCTTCTCTCACTATTACTATTGTGGTTATTAATAGTGTTATCATTAGTATTAATAAATACTTGCATATTACTAAAGTTTTACAAATTAATAACCAGATTATACCCCTATTGGAAAGCTACCTAAACATGAAAGGGAGGGAAAGAACAAAATGGAGCTTCTTTCTCTCCATGTCCTTTATCTTTCCTCTGTAGGTCGGAAGCTGTAATTATCATAAGGTATCGTGACTGTAGTTCTCATCGTGAATGCAAATTGGTGATGACCTCTGAAATAATTCTTCTGAAATTACAAAAATCAGGGACTTAAAAAAAAATATCTAATGACATGGGGTACAAATACACGAATGCATTCCCCAAGTCAAGAATTACTACAACTACAGTTTATAAAAAGAATTTGTCAGTTTGATTGCTTTATTTTGAAAGAGTAGCATGGGCCATAAATCAAGGTGACCTGTGTAAAGCTATGAGACATCCTTGCACCAAATGTCAGGGAAAAAAATTAGTATATGGGCTATAAAACAGCTTATTTGTGTGCTTAATTTAGATGTAGAATTATATATTATATTGATTCCATGCTTGTTATCTAGAATAGTCACCCTTATGTCACTCCCATTACAGGAATCCCTGTGTCAATGTAAAAATTTCAAGGATGAGCAAGTGAAAGAATGAGCCAAGGTTCTTCCACATATCAGCAAATTATATACTTGGCTAATCAGAAGCCTTAATTTCATTACAATTGGTTGATGCTTTCTGTAGGTGACCAGAGAATTTAGAGGGGTGAATTTAATCTGATAGCTTCATTGCACAGTTCATTTTAATTCAAGACGCAGAGCAGCTTTGAACAGTGACTGCAACAGAGCACCTGTGGCTGTAAAGCAAATGGATTTTGTTACCCCTGACATGAGCATCACTAGCAAGGAACACTTCATTGAGTTTCCACTCACACCCATTCAAATGAGTACGTTCCTGGCTCCAGGAAGAGCCATGTAAAAGCCCAAAGCTTCCATGTTCTGCATGATACTAAGGAGACAGAAAAGCATGTTAAAAAAAAAACAACAAAAACCAGCTAAGGAAAATCTGTTTATCCTTATGCCTCCTCAAGACTTTAACATTTATACATGCAAGACAAAGTGTTTTGGCTGAAAAAAGCCTGATGTCTCCACAGCACTCAGGGAGAGGGGACAGGGAAGTGTCAGCCTGGTGTGTTCTGGAGGAGCACTGAGGCACTCTGAGTTCATCTGCTCTGCCTTACTGTAAACACGGCTGCTGAGCACCAGAGGAAGATTTTGAAGGTCCAGGTTCCATTAATTAAGGATCCTAAGATATATGAACAGTATTTGCATCTTTGTAACGCAGACAACTGCCATTTTATCTACTAAAGTAGAAAAAATTTCTACCTATCAGAACTGCACACATAGTGAACCTCTGTTTCTCTGTTCTCCTGACTATGAGTAACATGAAACTGCTTATGGTTACAAACACAATCAGGCAGGCTTACATGGAAAACTGAGCTGATTAATTAGGGAGAGGCTGATGGTAAATCATTTCCTCATTTCCTGACTGTTTGGAAATTTTCACCAAAGATTCACAGGAGAAATATTACAACTTCCTCTTTTCCTCCCCTCCTCATCCACTTCACTTCAGCATTATGCTGTTCATTAGAGATCTGTACAGGGTGTTATCAGCTGATAACTGACAGATACTATACCTGAGCTGCCATTTTCCATTCTTGTTGCAACTTAAGAAGCTACTAAGAAATGCCACTAAGAGATTGGAGTTTTCTAATTCCAGGGTTCTTGTAGAATGACTCAGAAATAAGGTAGTACTCCAAAAACACTGGGAAGGACATCTTTTGTTATCCTGAGGCACCAGGTCTGGGATAAGCCTGTGGGCATTGTAATCAAAAGGCCCAGTGTTCCTTGAACTTCATATCATAATTAATGCTTTCTCTTCTTTCTTTAAGCTCTAGGAGCTCACTAGAACAAGTGTGTGAATTACACCCATCTGCACAAGTAGCTTAGTTCTGACATGTCCCAAGTTCCCAATTTTGCAAGCTTCATAAGCTTGAGGATTCTTTTTAGGTGTTTTTACTTCTATTGTCAGATAATTATGGATTCAAAGGCAAAGTATCCATAGACATTTCAATAATTTATCCAAAGATAATTTAAAACAAAGGAGAACATGCAAATGAATACAGAGGGATACTATTTGTATCCAGGATATTTCTGAAATTGTAACAGTGAGTCAGCAAAACAACAGCTTGAACGTTGGAGAAAAGCCACTAGAAACAAAGAAGTACTACTAAAGATAGTTCACAAGCACTGACAGCAGTTCTCAGAAATATTATAGTATCAACTTGTTCAGTATCAGTTGCTCACTCTCAGCAATTCTTTGCTAAACAGGCTTTAGCAAAATCCAAAGAAATAATATGTTGGAAGAAAATATTATGACTCTGAGAAATCATATATAACACTTCCACAAAGTCAGAGGGCTAAGGTAATTATTCCTTGCCTGTAGTGAAGCTCACTTCACTCTGCATAAAGATAAAAATCTTCTACCTCACAACAATATTCTGTTTTTTAAAGATGAATAAATGAATGAAATATTTTTTATATTAAATATACTACTAAAACTCTAGTCAGACTACAAAAATTAGCCCCCAAACCCTGCTTTAAATAAAAGTTCTATATAAAGTAAGCATGCTGAAACCTCTAACCCTTATCTATTTAATGAAGGTACCATGAATCCACAGATACCTATGTTTATATTTTAAATGTTTGCTTAATTCCTTTCCGTAACACAGCAACAACAACCTCTTATGTTTCACAAAAGGTGTTGTGTGAATATATTCATATTTAGAAAAGTTCTAAAACGTGGGGACATGAAGAAATTAATAAACTTCGCATTCTGAGTAGGGTACAAACAGGGTGAAGTTAATAATGCCTGCAGACAGGCATGAAACCATGAAGTTATAGAAATATTTTCATCTTTCATCCATTACAGCCATAGATAAAATAAAGGTCCTATAAGAAGAAAACGTGATGAGACTGCACAGTTCCTAATCCTACTGGCTTCTTGCACTTTCTCAGGTTCTTTATTCACTCTTTACCACCTCCATCCAAGCTCCCCCTGGTTCCTACTGTTCATCAGGTCCCATCCTTCCCACCACGTTCCATCTTCCCCATGGTCCTCAACCAGACACAGCCTCCTTGGTCGATCAGTCAGTTCCCTCCCTACTCAGTTTTCTTTTTTTCCCTTTCTCTCCCTTATGCTTCCAGTTTTCAACTGGCCTTCCACCAAAGTCTATTTGTTACCATGCTTGGTGATGGAGGTGGAGGGGTCTGCAAGACAGCTGAGGAATAGAAGATCCTGCCTTTGCTTCAGGCACCTGGAACAGCATCAGGGCTGCTTTTTGGCTGCCTGGCCTTTAAAACCAAGATCGATAAAGAGGACAAGAACACAAGATGCTAATTGAAGACAGAATACCTTGATGCAAAGTAAAACCTGATCTGCAATTTAAATTTGGCCAACAAAAATAGATTTGCACAGTGAAAATGAAAATTCGTCTTTCAGCCACAAGTATCACATGCCAAGTTCCTGATCTAAAGCACAAAAAGCATCAGAGTTTCATGCTCTAGAATAAGGCAGGTAGAACTTTTCAAGGACAACATAGTTTATTTTTGTCTAGCTCCTTTCTTAAAAATGGTTGAAATGTTTGGGCCAAAAATAACAGGAGGGAAAAAAAAAAAAAAAAAAGCAGCCACATTTTAGCAGACAGCTGAATAGCACCTTCACAGGCTTCACAAATATTTACTGCTATTTCCTTCTACTGTCTTGGTAGCACATCACAGTAGTCTGAAAATCTCAAAGATACACTGGTTTAAAAGTTAGCCTTATAATTTTTGACCACCCCTACAATGAGGATTGTGTTCTATTCTGGTATAAGATGTGGCATGAACAGACAAGATAAAAATATACCAGAACAGTAAGAAGGAAAGAGTTACCAAGAATGAAAGAAAAGAGTTACTAGTTCTTACCTACTAACAGATGGTTAAAAATAAAGGTTAACATATAACTTACAGGACTTGATAATCATTTCACCTTGTTATCCTAAAATGCATTTTCCCTTGCCCGTTGAAAAGCTTGGGTAATTCAGTTCCAGGTAACTGATGGTTAGTCTACCCAGTTTAAGGCCTCATACAAACTTGTGAGCCCTGTCCTTCCATAACACTAAAATAATTTCACTAACTTCTTTGTGAGCATGAAACCAGAAGTTTATTTCCTTTCCTACCTAAGTTAGTTCCTCAAAATATTTGCCTCTGTTTTAAGAAATGTAAGTTTTAAAAAGCACTTTCAAAGGCTGCAATCATATTTAAGATGATGATGAACATCCAACCAAGTTAGCAATGCCACTGGAAAAAGTCCTTATTAATTTGGAGTCTTGACACAAAACTTTTCAATGTGCTAAGTTAAAGATCTAGTGACACTTATTATGACAGCTGAAGTGTAAGACTTCATCGTTTTTTCAGTCATTGTAGTAATTCTTAGAAATGATTAAATCATTAAAAAATGACTACACAGTCTTTTAATTTCACCTAGATCCTTAATCATAAGGAAGGTTTTCTTGACCTGTGGCTTCCAGAATCTCTCGGCAAAAAGTTTTCTTTATAACAGATTTATGGAGTGAAGTCTAGGTATAATAAACTCTACTTCATATTGGTGAAAAAGTTATGGGTGTCTAAGCATCTGAGTTTTAAGCATAGGGTACCTGTTCTCTTAGATCAGAACCCAAAGATTCAGCAGATTGCAGGAGAAAGTCCCTACCCTAACGGTATAAAACATTATTTTATTCATAGCTTTACTTATCAAGAACTTATTTCCAGACTTATAAAATGGAATAAAGTCTGTCCCTCTCCCCACAACGACCTCTGTGTGTCCTGGGGCTCCTGCCAATGGTGTGATCCCTCTGCAGTAACGAAACTGGGACAAGGGCTTTCATTTACTTCTCTGCTCACTTATAGCCAAGCAGCTTCAGCAGGAGGGAGCTCAGCAAAGCCTTACTGCCTGTGCCACTTTCTCACTTCTCAAGCAACAACAACGGCAGTGTAGGCACAGGTGCTAGAAAAAAATGCACAAGAATATATAGTTTTGCAGAGGCATCAGGCTCAGCTGTGCACGGCAGTCCTGGGGCCTCCATTCTAAAGATAAAATATTTCCTGAAAGACTGAAGAACATCAGCATGTGATTTTGTTCTTTCTATAATAAGTAAGAATAATACTTAATTTCATGCTTCCCTTTTCAAGTTCATAGAAGTATGTAAGCCTTCACAGATGCATAACATTTGCTTTTGGCCCACGTACAAGCAAATGAAACTTCAAATCAGAGAGTAAGTTTTTCTGAATATTTTTCCATACATAAAGACAAGCAATTGAAATAAAATGGCAATTTAATTCCAGACTTTACCAGCTGGCATCAAATATAAATTAAGATCATTAATTTTAGAACAGCAAAAAATGTTCAGATTTTGGACAAGTTGGATATATATTCATGTCACAGTGAATAAGTGATCAACATTTTGCATTATTTAGGAGACAAAGTCAAAACACAAAGTGGACAGGAACTGGCATCCATCTACTAAACAGACAGTTTTTATATACATTTTATCAAGCAAACAAACATGCCCTAAGGAACACTGAGAGAAAGTGACTGTTACCAGTATAACTAGGAGCTGTTCACATTTTGTGACAAATTATCCAAGTAATTTGAATTAATTCCACAATCTGCATAGAAAAAATGCAAATAATTTTGTCCCAAATCATAAATTATTTTCTATTCTTTGTTTTTTCTTATTTGGGGATTTCTCCCCTCAAAAAACCACATTTCACCACGCTAAGGCAGAATCCAAGCCTTCCAAAGGTGCTGTGATTAAATCCATAGCTTTGCATGAACTGAGAAAGAACAAAGGGAAAATGACAATAGAAATCAAAATTAAGAAAAAAGTTAACTTTATTTAACTTCACGGAAGGTCAATAGGAAACTAGGATATTGTCAGCCAAGAAGATGAAATAAATAAAGTGATAAGGACTTTTATATTGTAAGACATGCCTCTTGGCATGAAACATATATTAAAATATTTATGGACAGTGCATTCAAAACATAACAAACATTAAATACTGAAATGTGACACTATGCATGCCAAATAACTAGAGTTTTCATCTTAGTGCCATTTTCACTCATTGGAAATCTGATGGGCTGCAGATTGTTTTCCTTAATCTTTCATCTAAAAAATCAAAGTAAACATGCAAGTGCCATCCTAATAATCTTGGGAAATTAAGAGTAATTTTTTCTTAATTTAATTTAGTGCACTCCAATTTTCAACAGGCCTCAAAGTCCTTTTAAAGCATAGGGGCCTCAAAACTAACATAAACAAATCCTACACACATAAGACATCCTTCAGGCCAGTGAATCCCAAGCCAGACAGGTTATAGACACTTTCACTTTATTTCCTTCATGATGGGAGGAGTATATTTGTGTGTACAAAGACCATTGTGTAGCTCTTATCATGCCCCAACACAACTGAGTTTTTCTGACAGAGTAAAGCAACACAATTCAGGGAAGTCCAAGCAGAGACATCAGGCAGCTCTGCTGTCAACTATATAGGTCATCTTGAAGAGAAAACCACAAGAAACACCTTTTACAACCTTCCCAGGAAGAAAAAAAGACTCAAAGGTGACAGAGGAAAAGATCATGACAAGCCCTATGAAGAAAGAAAAATTAAGAAATACAATATTTTATATAGACTGCAAACATAAAACTCGGTACCGAAGTTTTCATCAATTAAACCAGATCTCTCATTTCCTAGCAGTCTAATCTCTTAGAAAAGCTGGATCTTTCTCAAAGCACATTTGTTTCATCCAAGTGAAATTATTAGTAGCCAGAAAATTGTCAATATTCAGACACTGGCAGGTACAATTCAAAGGCCATGGAATGAAATGAGGCAAATTGCTCCAGGAGATAGCTGGTGCCTGCTCCGCAGAGGTGACAGCTGATTATCACTGATTTTCAAGCTACAACAAGCATTCTCTTAAAAACTTATATCACGTCCAGGAAGACCAGAGGTATCCAGTCTACCTGACAGCACTGAATACCTCCAGAGACACCTTGCATGTGGGGCACACCAGATTTCAAAGGCTGGCCACTGAGTGAGAAGTTATTCCTCCAGTGCTGTGACCCGGCCAAGAGGGAACACGGTTTTGAGCATGGCCAAAAAGGGATGACAAAAAAGACATGGTAAGTATAAAATCAAATGCTGTCCTCTACCAGCCAGGACCTTCATTTTTTTCTCTATTATCCACATGAAATAATAATATTAATTACCTTATTATGACAGAGATTTTTTAAGGCTGCAGAAATTAACAGTTGAGAGGTACAGAGGAAAGATAGGGAAAAGAGCTAAATATTGACTAAATGCCTGATAAATTGAAGGCTCATGTTCTGAGCTATTATACACTGAACCCAATACAATAGTTAAAAACCTCAGACTCAGGTGTGCCTAAAAGCCTGTAATTCAAGAGGAGACCCTGCCTGATTTAACAGCAGCAGAAATGTCTCATAGTGCTAACAGCTCAAGAGTATAAGGCTGTTGAGTGTGAAATCCTGGGCAGAAATGAGTAGACATTATATTCCTCTTCTTGCAAAAATACAAACACTTACTGAAGCTATGTATGCCAAACACATCCATATTACTTGGTCAGTATTTACTCCAACAATATTTTATTTGGATATTGCACATAACAACTAAAACTGTAAGTCCCTCCAAACTACTATTGCCTATAGACAAAAACAGCTGTCATATTAATTTACTAATTAATAACAACCAACCTACAGAAGCCATTTCAAGCTAGTGAAGCCAGCAGTACCCAGCAAATGCCCTGTGTTCTGACATCATCATGTACCATTCACAGCAGCTGTTTCACCTACCCAGAAGCTTTAGGTTACAGTGTTCAAAAGCCACCATCTCATCTAGGGACTGTTTAGAATACAGGACTTCTTCCTTCAGTCCAGAACAAACTACAGCAGGGAACTCCACTACTTTGATGAAAACAATAGGGCTTTAAATTCAACTAATAAATTAGGTTCTAATTGAATAATAACATTTTTCTACCCTAAATCTGGTTAAAGCTGCTCACTAATCTTGGAAGGAATGTTCTATCTATATAGTCTTCCCGGGAAATTAATGCATACCATGAAACGTGGGCATTATAAAATTTAACAGGTAAGAAAATAAAAAAAACTTCTTGCATCACTAAGTCTAGCCCTGTGAATTTTGTAACACAACTCCTCTACAAGTAATTTTAATCTGTAGCCGAATAGCTGTAGTTGGTGCTTTAGAAACTGCTTCAGCCTCCTACCTTGGTTATTTATGTCTCTGCTCTCCACAGCTCTTACTGAGACAAAAAAGTTCTAACATCTAAACTATTCTTTTCTTTGCTTCAGGCTACTATTCCATGCTTTACCATCTTTTGAGAACAAATAATTCCCTTCCTTCATTTATATTGTTACCTTGAAGTTATTTATAGCCAGTGCCCATGTCCCTTGAGCTCTCTGTTATAAGCTATAAATATAGCTCCCTTAATCCCTTTTCATATGTTTTATCCTCTAGTATTTATATCAGATTTGTAATCTTTATGTTTTCTTTTCATTTTAAACTCTTTGGACCACAACTACAGACAGAATTGCAAATGAGTGGTGAAAGAAAAAAAAAATGTTCATTTTAAATATGATCTGTTTATACCACTATAATTGTGAACACACAAGTCAAGACTGAAATGCATAAACTACTGTAATTAATTTAATCTCCTGATACTTTTAAAATGAGTTATTTTCAATTGAAAATTTCTAGTGTTTTGTCTTAGCAAAAATTATTCTAGCCAAATGAGAGCCATGTATGTAATTTTAAAAGAAAGAAGGGAAAGAGATATTCTTTCCCCATATGTTCTCTAAGAAACTATATCTCCCATTAACAGCCACAACTGAGCCAATTTTTGTTGAAACTTGATTTGTTTTATTCTCATAGACATTTAGGGAACAAATCAAGTTTGATGCAAACTGATTTTGTAAGATGCAGTTATGAGCTTTGAATTCTAATTGCATGCATACTTTGAAATACAAAAGCAAAAAATAATTCTTTCAAAGGATTAACAAAATGGTGACTGAAAAAGGGCTTGGATTTTATTGGGGCTGCGACACTTGGTACCAGTCAAGGATCTGGTGCACAGACTTATCTGGACTTGCAAAATGTCCTTCACAAGGTGTCTCACTGGAATTTGTGTCCTGTTCTGTAACTTTATGTGAAGTTACAAGAACTTTATAGCTGATCAGAAACAGTTTTAAAGATAAAAAACAGAAGGGAAATAAATATTCTTTTTGAATTTCAGAAAAGGTTGATAGTGCAGTGAGGCAACAGTAATTGCTATTTTAATAGAGGTCTGGAAAGAAGAATAATGGAAAAAATTGATTGGGTTAAAACCACAGATGAAACAAATCCCTTCAGGATATTTCATGGAAGGCTCTGAGGAATGCCAGAGGTCCTAATAAAGCTTTGTGATAGGGAAACAAAATATAAGAGTTCAGTCATTTTTTGCATGGGCATGGTAATTTCTATTGGGAGGAATGAGTGGAATATACCTTACTGTGCTTCATTAACCTGAATATAACCTTAAAAACAGATGGCTGTCATTGCAGACAGCTCAGTGACAACATGTGGTCAATGTACAGCAGGATCCAAAACTGAAAAGTGCTGAAAGCAGGATAAAAGTAAGTTTTCATATTCATCAATGAGGCTTTGTCATCAGGAATATTCCAGTTCTGTTATCCCATCTCAAAGGGAGCCATGTCAGAAACAGGAAAAGACTAATTGGATTTAAGATGATTAAGAGCTTGGAAAGACTTCCATAAGTAGAAAGAGTCTGATTTTCATTTGCACTACTAGGCTTTTTTTGCATGGAACACATACTATTTATATCCATCTAAGCATCCATCCATCTATATTGGAAGAGAAAAACCATATTATATATTATTTGCATAACTATGGGCCTTCTGGGGAGTGCAAGTAAGGGTTACCTAAAAACAAAGTAGATTTAGTGCAGAAATGTAAGATTAATATATACAGCCTTCCTCCTGCAGAAAGTGACTACTGTCTTTCGGGTAGACTTTATAATTGCATTCAGAATCATGAAGTTTAAGCAGCTGAACGTGTTATCTAAGGAAAAAGAAGAGTTCTCTGCTAAGGGTTTGGACAATTATTCAAATACTACCTCCTGAGAGCAGGTCACAACAAGTTATTTCCTACATGATTGTCACTAACTAATGCCTCTAGTTCTAGTTCTCCATTCTGTCCCACCGGGGACACAGTTTGTGGCTGTAACCAGTTCAGATGTGCAGACTTTCACAGCAAAGCAACAGCAGTGAAAATCTCTCTCCTTTCAGATCTGGCATCTTCTACTTTGGATGTCACTGTAGGGAGCACAGTCGTTTTGAAGGGTTCTGATTCCAAAAATGTCTGTACAGCCTTGTGCCAGCCACAAGACTCAAACTGTGCCTTCAACTTGAAACTGCACTCAGTAAGAGATTTATAGCAACAACTGGGAAAAGTATACAGTCCTTTTGATCTGTGTTTGCTAACATGTCAGCGTCAGTTAGTTATTTTATGGTTTTGGTTTACGTTGGGAAGTATTTGATACTGTTACCTAAAGCAGCGACCAGGAAACAGCATCACACGAAGGAAAATCAGAAAAATCGCTCTCTCATAACTTGAATTCTATTGATTTCCAGATTGGCTAGGAAGTCTAAGGGCATACTAAAACATACTTAGGTTACAAAATTACCACAAATTAAGAATGGACCAGAAATTGAATGCAAGAGCCATGAAGGCCTTACTGAAAGAGATGCTGTACTAGTACTGACACAGCTTTGAGATGAAGACAGCCAAGGTCAATAGAGATATAATACTCTACTTAATGCAAAACAGTGTACATTTTTAGGGTATTTTCCTTTCACATTAACAGGTGAAATGCACCCTATGGATGATGAAAGATAAATTATTGATAGGTTCACAGGGACAGAATTAGCATAAACTATACTTAATGGTAAACTGCTGTGTAGTTCACTGGAGTTTAACAAGGTGCTAATTGAGTGCGAAATTTTAGGCTCTGTCCTGTAAAATGTTGAGAGAAGCAAGGTGAAATCTCCAGAAGACTTCCAAGGCAACAGTTGAACATATTTTAGGGCCACCGTACGCCACAGATGAAATTGAGAGGAATGGTTGTGCCTCCCTTCCCCACTCATGGCCCCTCTGACCCCAAGGATGTAGCCCTTCTCCCCCACACTGCAGTGGCACAGGGACCTGGAGGTAATGTTTTAACCAAGATCAGCTCTTCTTCCCACCAGTCCCAATGAACATGTGAGTACCTGTGCTGGTGATACACATGACGTGACTGTCCAGAAGAAGAACGAGGGGCCAGAAGAAAGGAACAGTCCAGATTTCTACACTCACTCGTCTTTCTGAGTCTGCAGGACAACACTAAAGCCTACTTGGCTGCTAATGTTTTAAAACCTGCCACGCACCTAGAGCTCCTAATCACTACCAGAACAGACCTGCAATAGTATTCCCTAGAAGAAATAACAAAGACAGGTCCTTAAGAACAAATTCCTGAGGTCTTGGGAGCAAACATGTGCTGCTGCACCTTTGGATATCTGTAGATGAAGAATGGCAGACAGGTGAGGTTCATGGAACGTGCTTGCAGCTCTGGTGGGCTGCTAGGCCTGCCAAAGGAAAATCACTTTGCCACATTCAAGCTTACCTCAACTAACTTGCAAAATCCAGAGTTCCCCAAATTTTTGACAGGTTTTAATATAGCCATACCAGAGTGTCCTCAGTGAGGAGAGGCAGAGTAAGACTGGTGACAAGGCAATATTTATACATCTTTGTAAATACAGATGCATACCAGTGACAAGTTGATATGCATGACAAATAAACAGAGAGAGCCATTCTTTCTTAGATGAGGTTTGAGATTTTTAGCCCAAGGGTAATTTTCTTCTAAATATTCCCTTTTCTAAACAAAATAGCTGTGTCAGTATCCTTAATCATCCATAGCATCATCATTACTTAATTTGGCCACATTAGCATTTGTTCTTTATTTCTTTGCCTACAGCCCTTTGATTTTGGCATCTGTAATTTCCCTTCTTAGTAAGTTCTCCAGCTGCCCCATTATCACCCTGTATACACTGGCACAAGAAAAAAAACAAACCCAGACAATAAGCACAGAGCTCAGAAAACTGCCTACTAGGTCAAGAAGAAAAGGAATGGTGCAGCTGACAAGGAGATGGAAATTTATGGCAAAGCTCTGCTGAGACTGCTCTGCAGGTTCTCCAGGAAAGCTGAGCTACATTTGGAGGGAAGGAGTTCAGGACGGTGAGATGCAGCAGAATATGCAGTGTAGGCATAAAAAAATAAATCTGTGTCCTATACCTCTCCCTCTCACAAACCTCATTCTCAGACCAATAAAACAGAAAAAGAATCAACACAATGGCAAGAGAAATCCCTCAATACTAGTTTATGTGTCATTACAAGAGTAACACAGCCCTGGGTTGTTTTCAACAACTCTTGTTGATTCTAAAATATTCACACTTTCCCATGTATTCTTCATGATGGCATTAGAGATGTCTTTGACAGAAACGTCTCTTATCTCAGCTGATTGCTTTCTTAACTGTATTCAACTGTATTTTTCCTGTGTTCATGGACAGTTAGAACTGTGCTTCAAAATCCCCTGGTTTCCACCTCCCACATAGTTCTCTTACATCCTCAGAGCCTTTCCCACCCTCCCTCACAACAGCATTTTAACATAGGAAGTGCTTGTATAGCTCATTTCTGCCCTACTACTCCATTTATAATTTCTCTCATAATTTCTTCAAACCTCTTTCTCTTCTGCCAGTCCTTCTTTCAGACTCCTTAAGTAAAACTTACTGTATCCTATGGAATTATTTCTGTGGTAACTACTGACAATTCTTATAAGAAACAATAGAGTAAAACTTTCTTACTCTTCTGAAATAGATACCGTAGGAAAAACAGTGACAGCAAATAAAAGAACGCAAACTTTCTGATGTGTGCATGGGAACAAGTGGATCTCTCTTTGGAGCCTGGAACAGTTCTGAGCATATGCATGACACAGGCTGGAGAGCTACTAGACCGAGGTAAAATGCTCTCCTGAATTTAGGTCCCACTAGATTTTAGCAGCTGCTGTGCAAGGATTTTTAGGACAAGCCTTTTGAAATATCCTAGAAATTTCTATATAGTCTTTTAACATTATTTGCCTACCTGAAATAGGAGACATATTAATAAAAAGACAGTAAAAATATGATTACTGATGATTTTCCTTTTGCTAATTCTAACACCATTCTGTGCCTCATATTAATCCCATCACTATTTATGTTAGCATGAAATCTCAAAAAATCTAGGTATTTTACTTTATGTTTCTTTCTGATATTGCAATCCGTATATTCTTTAAAGCACGTCAAAACTTCAAGGTCAAATTCAAATTAGAATACAAAAAATTTGAACAGTCCAGAAATTTTACATTTTTGTGTCCTTAAAAAATGACTTCACAAGGCTTAAGAAAAATCTGCATTTTCAACGGGGATGTTTATCTAGAGATCAAGCAAGTAGATGTGGAGAGGTAAGAAGTCACTGTCTCTCCAAGAAATGGAGTTATGAAGCAGTAAATAAAAAGGCCAAAACTAGCATTTTACTAAATGAGTAAAAAACTCCGAAAAGAGTCTCTATGTATGATTAAGCACTAACAGTCTGTTTTCCCTTCCCTCTCTCATATTGTTACTGCACAACACCAACAAGGTTGTGGCCTTGGGCACCAAGAAAGAAAAAGGAAACTTGGATTAAGAACAGAACAATTGGGGGAAATTATTAAATTAACATTAAGCCTGCTCATTATTCCATTCCAGACTTCACTGAAATTGAATAACTGTGGTTCCTCCCTGTGGCATGCATACCTTCAACCACAGGGATCATGAAAGAGAACAAAAGTCTTTGATTGTAAAAACATGATTTATATGTCTGGCATTTTCAAAGAATTCATTCCGTTACTTCTCTTGTCTCCCTTTGATGATATTCAGACTCATTACTAGGAAGAACATGTTATCATTAGAATAAAGCACCCTGCATTTCTTGCACATTCATCTGCAAAAGGCTTGAATTCTTGGAGCTCAGGATGTTTGTGTACTCCACAAGCTGGAAGGAGTTTACAACCATGAGACACAAAACAAATAAAACAGATGTGTTGGCTATGCTCAGATTATACTAAATGACAAAGCACCTTTACAGTCATGCACAGAACTGCCAGGCTGACAAAAAAAATGAGCTGCTTATTATGTAACGGGAGTTAAACCAGCAGCGTATCATTCAACCATGCAGAGGTTTCCACTGATTTTGCAAGCCTTTTTATACCAGTAACATTTTAAAGTAGAACAAATCAGGTGCCCCCTGATTACACACAAAATCTGCACAAAGACAGAAACATACCATTTATTTAGAGCAGAAAGCTAAAAAAGATGGAATTCATTAGATAATTATAATTCATTAATATTTTCCTATTCTGTCAGTTGACTGCTTCCTGAGCAACAACTGCAGGCAGTGGCTGCACTGACACCCAGCTGAAGATCTGTTACTTTTCTATTTTTGCTGCTCTTTACAAAACTGCCACTAAAAGCTAAAAGCTTGCTCCTGGTTATACACATACAAACACAAAGATCCCAGTGAACTTCCTTAGGAGAGAATGAGCCTCCCTGCATTCTTGAACAACAACTCTGCTGCAGGTTTCAAGCTTTTCGACTGAGCAGAAATGTTTGTGTAGCAGGCATAAAGAACAGTTTACTAAAAATCTGTCAATTTGCTGAAGCTTCCTGTTATGTCTGGTGAAAATCACGTAGAAAGCTACTCGTACAGCAGACATCACTTTTATGTAACAAAACTAGATGGGTCCATTTTGGAGGAGCTTTGTGCATATGTGACATGTTCACACTGAACATGGAGCTTGACAGAGCCGACCCCTAAAAATAGCACCTGGTTAGCCTTGTTCTCATCAGCAACCACAACCTCGTCTCAGCTCTGTCATTCAGTGCATCAATCTGGCACCCCTCTCCCTCCTCCAGAACAGACAGAAGCAGTGGTACCCTGAGGGATCTTGTTTTAGGAGAGGTAAGATGTTTGTGTTTGCATCTGCTGCAAGCACACATTTTAAACAATATCCCAGCCCCTCAGCAGGCAGTTATCATGTTGTTTTGGCAGCAGGAAGGAATCTGTGGTTTTTCTTGAATGTTGCTCTTTATTTAAACTACCAGAAATAAAGCAAAAATGACAGAATGCTCTGTCTATAAATAATCATTCCGGTGTACAGTTATATTAGGAGGTAACTCAGATGGCATGATAACGCCTAACAGGCTAATCTTAGACCTGTAATGCCATAAGATGAAAATAACTAAGCTAAGAATAACTGACCCAGAGGAGTCAGCCTGTTAAAGAGATCCACAGAACAGGGCATTTTAGATTTTCATGTGTTTAACAACAATATCTGCCAATTCATTTCCCTACAATATTTTGTATTGTACCCAACATTTAAAACCCCACCCACAGCAGTAGTTGTGAAAGGTTAAAATGCAACAACACCTGAAATCTCCCCCATCATCTACACCAAAACCTGAATTGAATGTGCACATTTTGCAGGCTATCAATCTATTCTGCCTTCTCTCAGCTTTTGGTTCCTCTGCCAAACAGTGCAGAAGAAAGGGGCTGGGCAGTCGGCACAGAAACATGGGTCTGATTAAAGCTCCGGCAGTAGAAGAGTTACAAGCATTCCACATATCGACTGCAAACCATAATGAACTAAATGCACTCTGCACATAGTTTCACAGAAGGGAAGACTCTGGCTGGAACTGAGTGTTTGAGTGCAGTGCAAACCAATAGGTGTTATAAAGCTGAACGGCTAAAGCAATAAACGGCTGAAGTAAAAAGCTGTTTTCCAATAAAGTAATTTGGTTCAACACACTGAAGAGAGGGGAGCCAGTGTCCTAGCTCCAGTACTAGAGAAACTCTGTACTAAATGCTGTGTTTAATGGTCTCTGAAAAGCACCGAAAGAAGTTTAGAAGAAATATTTTGCATAGTTTTTTTATTTACTTTCCAGCTTTTCTAACTTGCTATTCTTGTCAATCTTGTATTTTGAATTTCAGGCCTTTCTCACAACCTATAAAAATAGCCCCTAATACAAAGCAAGACCATCGGGCAACCACATAGTTCCAGCATTAGAAGCTGGAACTTAAATTAAAAAAAACGAAGGAAAAGGCAGTGTTATAGCATATAGTTGTTATAGCATTAGACACATGAAATTGGCAACACAGTTTTGTATTCAACGTCTTCTCAATTACATAAAACAGAAAAGGTAGCTTCATTCCATTTTGCCATGGTTTTGTTCGACTGAATTCATAACCAAAGTTTTGTCCAGCATACATTGCAGGCCAGAGAGCCTCTACTCAAAATCAGTGAGATTTTAACTACGTAAGACCTGCAGGTCTGTGTTCCTTATTTCTTATTGTATTAACTGTATATGGCTAAGGCCTTACACTTCTCTAATAATTAATTCAAATACTTCAGCTACTACTGTGAAGCACCAGATTTGGTACCTCATCTTTACAGGCATTGAAAGAGCCACTCCAGTTGTTATCCAGAAGTTCCCTGCGCTGAATTTCCACACTCAATTTTTTAATTACTCTGAAGAGAACCACAAAGCTCGGCATATTTATTCTCATTCTTTCTGCTCTCTCTGAATTGTTACTGCCTGAGATATCATAAATGCAACATTTGGAATCTCTAAGAGGTTTATGTTACGTGATTGAGATAGGTAAATCAGTCAAGTTTTTCATGACTATCAGAGCAAAACTTTAAATGAACTTGCTTTCTGCAGGTTCTGCAAAGGAAAAGGTGAGCAGGTGAAGGTTTTGATCAGAAAAAGAAAAAAAAAAAAAAAGGGAGAGCAAATAGCAAAGAACTTTCCCTGAAGGCAATATAAATCCATGCGTAAAGCAAACCACGTGCATACAAGGTCGTGCAGACACATGATAGATACAACATATAAGACAAACTGTGTACTCTGGGGTTTACTGAGGGGAGATCGCTCATGAGGACCTGTCAACCCACGTACAGCATGATGCATGCAGCAGTGATTCTGTCATTTATATCCAACTGACACAGCTTACATTTCCCAACTGGTGCAGAGAATAAACATTCACTACATCCACTTGCGACATTCGTGAAACTTAGAGATATTTCACAAGCCTGTAGGTAGATGAAGCCAATCAAAGTAATCACTCTGAACCATTCTGTTCCCTTCTCCTGTTTTGTTTCATCGATTCCTGATCCTGACAGGTATCATTTACTGTGTTTCACAGAAGGATTAGCTGACATAAGCAGGATTGTGTAACTTACTCAGGGTCACCTGTCAACTCATTGACCAGCCAAGCTTTAAGCTCACGATCTCCTTGAACTCTTGATTTTTCAACACAACAGCTTTGGGCAGGAAGTAGAGGATGCCTTATCCAATAAAAACCAACCTGGAGTTCAGGCAGGGTACTGCAAGGCTGTACATCAAGACATGGCCAGTGGAGAAGACTTAGCAACCTTACCCTTCGAAAAAACAGCACCACATATTAAATCACCAAAAGTTAATGAACTTGGCATTACTTCCTCAAGATACCAGGACTGGGTAGGTCCTTCCTTTTCCTTCACACAACTACCACCTATTTGAGAAATGTAGTCCCTACACTGGGTGTTTATAACTACATTTTAATGAGTGTTTTTCCCATGGACTGTGCTGCGCCAAATACTTTTATTCAAGGACTTACAGTTTATTACCTGTATTGTGGAAAGATCAGAGGCTAGCTGAATGTTAGGATCCCTGTGGCATTGCACACACTTATAAATTGAGTCTTTTTGTGTAAAATAAAACAGGCAGCATAGATAAACAGTAATTCCAGCTAAATAAGAGGCTTTAGACCCCAGATTTATTTTGTAAATGTGAAATAAAAATAACTATGGTATCAAATAAGATACATCAGCACCATTTTCTTAAATAAAGATGCACAGCACTTGCTGCTGCATTTTAGAGCAACAGTACCATATGGGAGAATCTAGTTCAGTCTTCTCAAGACAGCTGAAACTGCTCTCTGCAGTAAGGTGTAGGTGTCTGCAAATTACACAGCTTCTTGAGTCAGCGCCGATCTAGATTGCTCCATTCATAATTAGACTTTTGATTGGTACCTATCCAGATCATCTCATTCATAGTATGACTTACAAGCAAGGATAGAGACAGACAGGCAAAGCAGTAATTGAGGGAATACCAGGAGAACTGTTTCTCATGACAGAAGTATTTCCTATGCATGCTCTTGTTAGAAATTTCTTAGACATTTTGCTTTGCAAATATGTATCCGTTGATCAGTGAACCTGTCCTCTTTGGGGATCTCCCCAGCACAGCTTAAAAAAGGTTGCATAATATATGTGCATTGTATCTGGATACCAGCAAACCTGAAAATCTGACTGTTGTTGACAGTTTTAAGTTACTCTTGAAGTCTTTGGAGCAAGCACATCAAGGGTGCAAAGCATAAACATTCAGGGATCTGTTTTTTCCTTAACTACATGCAAATTTTTACCTGAGTATAAGTCACAAACATTTAAGCGAACATAACTTTAAAGTAAAGGCATTGTGAAAAGCAAAATTCAAATTACTGATTCTAGCTTCTCCAAATGCTAGTGCTTACTGTCATATTCTGGCTATTTCTTTCTTCCCTACATGCAGCATAAATGGAAACAATGAAAAGTTACCATAAGTGATCCTGCAAGATGCTGAACTTGAGGGAGCTGAAGGCAACCAAGAGCTGCACCAGGCTTTGAGGTTTCATGTGACATGAACTGAAACTGCAGACTATGTATAATGTCAGCTACTTGCAGTCTAGTTGTGTATTTTAAAGGCCAACTGAAACAGAGGGTAATATTTTGTGTTCTACAGAACATATATATATATAAAAAATATCTTTTATCTGGACAATGTTTCTGAAAATAAGGTTTTGTGGGGACTGTTTTTAGTCTAAACTCCCCCTCTATTCTACTTGGCACTACAGGGGAAATTGTGTATGTTACATCGACTTACCTGATGATGTAAGATAAAAATCAACAGTTACATGATATTCTTAATTCCAGTGAAGAAAAGCAGGGCTATAAACTTATAGAAAATCACCTCCTTTTCTTGAGTCTTAAATGAAAAAAATGCTATTATATTAGTTGGCAGTTAGAGGGTAGCAGAGTAAGATAAAGCCCCCAAATTTTCACCTCTGAACCATTAATTTCAACTTGACATAGTACTAAAAAAATGACGAAAAAAAGCCAAACAGGAGGGAGAGAGTACAATCTGTCTTATCTCTGACCAATTTAAAAGCACTGGTCACCTGTTGGGCTGTTCAGGAAAACTAAAGAAATGTAATAAAGCAAAGCAACAATTCTTGAACAAGAAATTGACAACTGTAGATGGCTTTGCAGAAGAACTGTAACACTCCCAGGAAAATGTTTGCTCTTACCCACTGTCTTTGCTAGCGCTTCACTGTTCATAATTATAAATGTAACTTCATCTGATTTGTGTCCCTGACAAAGGAGCTGAAATTGGTGATCAACAATCTAAAACTGTATGTAAGAAAGGAACACAAGTAAAGCTTTTAGCTCTTTTTCTACAAAGCGGGAGAAAAAACAGTTTTTAAAAGCAAACAAACAGACATAGGCTCAACAGGTGTACCAAAACATGTAATATGAGAAGAGAGGTATGGTCTACACACACAAGCCTTTTTAAGAATTGAGGTCAGTCAAGTTTTAGGAAAGAAGAAAAAGTAAAAGCAAAAGCAAAAAAGCAAAAAGAAAAAAAGAAAAAAGCAAAGGGGGCATAAACTAAGACCAAAGTACATGTAAACAATTCACCCTGCATTCCACATATAGGTCCTCTATAAAGCTAACATTTTCTGAAAAATAAAGTCAGAAACCTATGTTTAAAAATATATAAACCAGAAAACACTGTGCCTTAATAGACAAGAGTTTCATCTCAATGAAAAATGAACTGGACTTAACAGACTTTAGGAGAGAATAAGAAAGAGCAGATGACCTGAAATTTTGACATTTTTAGCCCATCTAAATTGAATGGCAACAATTCTTCCAAGTTAATTTATCCTCAGTACATCATTTGCAGGTCTCAAATACAGCTAGGAAAGAAACTAGAAAACACCGGGGTAGCTTGATACATCAGGAAACATGCAGTGTTCTTTCTGAGCACCTCTGAAATACCTTCATTAAACAACACATCCAATTTACATCTCAGTGAGTCATCACATGTAACTACCATTGCCAGGTTCACAAATATTTTTAAAGGAATAAAATAAACCATGTGGTTTAAAGAAATTTTGAAGTAACAGTGTAATGAAAAGAGAAGAGGATTGGTATTAAAGCCCCTTCATATGCAAACTAGAAAAAAGAAAACTCACAGAAAGAGCAAATCCTGTTTACAATAGACATATGACCAGAATTGCTTATGAGGGGCTCTAAATGCAGCCTCCTGACAAGGTCTGTCTGAGGAAGCCTCTTCCTGTGAACAAGCCTGCACGATGAGCCCTATTTTACAATAACACAACAAAACAAACAAGGAAACCCAAACTCGACTTCAGTTGTGAGCATTCTGCTGTGTCTGGAAAGCAGCAGACCAAAGGAGACAAACTCCTCGCACAAGCAGCAGCTGCTATCTAAAATACTACCAGAATTATATAACAACAACTTAGATAAAGCCCACAAAAATAAAGTCACTTCTTGAAAGGAAGGGTGTTTTCTTGTCAGGCTAGGCTGGCTGTATGTTCCCGGTCAGCCACTCAAGTCTAAGGCACGGAGCTGTCTCTTACCTGAGCTGATCATACTGTGCATTCTTTGCTGAGCCAAGAGCTGTTCACGTCCAGAAACCCCATCTGAGGAAAAACACGATTCACTCTCGTAAATTGTCTGCAGCATATTCCACCTGGTCTGCACTTCAGCTACACAAGAGATTCATCACTGCACTTGCACATAGGCGCCGGGCACGACCCTCTGCGGTCCTACCTCCTCCAGCGAGGGTTGTAAGATAATATGCTTCGGCAATTAGCAGTGTTTAAGCACTCGCACAAGTATCTATGAGGAGAGGGAGGAAAAAAAACCCCAAATCCAGTGTAGCAGCCCCCGCCCGCGGGAAGGGAGCCGTGAGCGTGCGGGGGGCTGAGCGCTGCCGAGTTTGAGCAGTTGCGTTCGGGCAGCCAACGGCAGGTGGAAGAAGAAATGAAGAAATATCTCTGCGCTTTGGGCTTCCTGGCAGGGCGGGGGGGAAACTGCCTCTAACAAACCATCAAACCGAGCAAGCCACCTTTGCAGGGAGCGGGAGCCGCGGAGGGTTTAGCGTGAGTTGAGCCCGGCTAGCCCCGCGGTGCCGTGCCCGCGCCCCTCTCCTCTCCCGGCCCGCCGTCCCTCGGCCAGCCGCCTGGGCCAACTTGGCGGGAGCAGCAGCGATAACTCATTTGCATTTGAATTGACACCCTCGTGGCCCAGCGGCGGCAGAAATAGAACAATGGCCGGCCTGAGCCAAAAATAGGTCAAGCATGGCCGGGTGATTGGAGCCTGCATTAATGCGTTTAAAAATACCACAGCAAACACAGCTGTCCAGTCTCTGTCTTTCAAACCGCCGCCCGTCCTCCGTGCGCCGCCCGGCCTCGAGCTCAGTTAACCCCTTCCCCTGCCCAGCCCGGTTCGGTGGGGTACGACACGCCGGGGAGGAGGCAGGAAGGCAGGAGTGGGACAGGGACGGTTCTCGCCCGGGACTTGCGCCCCTCTCCCTCCTCGCCCTCCCCCGGGGAGTGTTTTGTGAAAAGAGAGCAAGACGCCACGGCCTCTGTCTGTATCGGTCCTAAAATAACGCAGGGAGGTTTTGCTGGCGATGTGGTTTCTGCCTCGCCCACGCGCAGCCATCCTGCTGTTCTATTTTTGCTGCCCGTTTCTCTGGCTACGCCACAGTTGGCTTTGGCAGGGGAGCCAGGCGGCCGCCAGCTCCCTGCAGGACCTGCAGCCGCCGCCGGAGAGGCGATTGCTGCAGCTCAGCGCGCCGGGGGGAGCAGAAGGCAGGGGCAGATGTCAGTGCCGGACCCGGTTTTGTGCGTGCAGCTATAAGCAGCCTTTCCTTTTTTAGCATGCTTCATATAATTCTTATAGTAAGTCACCAGTTGTGGCCCAGCATGTTAGACACGCTTACCGACTGTGCACTATTTGGTTGACTAGCTAAAATTTGGAGAGGGGCTGAGTAGTTCGCACTTATTTTTAGAAGCATTAGGCAATTTGCACAGCATCTTTTTAAGCTCTCCAAGATGATGTGGTTTCAGAAGAGCATCGTTTGACTGTGTATCAGACAACAGCACCATGCTCCTCTGTGGTTTGGCAAGTTTTACATACGCAAAGTTCATTTTTCATACTGGTATTTCAAAAGTTGCATCTCATTTGATGATTAATATACCTACAAACCGATAATTTTAATTTCAGTGTTATAGACAGTACTTTACTTCTCAGAGTCCTACCCTGCCCAATAGCACTTTATATACAGGAGACCAAAGCCTGTTGCTACCTCTATTATACAGCAGCTTGACTACTCTCCTGCCAAAATTAGGAGTGTGCTTCCATGTTCCTGCTCTACAGGAGCAACAGTGGCCCTTGGGATGTGATTCCTCACTGTAATCAAGAAGCCAACAAAGAAGTTGTATTGGAGCTTTCTAGAAATACACCCAATTCTAAACTATCAACATAATATTTTTCTACTGAAGGTGCAAGAATTTGCCCAGTATTTGAGGCTCTCTTCAGCCTTTTGGTGAAGAATCCTCTGTATGCTCTTTAACTTATATGAAGGATCATAGCCAAGGGCACTATATTTTTTAATATACTTCTCACAGTTGTGAATTGTGTTACTGAAGAAAAGATTCCCAATAACGAAGTACTGTGACACTCCTGTGATGTTTGGCTACTTGATGGTACCTAGGAAGTCTGTGGCTCAAGTCTTCCCATCATCCCAAACCTTTGCTTGCTCCATGTGCTAAATCACCTGGTCCTGCTGAGAGTTAGGACCTGCCCCCTGGACAGACAAGAGACTGCAGGAGCTGGCAGCAGCAAGGGTTTTCCCTGCAGAATTCTCAAGTTAGCACCTATCATTTCTTGCCACCCTGCTCTCCTTGGCATCTCTCTTGCCTTACTCCTGGTTTGCCACAGGAGCACTGCTCCTGAGGAAGCAGTGAAGCTGTGCAGATGGCATCCACCCAGCTCTGCAAAGGGGGCATGAGCAGGCACAGCGGCAGTGGCAGCACAGTGACAGGTACAGTGGTACAGTGCAAGATTTCAGATCAGCATAACACACACCATCGCATCAGGGATTGCTGACAATTTGGTATTGTAAACATTTCCTCTGGAAAGTAAAAATACTCCAATGTTTTGTGGGAAATACGTGGCCCTTCCATGGCACAGGGCAGTTTAACACACTGCAAGGGGCATCACCAGTAGAAACAGAAATCTCCTCCAATGCAGAAAATGTTTTTTATAGACAGAAGTAAATAAAAAAAATGTGGAATTGCTTATGTCCTGCAGCCAAACAGAACATGACACTGTTTGGTGATTCAGCGCCTCAAAATGATTAAGTTTCATATTACAGGGAAACACTGGAGGAATAAGTTAAAAATGGGTCAGAACATGGAAAATTTTGGAGTGTGGGATCCTGGTATTAGGCACCCATATGTGTTTATAACTTCTTATATATGCAGCTGCATTTTTAAAGATAGCCATCACAGCTCTAAATGACTTCAAATACTTCAGTAACTAACTAAAAGCAAAGTATATTCAAAGCAGAAAATGTTCATTTAGATATTTAGCTGCAAGTGTTCTTAATTCCGGAGTACGTATTTTGAACTGACAGACACATAAACTGTCCTATGTTCACTAATTCACAGACCATAATAACTAAAGCATTATGTTTTACATTTTAGATTATATATAAAAACTATATCAAAATATTTTACTTATGAAGTCAGTCACCCCAAAGGTAGGGCTTTTACAACCTGAATTCTTCCGACTTGCTTTGACATATTATAAGCCTACTTTGGTACATGCTTAGGTTTAAAACACATGTGTAAATCCATTTCTTTTCAACATAATATTTAAGCACATGCTCAAATTCTATTGATTGCAATAGAATTTAAGAACATAGTTAAACACTTTGCTGAGTCAGTCCAGACTTTAACTGCACAATCACGTGAATTTAAAGAGATCCTTATGAGTCCCATAGGGGAAGGATAAAGGGTTCATGCCTGCAGAAAATCTGTTTTTTATTTTTAAAGCTATGGATGTTATAAGGTGACATTTTCATACAGGAACATGAGGGGATTTTTTCTGTTTTTTCAAATGCATTTCCTAAACTTGGGAGAAATTTAATGACACTGGTGGTGAGAGTAAACTGCTGAAATGGTTTAGTGCTGCTGAGGTGACTCCAAATGCAATCAGCCACTTTATAGAAAACGTTAGGCATGTTAGTAGCACTGTGATCTCATTACAGCATTTTCACAATGTGTTTCTCTTATTTTCCCTCTGAGTTGTTAAAAACAAATAAATATAAGGAAATTAAATCTGGAAAACACATTACTGCAACATTAAGTCTGAGAAATTAAGCCCTCAAATTAGAAAGAGCTAGGATTTCTACTTCATTATTAACTTTGCAACATCATAATTAAGTAATACTTTTGTCTTTTTTCTTTCTTTTTTTCATCCTTTTTTTTTAATTTTTATTTTCCTTTCAAAGTACAGTGTATTACTGGTTGTTTTTAGCATGTCCCGTTTGTCACTCATGTTATTCTGGACCACAGCCTTCATTAATATTAATAATTTATTTTAAACTTTTCGTTTCAACAGTTTTCTTGCTTGTAAATGAATACTTGAATAGATTTTTTTATCATATTGCTCAATTGTATCACATAAATATTGAACACGTTAAAAAAGGAGATGTTCTCTAGGTTCTAGTCATATGCTTAAATGAGGACATTGCAGTCTTACAGGTGTTCCATTCAACCTTCTTTCAGCACTTTCTCATTTGGCAAGTGAAAAGGCAGCAAGTAATAACATGCATCATTATCAAACAATTCATAAACAAGTGGGAGCTGCATTAAGGTTGCACGAGTAGTATTAAATTTGGCCTATTTCAGTACTGAAGGTTTGATTTCTAATCTTTGCAGCCTAAAGACTTCCTAACTATTTCTGTGTATCTAATCACTGGGATTTAAAAAAAAAAAATTAAAAAAAGAAAGAAAAAAATTAACTATTGTATAGAACAGATGTTTCTGAAGCCACAGTTCATTAGATACCATTAGTACCACGTGAAACCCAAACATCCAGCATAAATTACTACAGCTTATGCTAGAGGATTAACTATGTTAACGAACAGCAAAAGACTATTATCGCAGAGAAGCAGATGGTTCAGGAGCAGAAAGAAATCAGGGGAGATGCTGTAATGGTCTGGTTCTGCTCCCCCTGGGAACTAAGGGACCATATTCCAAGTCCCTGGAGAAGTTAAAATGGATCACTTAATTCATGTGCTCTGGTTAGATAGACAAAGCATAGGAATGTTTCTGACCAATTCTCTGTGTAGCAAGCCTTGGCATTGCCTGTGCTTTTCATCGCAGTGCTGTGAAACCATGTGATGGACATTTTTTAAGTGAGGAGAAAACTGCAGTTCTAGTGTTTTAGCTCAATTCTAGCTTCAAAGGAATTTTCTGGGACAAAGAAAGGCGTATCAGTAGCTTTAGGGGATTTTGTGACAAACAATGGGAGAATAAAACTTTTCAAAGTTTTGAGGATAAGAAGCGCTATGCTAGATAAATGTATGGCTCTCTTATCATCTCTCATATAAGAATACAGAGAGCCTTGCATTTTTCTCATGCAAATTAGCTCAGGGGTTTTGTAAGTAGTTGATGTCATCACTTCTTTCTCTTCTTAAAATACAACTTTTTGTTCACATAAATGAGTCTATTAGAAATTGAATCTTAGATTCAGGACTACACCTCAACAGCACATAGTTGATTAAAAGCACAAAGCTTAAGTAAAGCATATACTTAAGAGCTTCATTAATTCAAAGGTACTTTCCTGAATCACAAAGCTCAAGCAATAAAAAACCCTAACACTAATATAGATCTAGGAAGTAAATAAATATTTAGGTTAGGAAAAACATAAATTCATTTATTCTTTTGACAGAGTTGTTTAGCAGGCTGGAACTAAAATCTCCATGTTTTCTGGCAAGACTGAGGTAAATTGCACATAACACAAGCCAAAGCAACATCAGATACTGACAAATGAATGCCTCAGATCAGCAAAGCACTTTGTCCCCTCTATGCAGTTAATGAGTTTAGAGGAGATACGAGCAATATGAGATTTCCTGGCTCTTCATGGCCATGCCCACCTTCCTTAGAGAGACATCAGCGCTGTGTCTGCTGTGCCTGGCTCCACCAGGCACACCTGGGTGGACATGCATAAAGGAGCCCTCGAGCACATCACCTGGGACAGCTGCCAGTATGTTCAGCATCCTCCAGGCGTTTCAAGCTGCTTGCACACCTAATGAGCAGATAATCTGAACCTCCACGCAGGGTTTTGCACTGCACTCCTGACCCTGGGTAGTCTGGCAGGTCTGATGAACCTGGTCACTGTTCCTGGACAACAGACTACTAAGTCCCTATGGCTGGAAAACCAATAGGAACACCGTCTCTAGCTTGTAATATATGCCCAGGCTTAAGTAATTTTTTTGGGGGGATTTAAGGCAAGAAATGTAGGCCATGCTTGCTGCCTGGAGAATTGAACTGTGGAAAGCAATGGCCATGCAAAGGATTTGGAATCATAGCAGAAGCCAGCCGACCAAATACAAGCTCCTAGGACTACACCAGGACCAAAAATGCTAATAAAATGCTTGGAAGTATAACAAGTTTGTACTGAATAACAGCAATGAGATGATATACATATCATAGAATATCATGGGATACTGTAACTTCTCCCAGTACAAATACTTGAAAAAGAATGCTGAAAAGCTGAGGATGGCTAGACATGCCATGTGCATAAAATGGGTTTGGAAAACCTTTGAAAATTGGAAACTCAAAGATCTGTGATACTAAATTTATTGAAGAAGTTCAGGGGTGGCTTGGCATTGTCTACAATACACAAAGCAAGATGTCCAGTGGTGTAATAAAATGGTCTTTCTTTTAAGAAATAAGGCCTTAAGAAAAATCCATTGATTATAAAAATTCAAGCAGGCTTCAACCACTGCAGCAACTTACAAATGAGTAAGTTTACATCAATATTGACCATGCCTCTGAAAAGAAAGCTTTAACAGTTCTGTACGTCAAGCTTCAGGCAGGTTTTGCTGTAGGACTCCAAGACAGGTCTTATCTCATGACTCTAAAAACAACAGATTATGGGGGTAGAATCATAGAATTCTTTAGATTGAAAAAGACCTCTAAGATCATTGAGTCCAATCATTAATGTAAGTACATCAAAGTCCACCAGCCAGTTCCTACTTCAGGTACCTTCAGTGCTAATTAGAACTACTAAGTATTGCTTAATTGATAAAATAATAAATTCCATAGTAATATATACTAAACTAAACTAATTATTACTATATCAGAAATAATTTTATTATTTTAAATCATCCTCTCCTGAAAAGCAGAGGCTTAATTTTAGTTTAGTTTAGTTTTGGTTTGTTTTTTTTTTAATCCAAACTATGTTTACTTTCCTATGATACTGGGTAAGTTTTCACAAGAGCAGAACAATGGAGTGCACTGTAAATAACTTGGGAAAAAAGCCTTTGGGGAAAAAAAAGAACCCACAAAATGTTTGCTTCATTTTGCTATTCAAAGCTGCCCTTTTAAATCAAATAATTAGATTTCAAAAATAGGGTTGTTCTAAATACAGGCTTGGATTCATGAAGTGATGAGGTAGCTTTACATAATAGATTACAAGCAGATTATAAAGCTGTAGTAGATTTATAGTGGATTTATAGTAGATAGATACCAATGTAGATTGGAACAATTACTCCTTTAAATTTTGAAACAAGTAAGATGTTTTCTTAAATATAAAAAAAATTAAAATTAACTCAGAAAACTGTCCTACAAGCCAGTGGAAGCCTGGCCAAGAAAAAACATTCAACATACAGCACTAAAAAGGGCCTCCTTTAATGTGTGTGCCAAGGAATGGACCCGAGATGCCAGCCCATGTGCTTGGCTGTGGGCACACACCAGTCTCTCCCACCGTGCTGCCTGCTTGGGTCTCGTTCCTCTCCCAGCATCTCCACCCCTCACAGGGGAGCATTCAAGCACATGGAGGAACAGCGTTGGATGCACAAACATGCCCCTGAGAGCAGTAACAAATTGACCACTGCTGCGCTATGAAAAGGTCATATCTCATACTGGTCAATAATGTTGTTATGAAACCACACAAAACTCTCATGGTTAGCTGGGTCAGGATGGCAGCAAGCCTCTCCTGGTTTTTTTTTTCAAAATGTTTCAATGAACTCAGATCCGGCTTTCATCTAATTTTTCTCATCCTCTTGAACTTTGATAAGGAACAGATCTGCAATGCAAAATGTAATCAATACGCACCAGCTTGGGAGCTGATTTTACTCTGAATTTGAGGCAATGCTAAAAGGATGAAACTGCGACTTCATAGGGTAAACTGTAAATATTTTGCCTGACTTCGGTAGAACCAGCATTTCTTCTGAGGAGCAATATGATATTAATTTTTTTTTGCGTAACCAACAAATTCATAGATTGCAAAAGAGGAGAAAAATCAAAACAAAATCGAAAGCATTTCATAACTCTGAAATGAAAATTACAACACATTTCAAGTAAATATAACCTCTCCCTCTAGCTAAACAAACCACCTTGAAAATCTTAACGCAGCTACTTACTGCAACTGAAAATACCTTTACAATGTATTATGGCACTGCCAAAATTTGTCACAAACTTGACTTTTGTAAATACAGGCATCCAACTGGTATTTCTGAGGCCAAACCATCCCTAAGAAGGATTTTATCCATCCTTGAAGCTGATTTAGCCAAATCTTGCAATGTTCAGTTTGCTAGGCACTCAGTCCCACAGAAGGGATGGGACAAATGAAGAGGCAAGCTGCAGCAAATGCCCAGCAGTCACACCTCAGCAGGCAGATGTGGGCAGCTGCAGCTGCTGCTTCCACTTGTCCCTCATCTGCCCCATCTCTGGATTAAAGGGGTGCTTGAGCTGTCTGAGACAAAGGGACAAGGCTGGTCCCAAGCCCTAGTTTCCTAGAATGAGAATTGTTCACAAGAAACCTCCCAGGTTGTTTTGAGCCTCAAACCACTGTGCATTGGTTAAAAAATTGCACAGGTCAGAACGGATAATTTGCATTAAAAGCATGAGGAAGCAGGGAGATAATACACTGAATCTGTGTTCAGACAATACTCCCATTCTAACCAACTTCATTCAGATATATTTATGTCTTGCAAAGAATCTGGGAGGGGAAAGCTTTATAGTAACTTCAACCCTAAATGCTGCTGGGAAAGGGCAGTCCAAAAATGAGTAAGTGAAAAGTAACTTGCTAGTGCTGGAATCCCAATGCCATGAGCAGAGAAGACTGACTATTTTAGATGATCTTAAGCTTCTGATCATTCAAAATGTCAGATCAAACTTGGGCTCAAGGCCTGGTGTAAAAATAGCATATCAGTCATCTATGCACTTCATTCCCTGCTAATTGGTAGTTGAGAGAACAGGATGGCAGGGCAGGTAATAATGGCAGGAAAACAACACCTTCCAGTGCAGTCAGAGGATCTGCACTACCACAAGGTAGGTCTCACACAAGTTGTCAGTCGCAGATGGACTGGTCTGTGCATGCTATGATTGCACTTCATTTCCAGTCCCTTCCCTTCTTGTTAAAGCACTTGCCAGTGAAATAAACTAAGTACATTTCAGTACTAAGTACAGAGATAAGGATTTTTTTTTTTAATCTGAATATAATCCAAACAAAGTGTTATGATTAGTCTATAAAAAAAGGAGTGTATTTTCAGCAGCCCAAAAAATAGTGCTGTACACAGGGTAAGCGGCAGTCTTGGCTAAAAGTATCCAGGGACAAAAGCTGGACAGATCAAGGTGGCATGTATCACCCATGGACTGTGTCCACATGAATGAATAAATAAATTCCAACCCAGATTATCTTAAACTTTTAATAGTATTCTCCATCTTCTCTCCTTACTTCTGCCAGAATTCCAGAAAAAAAAGCTGAAAAGGTGAAGACAGAAAACTTGGGCAACTAAAAAGTGAACACACCGTTAGCAAATGGTTTACTTGCCATGACTGAGGCAGCTTTCCACGTCTCAGAAGACAAAGAATGATAACTAAAACCATGAGACTGGTTTTGTGTTATCTGAAAAAGGGGTGCAGCAAAATTGGGCACCACCTTAACTAAAAATAGATAGCTGTAATAATAGGGCTGAAAAAAGTGCACATAAGTTAATTACCACTGTGATAAAACAGGCTTAAGTTTGGTCAAGCTTTATTTTTTATTTTAATTGCCAGTAAGAATGCTTCTAAAAATAACATCCTCATGGTTTATAATATTAATTTGCTTACCATTCTAAAGAAATGTTTGTCTCCATTTTTGGACTATACACAAATGTGACAATCTTGCATTTAAGGAGTAATTTACTTGAAGTAACACAGCAAAACTCGTTTTATTTAGAAACTTCAAATAAAATGCTACTGTAAGCTATTTAATCACACTGTTTTCTTTCAATCACTATTTACAGGCATACAAAGCTCATTTCTCATAAAGATATTAAATGTATAAATCTCATAGGTGTGTGTATAAAAATTTAAACAGATTTAAAGCACTTTCAGCTACTGGTATCACACAGCACAGTTGAAATACTTTAGCGCAAATACATTGATGTAAATAAAAAAGAATAAGCTAAAAGGTACACAAGTGTCTCATTTCAAACATGTAATGATCAAGTATTTTATTGACTTGGGGCCTAAATCAATGTATATACTTTTGTTCATTCAGTGTCCTCTCAGATGCAGCAGAAAACCTCCAGCAATTCAGAGAAGCAGTATGCTATTCTGGGACCCAACAGAGAATGAATAAGTTGAGAAGTTGAGCAACTAACTATATTTGCAAGGGGAAATCTCCAAGGCATACCTACCAACAAGAATATCAGGCTAGAAATACACCAGGATGGTTGCCAATAGAAATATTTCATCAGTCAATCTTTTACAGTCCTATGGGTCCCATTTCATTCTTTTGCCAACTTACTTAGCACTGCAGACACCAGCAACAAACAAGTTTGGGATGTGCTTTCATTTCTCACACGCTTTTTCTGGAACTCAGTTGTTTTGTGATACTTTGCCTTCTGATCCAAAGACACAAGCTTGTCACAGGATGCCACAGGGGTTTGTGCACATGACTGTAGCACGAGGAGAAGGAAAGGACAGAGGTGGTCAGTAGACCATTCGTGGCTATGTACCTCCTTCAGAGTGACCTGCAGCTGCAGAGGGCTGGATTGAATGATCATGGTAACTCCTTCAGTAATTTCTTCTCAAGTGGCATTGGAAAAGAATGTGTATCTAGTGTGTGAATCCAATGACAGCCATTTCTCCAGCATCCTAAATATGACCATCCTCTAAAGTAGACCATGTGTACTAAACAACATTTGTGGAACATTTAAATCAAACCAGTTATTGCCGCAGCCTTGGCACTGCTGCACTGCTGATCAGTAGAATGATGTTTAGTCAGATGGGACGCAGGTTTCACTGGCAACATCACGTTAAGGAGTTCCTTATCTGCTCCTGCTACTTTGCTGTCCTTGTCCTGATGGCAAGGTTTTACACATATTTATTCATTTGAAAGGAAATCAGATCAGATCAGTTTTCCAATACATCTCAAAAAGCACAAACAAAAAAACCAAGACCCCAAAAGCTCAAGAACTTTTTATCCTTACGTGGTCCTCTGACTCATCAAGCTACAAGCACAGTGACAGAAGTTCAAAGGACTCCTGACAGTTCTCTACTAATGCAGAACTCTTTTCCAACTGACATGACAAGTATTCAAGAAGATTTGCATATTGAAGCCATTGATGAATACAGAAAATCTAATTAGGCCATGCTAATATATATATATATAACTAACATAACTGACTCCTCAAACTAGCCAACATCATTTAAAGATGCCCAAAGCCAACAGCACTCAAATGTATTTTAGACACTATTGAGAAAAAAAGTCTTAGAACTCCAAAGAGGTTATTTTAAAAACTCAAGGTTCTAACAATTCGTAGCCGTGTTGCTATAGATCTAAATTGCATTAGTTAAATAAGCAATTAAGGTCTCCTTTGAAAAGGAGAACAGTATCCTTTAATTAGTTTCTATACAGAACACACTATTTTCTGATGGTGCAGAAAAAGGAATATTGGGTTAGGTAACTTCTACAAGACTTCATCTGATGCCTTTACTTTTCACAGAACTTTGGATGAAATTTAGGCTACCTTAGGACTTAGACAAGCTAACAGACTCATTTCCTCTGCATCTTTAAATGCTTGTGTGCAGAACTCCCTCACCAGCTTGTAATATTCCTGTCTCAGAGGAGGCAGTAATCAGAGTATGCCATTTATGTACTGAGTGGACAAAGGGACATTCCCAACACTGCTGGCATCCCAGGAGAGGCTGATAACAATCCGTATCATTTGGCCACCCCATTTGATAAGGTTTACATGTATTTTCATTGTCTTTGGAAGAGAAAAATGATACACAGTAAGGCTTGTTATGCGCTATTCTGCCCAACACACAGACTTGAAGAGAATTAATTTTATCCATCATTAAAATTAATAATATAGTTTTCAAATTTTCAATTTGTAGGTAGGATATGACAGTATCATACCCAATCTGTAAGAGGGTTGAAAGCTTGTCATCTTGGAAAGTACAGTATCATTACCTGATTTCACATACAACACAGCAAACCAGCCTGAACAAGACTTACGCCATTCCCTGTCATTCAGAGCATGAAATAATCTATTTCTGACTCTCATGGATGACCAGTTCCCATATTTGACAAAGTAACATTTTTTCCTCTACCTGAAGCAATGTAATTTTTCACTGACAGAAAGTGAGACCTGCAGCAGTCCTAGTCTGGCAGTACCAGGAAGAAAATTTGCATTTCATTCACATAGCTGCAAGATGCATACAAAACATACTAGTGGATTTTTTTTTGACTATTTGTTTCTCTTATAGTTTTCAACTTTTCCTGTGGTAACATTCAAAAAGATAATGTGACATTTTTACATCTATGTATTCACCATATATTTCTTAAACCTGAAAATTGTTAGGGGATTAGGGTTGAGCAGTCTTGAGTTGCAATTGCTGATCACAGATTTCCAGTGATCAGACATCCCAAAACCTCTATGTTTCAGTTCCCCATCTGTCCAATGGGAATAAACAGCAGTATGTTTCACATTACTGTTTAGAACACAAGTGCTTTAAGGGTGCTCAGACATCATGGAAGTGGAGAACATACACTTTCTTTAGGCTAAAATACTTTTGCCAAACCATTTCTACGCACACAGTCGGTTAGCAACTGGTAATCTGTATCCTTCTGCAGGGAATTGGCAACACTGATTACTACCCATGTCTGTCAATGCTTTTTAGAGCCTACATTACTACAGATGGCTGATTATTACCAAAAATAAATTGCATGTGATTTCCCTAAACCACAAGAGTAGATGCTTTTTCTTCAAAAGCTAGTGACGAGTACAAAAAGACTGTGCTTGCTTTCATATTGCAAAAGTTTTTTGTTTTTATCTGTGCTCCTTTAACTTGTTCTCCTTTATGGAACATTTTATGTAGTTCTGTAAACTACAGAACATTGCCACTTGCAAGAAAAACCACAGCTAAAAAAATTATGTCTTTCTAGATTCCCAGGCTTTCAACTTACTGATATTTCCATTCACAAGGAGGAACAAGACAGCTTAGCAATAGTTATGGCAAGCAGTGAATCTCACTTATGTAGACACTAAATGCTTGGTGCTAAAGAAAAAAAATAATCAATTTTAGCTCAAGACAATGAATCAAAAAAATAAAAGGCAACAAATACCTAAAAACCAAATGCATATATTTGAGTAAACGTTTCTGCCATTGAATCTGTTGTGAATTGATGAGTTAATGAGTTCAGCTGAAGGACCTTTCTTCCCATTCAGCTGAATCTGTGGCCATACACGCCTGCTCCTTCTATTTCATCTCCAGCCCAGACCTGGCATGGTCAGATAGTTTAATGTTGACGAGAGCAGAGACAATTTATCATGGTCAAACTTTGTTTAAATATCCTTATTCCAAAAACAGACCAAAAACTAACCAGTCCTCTGGATACCTTTCCCATGGGTCTGGAAACCTCATTTGCAAATAGGGTAAATGTTTCTGTAGTATGTTCTTTTCTAACTGACCAGAAGAGTCATTATATTGTGGGACCTGTTTATAAATGCAATCCATTCCTTCTTCATTTACTACTCCCACCAAAAAGGACAGTGTTTTCCAAGTAACTGAGGCCCATCTTTTCTACAGTTTTCCTTCCTTGTGTTAGTCTTTCTTCATTATTGCACAAACATGACTGTCTGTCCTTCTCTTCTCCTTTAACTCCACCTTTCATTCACTGCTGAAATGATGACTCCCTCCATGCTTCACATAGTAAAATCCCAGACAAAAGACACTTCTAAGGTTTCTCCCATGCTATTCTCTTGTTTGTGAAGAAATCTCCAGATACCTATCTCTTCTTCAAAACTGGCTTAAAACTCTCCTTTGTAGGTCAATACAAGGATTTGAGCTCTTTTGTTTAGAAAATCACTGACATTTCCAGGTAATACGGTTCTTTTCTTCCCTATCTAAGTATGGAGGTTCTACATACATCCAAGATATTTCCAACCAGGCTGAAAAAATTACTCGGAAGAGGCTTTGTTGTGGTGATGATAAAGTGCCTCCCATTGTATAAAATAAGAGGTTCTGGCTTTGTACTGTCATTGTACTACCATCACCATTGCTCCTTTCCTGCACTGCCAAGTTCTGGGAGATATTTCACAGATTTGCTGACAGCCTGCCTCTGCAAGAAAAGTTCTTCCATTGGCCTGCTACCAGCTAAGAAAATACCCTGTAATAATTAGAATTAATATTATTCCAAACCCACTAATTCAGAATTAATTTCACAAGGTTTTAACTGCCATAATCTCTGATGAACATTGAACTCAAAAAGAGATGCAAAGCATTCCTTAAAAAATGGATCATACATTTATGAGCTCTGCCATTCTTTTCAAACATAGATGAATGCCTCCCTCATTTATGGTTTTCTCACTTGTATTTACTTTCTATAGTTTCTGCAAAGAGTGTTCAACAATCTCTTCTCCTAGAAGCTTCTGATCACTAATTTTTTGTTTTAATCTTCATCAGTCTATATTCATCACTAGGTTTCACACATTTGCCGTTTCCTCTTTGATCCTTTAATAGACATTGTGCACTGCAATTTCTTTACTTATTAACAGTCTGAACAGTCTTCATCAAACATAATTCAGAATGTGTTTTTTACTGCTTGTTTTCTTATTGTACTTGCAAACTTTCATCTTTCCTCTGTCTATACAATGCTGCAGGATTTGTTGTCTCAACTACTGAAATTCTCCCTTTGAGTCTTCAAATTCAAAGTAAACTTCAAACACAGACAATTTTGTCACATCCCATTCTTTTTTTTTCTTTTTTTTCTTTTTTTTTTTTTTTCCAAGAACAATGGTGGTTATAGCATTCAGAAATCATCTCACATTTTAAGTTTCATTGCTCTTAAACCTGTGTCTGTTTCCCCTGGAAACTTCTTTAAAAGCCAACAAAAGGGCAGAGACCTCTCCTGTTTTGCCACTTAAGTAACAGAGGTGATTCTTGAATTCAACGTTTTCATGTGATAAATTGGTGTGATCCCAACTGAAAGGGAAAGCATCCAAAAAGCATAATTTCCTTTTGACTAACCATGTCAAAGTAAATGTAAGGGCAACATACTATAAGGCTTGTATACTTAATATTCACCATTCATAATCTCTCCAGAGGCAGTTTTAGTCTTTTTACATGGAAAACAGAGAGGTATAAAACCGTATTTTTGGCAAACATGAAACAAAGGTAGGCTTTTTATTCTGTAACAGAAAACACTCTTTCCACTGTGAGAGGAGTTGCATGCTGAATAGAAAAGGAGGAGTGGAAGGTGGTTGCAGAAAAGGGGTAGTTACTGTGCAACTTGGAAGTCTGCTAGGAAAACAAACACAGAAAAATGGCACTTTGGGAAAAACTAAAGCATATGTTCAACATCACCAAATAGGATGAGCTTGCAGAGCATAGAGCAAAGCTTTCTGAACATGTCTAGGTGTCCAAATTTAATCTATTTCTTCAGTTCTCTATGGATACTTTCCTATCTAAATCTCCTAAGTCCTTAAATTTTCATTTCAAGAGTGTATTCTTGTGGGGGGGCACTATTTTTCACTTTAAGAACCATGTGCATGGATGGCACTACAGAGACAAGAGACTATTTTGAAGCAACTTTTACCTGTGCATTTACACTCACACATGACTGAAAAAAACTCACTTGGTTGACAAGAACTTGTCAACCATGGATCTGCAAGACTGGCACCAGTCTTCCTTTATTAGCTGAATATTGACAAATATCAAGCAGTAGAAAGCTAAACTGCTCAAGGAGAAGATATAACATCAGCATGTAAGCTTTTTTTTTTTTTAACAAAAAACTCATCTGTGTGACTCAGTCTGTTTTCATGATAAAACAAACTTTCTAGAAGTAACAATAACAAAAGGGAGAGAGGTCTATCATTCTACCAGGACATTCAGCCCTGGTGTTTACAGGTGTTTTATACCAACTGAGCAAAAAATAGCAAAGAAATTACTAGGTTATATTAAAAGAAAAGCTTAAAATAACAATCATGAGCTAATGTTAGAGGTATGCAATGAAGGTTAGGTCATGCCTAGCATGTACCATTGCTTTCAGCTGTAAGATCTCCTTTATGAGCTCTGCAAATACACTGGTAGAGCTGGTGAGAAAAGCATCATCAATAAACCTGGCTTCAAGCAGCTGTCTCCTTGTTTTCCATATCTCCATATATTAATAACTATTATGTTGATTTCCCAGTCCATCCTCATTTTAAGAAAATCCTGGCAGTTTAGTTGCAAAAGTTCCTGGATTGCTTTGTATTTTGTTATTTACATGAGAATAGAGACAGTAGCCCAGCGAAATCACCTCTTTTGAGATTTTCACATCTTTGCTGATTTTATATCAAATACAAGGCTAAAGATATGTCTCTTGCTGTCCTAACCTCTTCCTTACAAATATGGTCACATCATGTCACAAAAGATGGTGTCACATCTAAAATTAGAAACAAATCTCAACTGTGATGATTTTAACACTGAGTCTAACCTTGAGAAATGCTGAGTGCCTTCCAAGAGGTACAGGAAAACGAGTTTGAGGGTTCTTGGCAATATACAGATTTTGCACGCAGAATAGCAAATCAAAAGAAGAAAAACAGAAAAAAATAAAAAAACAAGGGAAAAAAGAAATAGAGATAAATTTAGAAAAGGTACTGTGGAAAAATAGAGTAGAAAGTGACAGGATTAGTGCTATACATTTATATATAATACTTGGGGAATGTTTTTCCAAAGACAAATATACCCTTAATTTTTAAAGTTCAATTCAAAATCTAAGCCAATGGCTGACAGGACTAAACCTGCTTCAAATTATATTAAGCCCTGCAGATTTGACCCACAGAAAAAATAATGACATTGCATATTAAAGATAAGCCTTAAATGACCTTATTTACTTCACTATACCACCTGACAGGATCGATGAGATCACTAGCTATTTCTAAATTATCCCAGAGGACAAAAGGAAAGGGGGGGGGGAAGGGGGGTAAACACTGGAGTGTGAAAAAATAACAAAGACAAAACTATGACACTAACAAAATACTTCCTAATTCCAGCTACTTTGCAATTTTTTTGAATTACACTTCACATTATTTTCTGTTGTCTTTCCACGTTTAGTAGAAATGTTCCACACAGCTCAGTAACTAACCCCATTTGCAAATTATCCAGTATGATCAATACACCAGATTAAAAAAAAATATAATAATTTGTAACCATAACATCATTAATCAAGGAAGACTGATAGTTCGCTAAATTTAAATCTTTAACAGTATCCATTTTAAATCATTTAAATTGTTTGCAGTTATGTGGAAAGCAATTTTATTTACTTATGTTTAAATGGGGACATGCAGTTGCACAAAGTATGAAATTTCTTTTGAAAACATATAAGGATGGAACATTTATGTCAAACAACATTTCCACCATATAAGATATGCAACATGTGCTTTACCATCACTCTTTTTATAAAGTTTGTTTACTTCAGATTACACTGCATCAAAACCTTTCAAATGTAATTATTATAGACTTTCTGACAAGAAGCTGAGCATTAGATGTCCAAAGCTGAAAATGTCTGACTTCCAGGAGAGACTGTGAAAGCTACAGCTGTGTCTCATACTTCTCAATAAAGTAAAGTATATGGGCTGAGTAGATTTTCCTGGTAGAGCCACTGGACTTTCCTGCAACTGGTTCAAGCAGCTCTGGAGTTCATCCCTGTGTCCCATCCTAAAGAGCACATTGAAAATACAGCCAGGGGACATACATGTTGTCTCACAGCTTAAGGTCCAGTGAAAAATCAGTAGATGTTTTCTGTATTTTACTTTAGTGAACATTTAGGATAACCCTTATTACAGTGAATAGCAAGAAATGCTGAAAGTTGCTGCAATACAGACAAAGTAGGAAAACTTTAAAAAACAACAAACTTAATTTCTTATTAGAATACATATTTCATGAAGATACATGAAATATATTCTCCAAGGATGTGGCTCACAGCTACGGCAAGATCTGAGCTTTCATTCAAACTATAAACCTTCTGGTGCTACAGTCAGGAATTTATCTGAGCTCATGGTGTTGTTCACTGCTAGGGAAGAACCTGCAGGAGAGAAGCTTCAGTGGAGATGTTTTTGTTCCAGCTTAAAAGTGACACAGACAAGATGGAGTCAAGTATCAAACACTAACACATTTGAGCTTTCCCAAGGCAAAGGTGCAAATTCCTGGGTCTCCTCCCTGCACCTGCAATTTGAATTGAAGGATAAAGATTTCACATCTGTCCAACCCGTAGGAAATTGCCTGCTGCCACCTACAATTGATAGCTCCAAAAATAGAATAAAATTGATGGCAAAGGGAAAAATTGATTGATTGGGAGAGGGAGATCATTGAACAGAAAGAGAAAAAAAAGTTATTTATTTCCTTTGAAAGGTTACAAATTAAAATTCCCATAACTCTTAGCAATGAAATATGTGTTCAATACAAATGCCTGCTTTTGTTTTCCTACCTAGAGATAAGAGTTGACAGTGCGATTGTTAGTTGAATTACTGCTTCAATAAAAATCTGCCACCATAAACACTTCAGTTATAAATAAAATTTTTAAAAAGTGAATTGTCTCTTACTGTTTCAAAAGCTTATCAAAACCACTAAAACCCAACTTGACAATTTATTATTAAAACTAAATAGAAAGCATGTATGAGCCTGGTTTTACCATGTTACATTTCAAAATCATAGAATCATATAATCCTAGAATAGTTTGGGTTGGAAGGGACCTTAAAGATCATGGGGGTTCCAACTCCCGTGCCATGGACAGAGACACCTTACACTGAACCAGGTTACTCAGAGCCCCATCGAACATGGTCTTGAACACTCCCAGAGATGAGGCATTCACAAGTTTTCAGGGCAACTTGTTCCCGTGCCTCATTACCCTCACAGTGAGAATTTCATCCTAATATCTAATGTAAACCTACTTTCTTTCAGTGTGAAGCCATTCCCCCTTGTCCTTTCACTACATGCAAAAAGTTCCTCTCCAGCTTTCTTGTACCCTTCAGGTACTGGAAGGCTGCAGTTCGGTCTCCTCACAGCCTTCTCCTCTTTAGGCTGAACAATCCCAATTCTCTCCGCCTTTCCTCATACAAGAGGTGCTCCATCCCTCTAATCATGAGATTGGCTTTCCTCTGGACTCTCTCCAAGAGGTCCATGTCCTTCCTGTGCTGAGGACCCCAGAGCTGGGTGCAGCACTGCAGGTGGGGTCTCACCAGAGCAGAGCAGAGGGGCAGAATCCCCTCCCTGGCCCTGCTGCCCATGCTGCTCTGGATGCAGCCCAGGACACGTTTGGCTTTCTGGGCTGTGAGTGCACATGGCTGGGTCATGTCCAGCCTCTCATCCACCAGCAACCCCTTCTCAGAAGGGCTGCCTTGGAGTCCCACAAAGGACTCCATATGGAGAATACACATCCGGGTAAAACAGCTGTTTGTGTCACAGAATGCCTTCTTACCATAATAAAGTATAACACAAACACGAGGCACAATGCTCCTTTTTTATAAGAAAAAAACATATTATTTAATAATTAATACATATTATTTTTTAAAAATTATATCCATAATTTTGTGTGGCATTTCCTCAAGCCATTAGAAGTGACCATGTACCCAGTGCCATGGGCTTGAGCTGTGATACCCACTGAGGTAAAAGCCCTGCAGTGTGGCTTTCAGGACTGGTTACATGGTTGGCTGTACAAGACTTGGAGGTGTAATGTGTGGTGAAAGTCAAGGAAGTCACCTACAGCCAGTGACCAAACCTCAGTATCATGGGTTCGGTGCCAGATGGATCCCTGAAAGTGGAAAAACATGACAAAGACGTACAACAGGTGCCAGACCACCGAGCTAACTCTTCTTCATGTGTTTACAATGAAGCCAATTTACAATTCCCCATCCAGGTATAAGAAAAGGACCTCTAAAGCCAAGGAGTGGATGTACAGATTGCTCACCTTTTGACTCATCTGCTGAATTTCATGTCTTTCCCCATCTCTAATGATAACATGAATTAAATACTTCTGCCATTTCTTGTATACATTATTTATTTTCTCAGCCCTGCATAATAAGCAGCACAGCTGAAAATGCCATGATAGGAGCTGGCACTGCACCATTTTAACTTGTGTTACCAAAAAACCCATCTTTCATCCAATCAAGTAATCTAAGAGTTCACCTCTCATAAAAAGGTCCCACTGTCTCTTGCACATATGAACAGTGTCATTGCAGGGAAATCCCTTGCTGAAGAACACCATGTAAGGATATTATGAATTCTTAAATGTTAAAAAGCTGTGGCTTTTGCAAACACAGAAGTATAAAGTCTGATACACCAAAACTTCACAAAAGCAGATGTAACTACAATCAGTAATTGTCTGATCTGAGCAAGCAGGTCCTGGCTGGACCTGATCCGACTATGCTACTGCCAAAAGCAACAAGATAGGTTTCTTTTTTTCTCACTCTATTTTTTTTTTTTTTAAGGTGATATATATGTTAAAGGGTAAGAACCACTGAAACAGAAACTAGACACTAGAAAGTGCTAAATCCTCAGAGGCTGTAGAGAGATTACATGGAGAAACACCCACCTGAAAACACAATACTAATGTATCTCATCTAGTAAGGAGAGCTTGAGAGCTCAAAAACATCCTTCCATAAGCTGAAATTGTGTCCAGATGAAAATCATAGAAAGGAGTAAATTAAATATAGGAACATAATTATTGTCCTTCCCACAGTAAAAAGTATAAGAATCAGCTAGCATATTGACTTATTAATTCTGCCTTCAAACACAAGAGCAGCTCCTTTCCATATATTACTTAGTCCATTAGGGACTGTCCATTCCCACCTGCCCTATTTTATTGCTCCCAAGGATGCAGTGGGCTCTGGACAGGTCTACATGAAGCAAAATCTGGTAGAGCCAAAAACCCAGACATATAGCACATGCAAAAAAAGAAAAAAAAGTATTTGGGGTGATGACCTAATATTTAGAGACTGATAAAAATGGAAACTCTTAAATACATATATAGATGTATAGATGTATAGATATATACATATATGTGTGTGTGTTCATGTGTGTGTAAAACAAGAAAAATAAAGGAATGTGGTTTTTTTCTCTGCAATACAACTATATTTGGCACTGTTTGTTCGACCTGTATTTAAGTAGGTTTTATTTTTCTAGAGTTTCAAAACCTCACAAATGTAATAAATCTAATGTAATCTGAATAAAGTGTCTTCAATGTCACCTTTCAGATAAGCTGCACCTTAAGACAAAGAAAGTTAACATTTAACAAGTTTTGCTAAGTGAGCCATCCCCATTCATTTAATGGCATCCCTAACCAACAAAAGGAAAAATATGTCACCATAACATTATACTAATAATTTACTGTGATGCTATTAAAGGCCTGTGCTGGAGGCTCCATAGGGACAATGAAACATGTATTTACATTCTATCCGGAAAAGTAGTTGCTTGGTAGCAAGGATGCTCACTAACATCAGCTGCACAATAATTACAGAGAAAATTTTAAAGACCAAAGAAAAATAAAATGAACTAACAAAACCCCCTTTGTAACCCTTTAAATGTATTTCAGGGACTTGTTGAATTTCTACAGGGCATTAGTAAAGAATTACCTCTCTACTCTGCATTTCTTTGTCGTAAAATATTAGCATGGGTTGTAATATTCTAAGGTGGGATAAGGAGATATAAGTGCAGATTATGACAGAGAAATCATTAGGTTTTATTCTGCTCAGAGTTGTACTATTGAGTTTGGAGGGATAAATTATGCTTCATATACACCTGCATATAACCAAATCTAAGAAATATGAAAGTAAAAATAAATTTCTCAAAGAATAAAGTCCATGAAGTTGTACTTAGTGGATCACTGAATCTAAAGAGGAGACATTTTCCACAAAATGTCCCATGACAAATAATCTTGAGCAAAATAATTACATTTGGCTATTCTATCTTTTGCCTGATGAAATTGCATCCATGATGCAGTAATTAATGTCATACAAGCTTATCACAGATTCCTTGCATACTATCTCTGTTTTTCCCTACATAGCTGAATTGAACAGTTAGAACTTTAGTTAAGAATTTACTTTCTCATATGCACATATATGTATGTATATTTGCATATATATGTATATATAAATATATGGAAATGAAAAATGAAATGCTTAAAAATTTTGTTTGTAATATGTATGATTATTTTCACCTCACAAGTTCTAATGAATGCTTGAGAACATGACATAAATCTTCAGCCTAAAAAAAGAAGGCAAACATAGGACTGTCCTAAAGATACTCAAACAACATATAATTATTCAGTAAATAGCTTCTGAGCTTACTGAGTTTTGGGGACTGACTCATGACCTTTATTCTGGGTAGCAATACAGCCTCAACATCTCTCATGCATTTCCTTAATTGGACTGTGAGGTCAGAACTGAGCAGTGAAAGATTCTCTCATACTTTTCCAGGAATGAATGGTGAGAACTAGCAAAACAGGTACAATTTTCTCCTATTTAGTGTAGATTTTTACCAACAGGTAAAACTAAATAAAATCATAAACAAATTTTAAAAACCCCAAACAAACAACAACAACCAAACAAACAAAAAACCAAAAACAAAACAACAGAACAGAGCAAACCCAAAAAAATCTTGACAGAAATAATAGCACAGGGACTCTTCTTTTCTGCTCTTCAAAGAATGTGGTTTACTTTGACTGAATTAAATAGTTTTAAATAGCAAGTCCTTTTAAGCAGAGTTTAGGTAAAACCCTATTACCCAGTAGCTGATTAAAAGGGACTGTCTGCTATCTACAAGTACAGTTTGGGTCACATAGTAGAGCATCTGTCATTTGAAAAGAGGCTGAGAGAACTGGGAATGTTTAGTCGGGAGAAAAAGTAGGCTTAGGGAGATCTTGTGAATGTGTATAAATGCCTTAGCAAAGAAGGAGACTCAGCGAAAGGACAAGAGGCAATGAGCACAAATTGAAATACAGCCAATTCTGCCTAGAAATAAGGAAAAAATATCCCCCATATACAGCAAAGGTTGTCAAACACTGGAAGAGTTTGGGGCAAGACAGCTGGTGTATTCTCCTTCTGGGGAGATATTCTAAACCTTACTGGACATGCTCCTGGCAACCTGCTGTAGCTGACAATTCTTTTTTCAAAAATGGGAAAAATAAAAGTTCTCTGGAGAAGTCAGAACTTACTGAGACACCTCATGCATGAATGGTTCTTTGTTCTCACACTGAGATCCTCCATCTTTTGTGGTGCACCACATGGGTCAGGAAATCTCCTGAACACCTCTCAGTGCAAGACTTATGCCTGAGATCTACACTTACAACTTCGTGGGTTTTATACTTTATTCTGTAAGTAATTTATGATGGTGGGTCAGCCATAGAGAGGTTTATTTAAGCAGCCTATTTTGGTGAATTTAAACACACAGCTAATAAATTCAAGCCATGAATAGACTACCTGGTCCACACATATCTCCTGCTGGTTGGATGTCTTGGTGTTCCCATGGCAATCCAGCCACTGGTGTCCAAGGCCTGCAGAACTCTGCTACCAGAAGGTATTTTCATTCGAGGAGAACACCATTCAGATGATCTATTGGAATGTCTTAGATAATTTTGCCTTGAGTGCAGAAGTTGCACAGGCCCTTATTCTGGAAAAGTTTTGGAAATAATGAGCCCCAGGTGGAAAGTAACAAGCCTCTGGCACAGATAAAGCACCCTTCAACCAGCACAGTGTCCTGTAGAGCAGACATGGGCACCAAGGGCATCAGTTAAACCAAAACAATCTCAAGTCAAACCAAACAATCTCTCAGAGATTTAAATTCAGGCTAAGTCCAGGTTTAAAGACAGGTTTTACCCTACAGACGTAAACCCAGACCCTGAGCACTTCAGTGAAGAAACTGCCACATGGATAATCACTTTCTCTGAGCTGGGTTGAAGCATGCTTTTGTAAATATGTGTGGGGATCAGAGCTCGCTGTCTTACAAATAATACAGCTTCATGTACAAGTCCATAAAGACTGGAGGAGAAAGGCTCAGCATTTTTCTGAACTAATGCAGACAATCCATTCTCACAAGCAATATTAACCTTGTTTGAAAGAAGTCCTGGCACCAGTAATTTTCAAATGTAAAGTACATATTGCTTTTTGGAGGGGAAAAAAAAAAAGAAACCACAAAACAAAACCCCAAAAATTTCCATTAAATAATTGGGGAAAAACTTAAAAATTGTTTTGGAACTTCTATATACAATTCCATTTTGGGGAGAGAAAATTCAGGTTTTTTAAAGTTTATATTTCTTTCTAGATTTTGTGCAGCAAATACTTACAACAGTCATCGTAAGAGCTGGAAAATTGTTTTATTTACTTTATAGCATTGTAACATCTAGGGATAAATTGTGCACTTGCTGCCAGAACTACAAATTCATACAAAGTTATTTTAAAGTGACGTAGATGAGATGAAAGGTAGAAGAAAACTGAAAACGTCAGTACTGTTGTCATGCCCCTTGGCCCCATCACCCCTCAGAGTCTGAACTAGACCTGTTCATTGTGTCCAAATGTGTCAGGAGAAGAATTTTGCAAGGCCATGGCCCTGTTACACACTGGGGATCTTGATTTTGCTCCAAAATCACCGAAGTTAAAAGACCTGGAGCTGGTCTCCATCCCCAGCATAGACTTGGCAGCAGATCTATTTGTATTCCACTCCCTAGGATTGCAGGCTTTGGATGCCACTTGGAGTCCAGCACATGCTGCAGCACCCAGCATAGCACAGCTGCCTCCATCACTGCAGTTGAGCACAGAGGCTGGCAGGGACAGCACAGGGATCCAGGCCCTTTCACACTGGAGGCTCTACACTGCAGGTACAGGGGCTTCTCCAGGCCAGAGTGAGCTGCTCCTGCTGGAGGCTCTGTGTGTGTGCATGGGGTGGGAATTACAGCTGCACCAGGCAGCCTCTGCTGTGAGCCTGCCAATACTCCCAGTTAGAGAGCTAAAGGCACTGAGCAGTGACTTCAGGTTCAAATGTATGACCTCACCACACGAATGAACTCATAAGACATCACGAGTTTTTTTAGGACAGAATTTTTGGAAGCCATCAGCATTGGTCTAATTCTATTTCTACTGATTTCAGTTCTGCTGTTTCTAAAGATTCTACAGTCATCATATTATTGAAGACAACAGGAACTTGGTAGAAGCTGACATGCTCTCTTAAGCTCTGGCACCTTGATATTTTAAAAATTAAATACGTTGCTGAAATAAAATAGGGTTATATTTTCTTAAAAAGTTACTTTAATAATATATTATTTTTCTTTCCTTCTTGCTTAATCTTATCTTAGTACAAATGTAGGAGTGATTTTTGCCGAATTTGGAAGGTCATGAAGTCATGCCAGTTTACAAATTTGAAACCAACTTCAAAATACTTCAAGATACCAGACTTCACTCTAATGAGAGTCATGAACTTTTCAGCTGCAAAATCAGTATCTGAATTAGTATCTGTTCACTCCAGTTGGACAAATATACTGAAGAAAAAGACAGCACATCATCAACTCAAGTATAAATAGCCTCTGGTTCATCAAAACCTTTGTGGACAACAATAAAGTATTAAGTGGAAAGTAAAGTAACTTACGGTAATTAGATTTAGACTGCTACTTAAGGAAAGTTGTGATTCAATACTAATAACTAATTTTACCTTCCGTGATTAGTGAAAGCTGATTAGAAGTAAGTATGTTATCTGCTGGCTCTGACACGATTATTGTCTTACCAAAAAATGCCTAATTAGTTTTGCTGAAGCCACAAATTTCTGTTTAACAGAGATGCTCAGCAACACTGCCAAGCATTCCATTACTCATCCATTATTATGCTCTCCTATAATGTGCCAAACTCTTGTGTAGAATTCAGGGACTTTTGTCATTGCTCAGTGTGGACTGAATTATGTGAAGGACTGAAAAACTGTGGATTTAGGATCTATGTTCTCAGACATAACACATGTAACTATAAACTCACATTTTTCATGGTCCCAGTCACTAATATCACAAAAATATATGAAAGTTAAAACTTTCAGAGGCTTCTCTTTATACTAAGGCATTGCAAAAGATGTAGGTAAATGTGGTAACTGTGAAATTACCTAGACACAATTCCATTTAATTTCATTTACTCACATGACAAATTATTTGATTGCTCAGACTGAAACTTGAATGAAGATTAGACATAGCAGCAGATAAATAAGACAGATGGATCTTTAGAGCAGTTCAGGAAGGGCTGATGACATCTGCTGTCCAAAGGATCTTTGACAACCCCTGGCATCCCACAGTGTCTAAATAGCAACTCCCCATTGAGAACACACAACAAAGTTCCCCACCAAATGGTTTTGCTAACTGAATAAGGACTAACTAGTTCATCAGAATTAACAGAGAAAAGGCTTGAAATAGATTAACTAAGATATTATGTTCTTGAGGAAGGTGGCAACTGCAGTTCCTTCAACTAAATTTTTCACTTATGCATATATTGTTTTTTAACTGCATGGTTACCAGCAGCACAACAATTTCTTCAGATAAACGTTGCCAGGAATTCTCCACCATCCATGTAAGGCTACTATTGCCTCAATAAACAAGGCAAGCTCTGCCTTGTTTGTGCAGCAGGCACCAGAAAAAGTTGGTCCTCTGCTTGTTCACTGAAAGTTAACAACTTATTTCAGAGATCCTACAAATAGCATAAAATGATAAAATTAATTTCAGCTCTTGACATAAGGGGGTGCAATTTTGTTCTCCTGAGCAGCACTTCCTATTTTACTATGGCTGCTCGTGGTCCCTGAAAGAATTTAACAGAGTTGCTCTGTTGTTCTCATCTTAAAGTAGAACAGAATTTCCCAAGGACAAACTTGCTAATTTAGCTGTCAAGTTGATGAATAAAGTAACTTATCTGGGAAGGGAGTGCCCTCCAGAAAAAACACTGCTGCAGCCACCTATGTTGCTTTGCAAAAGGGATCACAGAACCATTTATATTTATTTAAATGAGGAAGTTAAGTGAGAAAGTGGAGATATATCAGGGGACACACTGAGGATGTAAATTCTCATATCAGCATGACCTAATATGGATTCTCTTACCTCACTAACAAATGTTTCTTCCAGAAAAATGTGATGATTGTTGCAATATTTTTTCTTTTCCCTCTCTTTTCCTTCTTTTTCTCATTTCTTCATGCTGTTTCAGAGAAATTAGAATCACAAGCTGTATGTTCACACATCTGTGCTGTTCTTTGTACAGGTGAGAGGTGTGTAGTTCTCAGTCAGGTGAGCACAGAGCACATTTCACAAAGAGGAAACAAACCCATTTCAAAAGAGGAAAAATACTTTGCTAAGTTTTACCTAGGGCTGTGTATGGGTTATTAATTTACATGGCAATTTCTTACTTACATGGAGATTTCTACAGCTGCTTTATTGAGTGTTCTTTGGGATTAGACAGGGAATCTTGACCAAATGGAGTCTCTTAATAATGCATATGGACTATGTCAGTTTTATTATTTGGGATTTACTGTGATTTAAATGAGAACAGAGACAGACCTTGGCTCCTGCCTACAAACATCAGAGCCCCTTATGTTTATGCTTCTTTTATGAAATATTTTTAAGTTAGAGAACAGGACTGTCCCCATAGGCTATTTTTCCTTCAGGTGCTGAATCTAAAATCAGTGACTGAAATTTACAGGAGAAAAAAGACCTTTGTAATCTTTCCAGATCCCAAATGGGCAACCCCTATTACAATATGTTTTATTTTCACAAACTAAGGTCCAACAACCATGAAGGGCATGTGAGCCCCCATAAACCCTACACACCAGTTCCACTTGAGTGAAATGAAGGGAAACTGGCAAGTTTGCTGAAGCTCAAATAAAACTTATTTTCTTGTACTAATTTAACAGGGTACCTGAGACCTTCACCTATTTAAAGTCTGTCTCCTCTGCCATCTGCTGGAGCCCTACAATATAAACCCCAAAATACACTACCATAACATTCAAAATCTACTGATTATTATTATTGTTATTATTATTATTATTTAGAATAAACTGGATATATAATCTAATAATCATGAAAAATATTGTACTCTTATCAGGTTGATCTGATAAGCAAGCACAGCAAGCAAGCTTTCATCTTGGATGTAGCAGTTAGGTCAGCATTCCATATCACATAAATAAAATTCTTCCAGGCCTTTCACTAAATGAGCATCAAAGTTACCAGTCCAAATGCTAGTGTTTCTTACAATATTTAGCCAGTTACTCTAATATAGTTCATAAAATTACCGGAGATGTATCAATTTGTAATGGAGTCCGGACTATTACATTATGCTCCTCTGTGTTTTCAAAACGAGAGTCAAAAACAAGTTTCAGATTTTGAGAATTCCATACTATCCATACGCCTTGCAGCCCCCTGTAAAAAAGTCTGTACACGTTGGTGTCATGTGAAAATGCATTCTGGGCAATACATTTCAGGATCATTTTTACAGGCATGATGTAGATTGAGGTAAATCAAAACAGACTTTTTTTCCTGAGCCATTTCAGAACAGATCCCATATCAACAAAGACAGGCTTCAGTCCCCCCAGCTCCCTATGACTTTAGCAGGGACTGACTACAGCTCCAATAAAACCATGATTTTGCACGTTCTGGAATAGGGACAGAGTGAGTGAAGAACCCACCGTCCAGGTTATCCAATGGTTTCATGATGTTACCATGTACTTAGCTTCTCACTGTTGCAAAATAACCTAAGCTGCTCCTCACCTCGGCTGTTTGCCTCCCACAGTTTTCAAGGTGGAGTGGAGCAAAAAAAAAAAATAAAACAACGGAGCCAGCTAAGAAAGCTCTTTTGGAGAGGAAATCTGGACAAAAGGAAAAATTATTTTGCCCAGATAAAATCCCTATCACTAACAATTTTACTACCTTAGAATCAACACTCCTACAGTCTTAGAAATAGGTAACAAAACTTGCCAGAGAAGATATTATTTGACCAGAGAAGTGTCTTTTTCTGCTCCCACCTAATCAATCTTTGTTGAATTATGGATCTGAGTAGCACCATTTAAATATTGTGCAAGAAAAAAAAATGCTTTCAGTGAACCAATTAGAAAATTGTCTGTTCATCATATACTAAAGTAGACCTGCTTTAAGAAGGATATGAGAACAGAAGACCTCTAGTGGTCCCTTCCAACATATACTTTTCACTGTTTCTGTTATCTGAAAAAAGCCCACCTAGCCCACAGCTGACTGGGACTCTCCTTGAGCTCACTATTTGGCAATGCTCCCAGAAATGGGAACCAGACCATTAGGAGATCTATGGGGCACAGGCTGTCAACTCATGCAGTTCAGCGTGGGTAAATTAACCTAAGTCCTGGCAGGGTCTAGGCAGTCTGAAGCAAGAGCATTGTACCAGACAGTATTTTTCTTTTCCAAATTCCACATTACCCATGCTCAGCTTGGAGACTGTCACCTGAAGGAATAGTTCCTTGTGTTTTTTACTGAGTTAGGAAGTTTTGTGTGAACAAGGAAAGAAACTGTAAGTCTTCCTCTTGATTATAGAAGCTGAACACTTCCTGAGATCTGAATTGTCTCCTTATCCTTGTACACAGTTCCTGCTAGTGTGATTCCTGAGGTCCCAGGGAAGAAGAGAGCTATGAACCAGCACCCCACAGCTTCCATGTGAGACGTTTTCTGTCTGTGTGAAAGACTAAAGGCATGTTGACACAGGTTGTTGGGCCACGACTCTGCCCAGAGCCTAGTGAGCTTCTGTGCTGTTTGCATGTAGCCATTTGCTGACTGGAGCAGGCTGTAAGAACTTCCCTCTCTAGAAGGCAAAGGTAAATTATTGATCTTTCCATTCCCTTTACACTGGCATGACACTGAGTAGAGTGCAAATCTGATGTGATGTGCAGCAGTCTCCAGCTAAGAGGTGATAATCAACAGGTCTCCTCCCTGTTGCCAGCTGTCTCTCAGGTGGTGGCACCACCAGAACCTCACCTCCACCATAACACATTCTAAGGGTAGGCTTCCTAGGAGAGGAAGCCTACCCTTAGAATAAACTAAAGGTGGTTCAAGCTATGTTTGCACAACCATTAACACACAGCAAGAATGGAGTAACTAGCAGCTCTGCCTTTGAGCTGTTAATTGTTGGGGTTTGCACTAGGTTTATTATAAAGGTTGATTGAAGGAAGGGAGCTCATGTTTCCGCAGGAACACTGCCACTCTGTTATGTGAGACACCAGCCTTTAGGCATCGTTCTCTTTTGAGATAACAAAATGTTCCTCGATTATGTGACGGACATCTACCTCAGTGTGGTGGCTGCCCAGCGGATGGAGGCAGGCTTTGCAATTATCAAGGTGTTAATGCAGGAGAGAGGAACAGATATTGCACATCTAACCCCAGTACTTCTTAGTGGGTAACTGAGAGAAGCCCATTACAGAGCTCCCTGCTCCTCAGGAACCTGTCCTGGGACTACTGCCTCCCTGAAGACAGCACAATCTGTGTGCCCAGGATGCTGCCGTGAGAGCCCAGAAGTTGGACAGCACAGTGAGCAGTTTTAACTGCATGGGATCTCTCTGGAACACACAGTTTAAGCCAAATTTATCCCAAGCAGCACCTGTTTTTTTTGCTGTTTTCTAACTGAATGTTCTGATATGATTTTCCTGGGGTTTAAGTTTTGGTTTTCTGCTGAAGGAGATATTTGCAATGGAAGTAGAATGGATCTGATCCAATACATAGTGATATCTTTACTGAGTAATAAGAAGTAGAATTTTTCAAGTTGGGTAGCTATATCGCTGTTTTAGATAACCTCTGAGGATATGTTTGAACAGCAGAATGCTCTGCAAGTCAGACATATCCAGTCTTAATATAGCACAGTTCTTCTCTCAGGACAGTTTGGGAAGCTCAGTGCAGAACATCTTATTATACAGCTTTTGGTAGACTACCTAGATCAAACAGAACTAGTCAGAGTAACTCACCAGCAGTGCCCTGAGTTTGAGTTGTCTAGCTATAAAGGGAAAATAACACAATCTCATCTTTTAAGGCCATTACAAGACAAAAAAAAATAATCTGTGAAATACTTAGATAAAATAGTAAATAGCCACTATCAAAAATGCTAGAAAACACACAGAATTCAGTATCCAGTGCAGGATTGAAGGGCAGGTGGGAAATAGAGTTTTGTTCAAAAAAGAAAGAATGAGACATCTTTATGGAACAACCTACACAGCTAGATCATCTATCAAGTATTACCAAACAAGCCACATTCTGTAGGGGGAAAAAAAGAGTCATGACAAAGAAAATGAAATTGCTATGCACAAGAGAAAAGGAGGCAAATTAAGGGTATATAGACAATCTAATTGCAGTCTAACTCTTCTGTTTCAACATGCCACTATTTTACCTCTCTTTTTCTCTCCCCTTTTTGTTTTTTTTTTCCCAATTCCATGTGGGTATCTCTCACATACACTTTAAATACTGAAATATATATAATACATCTTCTAATTAAAAATTTCCCATTTTACTTAACCAGAAATTAAAAAGCTGCTGTCTTCCCTCAGATTTTGTAGTGCAGTCTCTTTTTTTTTAATCTACACCAGGTTTCTAAAATCAAGCTAAAAAAACCCCAAACCCTATTTTCTTTGTTGAGACATTACAGTCCTCTTTATATGTAGGAGTAGTGCTTTATTCATCTACAACATGACACCTGGTTCTGCAATGGTTGCACAAAGATGGTTATTTTTAGACCAGGGAAGCACAAACATGCCTCCCACTTCTCCCAGTATAAGGGTCACAGAGCCCTCACCTGGTACTAGATTCAACATGACAGGTGATAACATAGAAGTAAAAATAACTTGTCAGTATTTCCTTCAAAGTCAGACAATTACTAGTCTAAAAACAGGGATGATCTGTTCTTAATTACGGAAGATTTCAGCACAACAGGATACAAACACATGCACAAGTACTCTCCAATAGACACATGTGTATGTACACACGTAGATAGGCACACACACATTACTTAGACGAGTTTATTTTGGTCAGAAACCCACATGAAGTTGAGGCTAACATCAGTTTTAATTAAAATCAGCTCAGTAAACCTGATACTGGATTTCCAGTACTAAATGGAGGCTTACGGGGCTCTAATTAGGATATAAAGGCTCTGTTCCCAATGGAACAGATCCTCAGTAAACCCCTCTGCTGGTCCATTATCCCCAGCCCAGCCTGCGTCACTGGGTGCCTCTGTCTATTTTAGCCTTATTAATGTGTTTAGGCACATCCATCAGTGAATTAGCACAAACTGGTCTAAGGTTTCAGAACAAGGGAGCCACTCACTTCCATCACATCAGCTTTGCCTCTCACCTTCCAGAAAAATAAATACCTCAGTAGTTTCCTAAGTAAACTGCTCTAGATATATTGCAGGTTTCATAGTAACAGACTGCATTTCAATAACTTTATGCAGCAAACAGGAAGGGGGTTTTAGACAGCATCCAGAGACTAAACTTAACCATTTAGGTTTTGAATTACAAGATAGACATGCTCTCAGGACAAGGGATATCTCATCCTTACAAATATAAAGGAGTTCAGAAAAACATTTACTTTTCAAGTATCCTGTGCTCTTGTTCCTGTAATTCTACAGGCAAATTACAAACATAAAACCAGGAAGAGAAATCTTTAAATAACGAATACTTTTAAAATCTTTTTTCTCTCTCAGTATACATCTAAACAGGCATTACTCAGTTTTATTACTTATTGAGTTACCTCTGCTGTTACCCAGAGAACCTCATTTTGACAGTATCTTAAATAAGAAAATGTTTCATCATAAATATTGTTATTTCTATGTTTCTATTACACGTGACTATCAAACTTCATAAAATATTTCAACACTACTTGTAATTTGTAACACCATTACCAGATTATACATCAGGACAAACATTACTTGGGCTGCACGCCAACTGTTTATCTTAAAATGGGCAAAATACAGGAATGAAATAAATATAAGGCAAATATCAATCAATTAATCTGAACACATTAATTTTTATAAGGCCTGCCACAGTGCTACTGTCTGGGAATTTTACACAGTGCAGTCATTCCACTTAGTCATACTATATGTACAACATCCTGACTAAGAAATCGATTAAATCCGTTTGTAGAAAATCAAGACCTTAAAATCTGAGCCAACAGGAAGAGGAAACTGTGAATAGCCTGTGCCCATTACCTTTGCCCAGAGGTGAGGCACCACTGATTTAGGGCATCCACACCTGGTAGGTTCTGCTCTAAACACTGTCTAATACAGCAGTGAAGTCACTGATTTATATACACTGATGGGAAACATCACCCATGTTTAAACCAGGTAAAACCCACCCAGGTTTAAATGGACTCAGCTGATTAGCTGGAGTCTGCAACTTCTCACACCTTTTGAGACCTTTCTTACATTCACTGTCACAGAGTCATCCTCCTCACTTGCCAAAATGAAGGTTTGTTAGGATAGGTCTTTTGCAATTCCACTGTCATAATCAAGAAATCATTTCCAATGTAATCAAAACACAAAGAAACCTGACATTATGCAATCACTTTCTTTAATCTGGGAGAAAGGAGTTTGTATTGATACTAATTGCCATCCTTGAATCTCTTCTTGTTGAAACTGATCAAACAAATCATGATCAAATAGAACATATGGAATATTACTCATTCTTGCTTTAGTTTGTTTTAGCTTTGTAATAGAAAGTGAATCTCTTTAATACAGACGTATGCATATTATTTTTATTTTTGTTCCCCAAAAGGTATGATAATCATGCTGGGACGATTTGGAGAACACAGAAAAGCACAATCTATTAAACTACCCTGAAAATGAAAACCATCTGCAGAGAGAAGTTTATTCCATTGTGAGGCCTGTTGAAACTGGAAACAAGAAAGTATTGTTGGTTTGGGATGGTATGAAATCTTCTGTCACAAAGGTATCTCTTTGCATTTCTACTTATGGAACAAGTTATATCTAGTAGTATAAATTCCAGCACCCTATTCTTTATGACATTACCTTATATACTTGGCAGATAAAACCCTTCATGTTCATGGGCAATTTTTTATATTTTAGCTCATGCCCAGGTTTTTACATTACCCCATTATGAGTTTGTAATAGAAAGGAAAATCATGAAAACTTTTTAACATACTCTAGAATGTAAAGCTTTATTTAACAAAAAAAAAAAACAACTGCATGTTGACTGTAGTTTAACTGCTGTAGCATGTATTTCTCTGACTAGTGGTAGCTGAGATACCTTTCACACATAAAAGGTCAGACCCTTATTCAAAAAAGAAAAAATAGGAGGGTAAATGAAAAGACTTGAGCACTTATGGGTATAGCCATTTTACCAAGGCCACTTAGCAAAATAGGAGAAAATGCAAATGAAGTCAGGTCTTTCTGATTTCCAGTCATCTGTTCTAATTGCTGGATAGCAGCAAATTCCTCCACTCCATTTCAGAAAGCTACCCATAGGATATATCCTATAATTAGCTGAAATATCAGTTAAAATCTTGAGGTATCATTAGGGAATAAATGAATAACAGCCCTGAATAACATAAAAGAAAATTATCAATTGTAGTTTACATATGCCTCCATCATATTTGCTACTTTTGAATTTCATTATTACTTGATAAGAAGTCCGTTCTTACAGGAAGAACCCAAAGTGAGTACAAATTTAAATATTCTTCAGGAAGTTGAGGAGTCTTCTGTCAGCTGAGCTTTTCCTTTTTCTGAATTCAAAGAATAACACACAACAAAGTATTCAGACAGGAAAAAAGGAACAATAACTAAAGTGTTTCTCTAGCTGCAGTTAACACGCAAAAGAATTGTTGAAGTGTTGGACAGATCAGATCAATATAAATACTCTATTTACTGCTGTGAAGCAGTCAAGAAAAAATGCTGTGAACATTTAATTACTACCAAGAATCCAGAGAATCTAAGACATTAATTTTAAATATTCAATTACCTATTGAACAACAATCTATTACGATGCTGTCAAGAGCGTAGCGGCTGCTTGTTAACTCTCTGGCATGGCAATAAAACTTGGGCAATGAATGTAATTGTACTAGGGATCAAAGAGCTGAGCTCCTACTGAGAAGCAAGTGTATACACTGCCAATATTTCATCATTCAGAGTCACTTTCCCTCCTCTACCTAATATGAAAGCTATAAAAACAAAACCAAAAATCCCCTCAAACTGTTATTGTTAAAGCCAAAAACTAATTAGTCATTGCTTCCCAAAGTGTTATGTGAAAAGTCTCTAGAAATAATGGGCTACATTCTCAAATTTTATAGGTTTACTGAGTCTAGTGTTCTCTGGTATTTCCTGTTTCCCTTGCTAGGGAAGATTGAGTCAAGTTTACAAGTCATCTTGAATAACATGAAAACTTTTCAATAAATCTGTAGATTTATAAAGCATACAGTTAAAATAAAGACATGGGTGGTAAACAAAGGAAACAGCAAGAGCTTTTCTACTGTTTTTAGAACTAAAATCCCCTTAAACGTTTTAGCAGCATATGATTTGCCATTTCAGTAGGGTTTGGTGATGCACTTTTGTTTTTCTACTTAAAATATCTGAGCTTGAAAGCTGCAATACATCATATTACAGCAGGGGGAAAAGAAAAAAACCAACACATCTAGAATACTATTATGTCTAGAATACTATTTCTGTATGTTCATGTATACATATGATAACAGCTATAGCTTCTAACGATATGGAAAACAACGAACAGCTTTCCCTCTCTTCCCTTGTGAGACATTTCAGCAGATCTCAGCACATGACATACGTAAAGAATTCCATAGATCCTTGAAATGCCTACATATGTTACTTTTCCAAGCTATGAACAGTGCTCTGAACAATTAGTGATGAGGAACCACCTTCTTTTTTGGTAGCTTTACCTACAATGAAAATGGGGTTAAATGTCATGACCCTTGATCAAAGTCCCAAGATGATGATTCAAACCCTTGGCCCCATTACAGTTAATGGAAGTTCTGCTATTGACTTTATTATGTCAGGATTTCAACTCCTGAGATCACCTAATTGTCCCAAACGTTTATCACCTTGTTTCTGTTTTACAGCAGAACTAAAAGCATGTCCAGAACTGCAGCCATAACGTGATCAAACACTGCTTTAGTGAGGACCCAAAAGAGCAAAATACCATCTCCCAGAAAAACAATTCCTAGATCAGCCCCTGAATTTGAACACAATCTAAGTAATTTTCTCTTATGACATGTAACAGCACCACAGCCCAAGTGAGTATCGAGGTATTTTTAGTTTACTTTTATTTTACACAGTCATTATGAATATCAGCTACTCAAGAAAGTGTTCTCCCAATGCAAGAAAAATTAAAGCTTTCTCTGTATCCATGTCCAAGTGTATCTGTCACCTTTCCATTATTGTTCTGTTCTTCATTACATCATCAAAAAGGCACAGACTGTCCAACAACTGTGTTCAAGGAGAAAATGCCTTTGATTTACTTAATAAAGAAAATAGGTGCATCTGCATGCTTAGCTACAACCCATATTAGGTTGATAAAATAATAAAAATATGCACAGACTCTTTTTTCCCTAAATCTTATTGTGTATTTAACTCACACAGGCATAAAGCACTGGAAGTCTAGACTCTACTGCCTCTTGGGGGAATGTGATAGAAGCAGGATTGGTACTGAACAAAATTTTAGATTAAAAGAAGAAAAGAAAGCTGTGCAGTTGACCTAATCCAAGCCCCAAAAGATATCTGTTAGCAAGGCAGAAATTTATGCCTTTTTTTTTCACCCCTGTGATATTTTTTTGTATTTGCTGATTATTAAACTACACAAAAAGTACCCAGAGTTAGTAAACTTAAAAGTTAACTTGTAATGCTCTGGTTAAAAACAGGTTTTCTGCAGTAAACCTCTGCATTGCGAAGATTCCTTTAGACACAAAGTTAAGCTCCAGTTTTTAATGAACTAACCTTGGCCTTAAGACACCACAAGATCGTGCTTATCTCACCATAATACGTATAATGGTGATACATGGTACTCTTGGCTAAGTTCATAAGAGCCAGAGCTCTAAATTAAACTCTGGCCAATGTTAATGTCTTAAGAAATGAAACATCTGGATGCAAATGAGGGACATCAGCTGAAGTCCTCTTGTACATGGTCTTGCAAAGACCACGTCTGTTCCCATGAAGTAGCACTTGCTCCCTAATCTGAGCTGCCTTCACTCTGTGATCTGACATAATCTCTGCAGTCTCATAATAGGTTACAAAAAGGGAGAAAGCCCTAAAATGCCTATATTTTGTTTTTAGCACCCAGAGCCTCTGGGTTTTAAACATGCATAAAAAATATCAAAATATTTTTTAGAAGTGAAATCCAAGGTACCTGTTTTGAATAAACTGCTGTGTTCTGAGGTTATTGGATTGAAAAACTGAATAGGAATATTAATAAAAATGTTTCAGTAACTTAAATCTGTAATTTAGTAAATTTCTGTACACTCACCCAGTAGTTCTGCACTATAAAGTTACTTTCAAATTTATACCAATGTATTTCTAGCAGCAAATCTCCACTGCTGGCCATTTATTTGACCTCTTTCTAGCACATATCATGTTATAATACTGAAATTCCTTATGCTTCTAAAAATAGCAGTGCAGAGATTCTGAAATGATTAATGACAGTTAGGACTGTTGAGCTCAATGTAGAAAAATAAAATAGGGTATACAGCCATCCATCTCCTGAAACCTGGAAGATTGCTTTTCCTGTTCTGGGGTGAGGATATTAAATTTCCTAAGAGCTCTCCTCTTACAAGATTGTCAGAATGTCAATGGCTTTATCCAGCATTTGTTCTAACATATAATATTATACATAACTGCCTAGAGGTGCCAAAATACAGGCAGAAATTGAAGGGTGGTTTTCTAAAGATATAAATAGGAATGCCAGACATGAGTTTATTATGAAAGCTTGAGACTCCTAAGACTCAGGAGATCTCCATCACAGCCATGTTCCTGCAAAGCATTTTTGCTTTTAAAGTACTCCCTAAAAGAGATCCTTTACCTTTCCACAGCAGACTACAGCCCAATCTGCTTGAAAAACCCCATCAAGGACTAGATTGCTACAGTGACTGTGCGGAATTTTTTACTTCCTTCATAGAGCTGCCAGTGTTTATTAATGAATTGCATAGAATTAAAACACTGATCTCTAAGAGTCAGTATATGAGTATCTCTTCTGCTGGTAGCAATGAACTTTGCACTGTCAGATAATTAAAGGAATGAAAGCAAACCAATACAACAGTTACAGGGATATTACCAGAGAATTACATATACACTTTCTGTTTTGAAGGGTGACCATAAATATCACTGAATGCCTCCACAAGATAGCAGAAAGACAGATGAGGTGGGCACCTTCAGAGAATGGTTCAGACCAGTTTCAACAGAGTAGTGAAGGAAAAACATAGCAGACTATCCTGAAGCAGATGCCTGATTTCTAGACGGTTAAAATGATGCAAGATCGTTTGTGCTCTGTGCATCTTAATGTTACTTTTTTCACTAATTCTTCTGACTCAGAAGACAAAATTCTGCTTTCCAACCATACTAAAAACACAACTGACTACTGTTAAAGACGTAGCACATGAAGAATATATGTCCAATTCACTTAGACCAGTGCTGAGCTGCTGTTTCTTACTTATTCTAGTTCCTCAAAGAAAAAGGGAATCACTACCCTCCATTTCCAGCACTTAAGCAGAGGGGGAAAAAATGAGCATCATGGACAGCAAAAATTTTTCCTGCTCCTTGGATGGATAAGCAGATGTACAAAGTGAGACACACAACCTGCTGTGCACACACCTCTCATGCATCACAAGACAAAACAGAGGAGACAGAAAGCCCTCTCTCAGACTATGATTATTTTTCTCCTGGTCCCCCAATACTGCAGTCCATCATGTAGAAATAGCACAGTCCATTATGAACAGGATGAAATAACCTCACAAAGGAGCCAAGAACTTAGTTCACAGCCAATTTGAATTCATAGCATTGAGATGTGGAAAAAAGGAGAGTCATTTCTATATGGCTATGAAGAAACAAAAGCATTCAGACTTGATGCTGAAAATTTAGACAGCAAAACAAATCAGGGAGACAAGCCAGGACTTTTGATGTGTGGCAGCACATGAAGTTCTCTTTCATTACAAATTTGCTTGGTGTTCATTGCTGGTAATGTGCAGGTGTCACTGCACTTGCCTAGGAGCTTTTTTGTAATGAAGGATGGATTTTACATACTATTAAAATTTTAATGCTGCTACTGAAAGCAACCTGAAGGACAACAAGTTGAAAGCTATTATTGAAAGAACATGATACAAATGTATTCCTTCTTCATATTCTATGCAGCCATTTATCATTCAAGGAGGAAATTTTACTGCTCAAATAATAGCATTTACAAGGATCTTAGAGCTATCATTTCTGTTTCAACATCAGCCATATTTGAAATTCTCAACATTTCTTTTACAGGCCTTATAATTTCAGCATATATTAAATAAAAGAGAGTGTACATGGAATTCATGCTTCTTTTACTAGACCCTGATTTTATAAGGAATAAATAATTGTAAAGAGGAAAAAAATCCCCAAGTCTTTTAACTTAAATCTGGTGGAACTCAAATAACAAAGATAATAAATTTTCACTTATTACTTGTTTGATAATTACTGAAGTTGATTCAATAAATTATGAATTTAAGGCTTATTTTAAAGTTCTTTTATAAAACTAAAATTGCATTGATAATTATTTAATTAAGCCAGGCAAGCTTTAGGTGCATTTGCATGGCTTTTATAACAATTCAAAAGGGAATAAATTAAACTCTTGTAGCTTTTCAAATACAGAGATAGCAAATACAATTCTTGGAAACACTCATAAGCACCTTTATGCATATAAGCAGTGCCTTTAATTTCTATTAATGGAAGTGTTTTCTGGAATGAGGCCCTGTGGAATAAATGTGAAAGTGGTACTCTATTTTCTAGTATTAAATATAGCTGAGGAGTGTCTACTTTTTGAATAGCCATTTTATTGCTTCTGTCTATGAAAGCCAGTGCTTCGTTGGTGGCACACTTTGAAATTTCTGGAACCCATTCATCTAATATTGGGAACTTATTTTTATGCCAGGAAAAGTATGTAATTTATTACTGAAGGAAAAGCATGATGCTCAAATTTCTATTTGCATGAAGAAACCTTTAGGGTCATCCTTGCAACTTATCTCTTTGTTTCGAGAAGATCATTCTTTGTATTTTTGTATCTTGATGGTGTTTCACAAGCATATTATTCTGCATTGAGATGTTAGTTTCCTTAAATCTTCGTATTTTTTTAACTGTATTCCTTGCACTTGCTTTTCTGAAGATCACAGAGCAAGAAAAACCATGTAGATATATTTTGTATACATTCTTTGTGCTAATGCATGAGAACTCTTCTTCCAATACAGTGACAGCTCACAGATATGTTTCAAGCAATTTTTTCTTTTTGGTTCATAGCCATTGAATTTTTCAATTACTAAGTAACATTAAAATGATGAAAGCAGGATATTAATCTCACATTTGAATTGTATGAGAGAAAAGCTATGCTTTATAAATAAAGCTATTTTTAAATGTAAATGATCTTTTTTGTTTTCAAAGGGTATTTGGAGACACACAGTTTAAGTCCTTGCTGCATTTATAATAATAAAATTTTTGAAAAAAAGAGGAAGAACAAGATCTTTTCTATTACCAAAATATCTTGATATTTCCATCAGAATATTTTTATTTCAGTCTGGAATTGCCATGCTTCACATTCCAGGTTACTGTTTCCAATATTCATCATCAGAATTTCAGTCAAGACAAAAAGAAACAATCTGAATTTCACAGTTGTTCAGTTACACAAAGAGTTTTCTCAGTAAGAAACTTCCTGTGACACCCTCTCTAGTGGGATCAGAAAAATGAATTAATTCATAGAAGTTATGACAGGCAGAGTGATGTGTACAAACAGTAAGCACGATTTCAAGTTTTCATGTTAGGATTGTGGGTGTTTATTTCAATGTAATAAGGGAGACAAGAAACATGTACAAATCCCACGATCTTTTATAACAAAGAGTGCCCTGATGGATATGTATGTTTATCTGTACATGTGTGAAACACTTTTTCTGACTTTGCAGACATCTTCCCTATTGGAGGAGACAAAGCCAAACACTGATATTTCTCTCAAATGAATCTCTTTCTGCCAGGCAACCTGAGGTACTTCTGGACCCAAAGAGCCCTGAAGGGATGTCAAGAAAGCCAAAGCACCTCAGTGGAGAAAGTCTGGGGAGATCCTGCCCTAAGTTTCAGAAACTGATAAATTTAGATGAGCGGGGCTCAGTAGAGGGCTGACAGAGATGTTTCAAAGCTCAGGGCTGTCTTGCTTCCTGGTGCACCTCTTCACAAGCGGAAACATCATGTGTTCTGCAATAGGGGCTGTGCAGCCTCAGGACTAACACAACAGAACAAGAACATTCTAAAAACCCAAGCATAACACTCTTCAGCCTTTGCCAGTAACCACCTACCTGTCCCCTGAAGTTGGGCACTTCCCCTGAAGTTTGTGAACTATTCCAGACAAGACTCCACAAGTCCTTCTGTTGGTCTTGACACCAGGAACAAAATTATTATTAGAAAATAACAAAACCAATAATCTCAAGAAAAATGTGTGGAATGTTTCCCACTGAATATCTATGCTACGTAATAGTGGAAATATCTCAAAGGATATTTATCTTAGATGAGGATGAAATCTATCACCCGTAAGATGAAATCATAAGTGGAAAAAGCAGAATGCCTATCTTTGTTCTATCTTAATTAGAATCAATATACCTGACTGAATGTAACATTAAATTAATTAAACACTGTGCAACAGACACAAAACTATCTCTTAATAGGAAACCATTCCCATTAAACAATATTAAGAAAGAGTATTTTATATAAAAGAGGTTCAATAAGGTCACTGCAAATGCTATTCACTATTTTTATCCTTCATTAACACTGCAAGTGATGTAAAATTTGAATTACAAAGCTGAACGAGACATTAAGATTGTTCATTTAAAGCAGAACAAAATAGGTTCTAAAGTCATCAGCTGAAGAAGTAGATAGGCCTACTTTGGGCAGCTGAATAAGCCTAAAATTGCCATGTCTTGACCCTTAATGGGGAGGACTTCAACCACCTGTAACCTACTGGAAGGACAGCAGAGGAGAGCACAAGCAATCCAGGAGGTTTCTGGAGGGCACTGCTGGTCGCTTCCTAACACAGGCAATAGCGGAATGGACAAAGGTAGGTGCCCTGCTGGACATCATACTTACAAACAAGGAACTGGTCAGGAAGGTGAAGGTCATGGGCAACCTTGGCTTCAGTGACCAGGACATTTGTGGAGTTCAGAAGAGGAGGGCCACTGAGACTATTGGCAAAGTCTGGAATAAAGACTGACCATCCCTAGTGGAGGATCAGGTTAGGGAAAGGCCAAACATTACCATAAGACCTGACAGGATGCACCAAGGAGTTCTGAGGGAGGTGGAAATACCTGAGGGAGGTGATCTTTCCACTCTGCTCCACAATGCTGAGACACGTCTGGAAAATTGTGTCCAGTTCTGGGGATAAAGAAACTCCTCAGTATGGGAGAGACAAGGATGAGTTGGAGCATCCAGCTCCAGCAAAGGTCAACAAAGGGCCTGGAGCCTCTCATATGAAGACAGAGAGAGCTGGGCCTGTTCAGCCTGGAGGTGAGACAGCTCAGGGGAAACAGGAGTGTCTGCAAATGTCTGAGCAGGGATGTGTGTACAGAGGGACACAGACTCTTCTCAGTAGTGTCTAGTGAAAGAACAAGAGGCAATGGGCACAAATTAAGTACAGGAAGTTCCAGCTGAAGATAAGAATAGACTTTTTTTCCTGTGTGGGTGGTCAAACAGTGGAACATGGTGCCCCACAGAGGTTATTAAGTCCCCATCTCTGGCCATATTCAAAACCTTATTGGACTTGGCCCAGACCAACCTGTGGTAGCCAGCCCTGCTCTGAGCAGGGAGGTGAGAGTATATGATCTCCAGAGGTTCTTTCCAAACTCAACAGTTTCATGGTTTTGTGACTCTGTGAAACACATTGTAGTATTTTATTGTAGTTGGAGCATGCAACAATCCTCCCCTTTCACTTCCTATGCCTGATCATGCCAGTATTAAGGAAAATGACCAAATCATTGACAGAATTTTATGTAAAAGGGCAAACTTAAGCTCAGAGCAAATAAGCACATTTGATACCACATTGCTTTTGTTAAACCAAAGGAGGTACCACAGAAGCTAATTATTTTTGCTGTTCTTATCCATAAGCATTACATTTTTCAATGTTCACAGAGAAAAACTTTAGTTAATGAGATCCATAAAGATTCTTTAATCAGCTTATATTGTGAAAAAGTATTAAAGTCTCCACTTTCACAACAGGCGCATGAAATATATAGTTTTATGATATATTACTAGCACAGGAACTCACCTCCCCCTTTCCCCTGAACCACCTGCAATTTTTAATAGTCATGTATCGCCAGGGTACCAGAAACCCATAAAAGTTTAACCTGCCAATTAACAACTAGGTAAAGTTCCAGCCTTGTTGAATATTTTGATTACTTCCAAGAGCTTTTCACAAAATACTGAAAATATTTCCACAAAATTTCTACCCAGAGTTTTTAATCTAATCTACAAAAAATTGAGTATTAGGAGAAAAATATAAATGTATTATGTATAAAAAAATTCATCAATTTTCATATATATGACAATAGACCTGCCAAATCCAACTCTAGATTAAAAAGCAGTTATTTGTTCAGAGAAGGGGAGGGGGAGAAGGAAGGAAGGAAGGANAACTGAGAAAGAGAAAGAAAGAAATAAAGAGAGAAAGAAAGAAGAAAAAGGAAAAAGAAAGAAAGAGATAGAGAGAGAAAGAGAAAGCGAGAAGGAAGGAAGGAAGGGAAAGAAAGAAAGAAAGAAAGAAAGAAAGAAAGAAAGAAAGAAAGAAAGAAAGAAAGAAAGAAAGAAAGAAAGAAAGATATTAAAGACTTTCATTCTAATACTTCCTCTCAAAGGGGAGACAAAGTAATGGCAGAATTCACCTATTCAGTACAAGTTAATCAAGGTGTGAAGTGCAGTGCAACAGTTTTCAATGCATTTTATGACACTCCATTAAAAAAATAATGACGTCAAATAACATTACCTTCGTTTTCAGCAATTCTTTAAAAACCAGCTAAGAATGTATCAGCTTTTGAATCATTTTCAGGAATACACAAATTGTAGTGCAAAACAGTCACAGCCATGTAGATCTGGGCTGGGATGTACATACCAAAGTACACATTTTTTGACATTACCATTGATAATCACAGATCTTTAGCACTGAGCAATACTCCAAATAAGGCTAGAACACACAAAAAAAACCAAACCCTATATCCACCTCTGAGAGCTTTAATTATAAAGTAAGAAAGTCTAATGTCAATTGGCAAGAAAGAGATCATAGACAATATTGTTCACCAACTATAATAGGCCGCAACTCACATCCATCACTGGTGCTAATTTTTTGTAGATTCCATAGTTTTGCAGGTGAATGCAGGATCTCTTAAATATGAAAAGCATAGAGAGAAAGCATAAAAATGCCCATGTGGAAGCAGAGCAAGTCGGTAAAGAAAGCTGTTGAACAAAATGAGAATACATCTTTGCTACTGGAGGGAAGATGTCATGTATAAGTGGGACAAAAGAGTAGGAGAAAGTCAAAGTTAGAGGGACATGGATAGAACTGCAAGCCTGGAATTTCATGAAATTAATGCAAGTTATTTGGAGAGCTACCCAGTGGGAAGAGGATGAAAACAAATGAGAAAAAGGGAGCTAAGAAGGGAATGAAGCCATAAACTGCTTAGGGCATAAATGAAAGGATTTGGGAAAAAAAAAAAAAAAAAAAAAAAAGAAGAAGAAGAGGAGCTACAGGCAATGATAAATGGAAAAGGGTTTGCATTTACACGACATCTTCCAGCTGCAGGGATGCAGGTACTGCAGAATGACTCTGCAGGGTTACCACGGAGCACATGGCTGCATTCACAGGGGACTTCCAGGGCACCACACAGTTCAAATGGGGCAGTTACACCTCGCCTTTGGGTCAAAAATTATTTTAATTCAGGCTGTTAAAAACGCTGATATTATGCAAAATTAGTGTATGCAATGTAGAGAAGCTAATTAATGGCCCTAGACAAGTCCTGGAAACACTGTGAATGAAGATACATGTAATTTCCAATGCTCCAGTCAACTTGATGAAGGAAAAGTGCACAGAATTTATATAAACACTATTAATCTAAAAATACCAAATTTACATCATAAAAGAAGAGCAATTTTTTGTTTTGTTTTGTTTTTTAACCATGAAGTCTAGTATGGGGACAAGGGTAAGTAGTTTTCTAAGTCTTAGCTTTGAATTTATTCTACTGTACAGGAATCTCAACTTGAGTTTTTTCTTCCCCTTTCTATCCCTTTTTCCCCATTTTTCTGCTTCTGCAGAAAATAAATATATAAAGCTTCAGAACTTGATAAGTGTTTGGCAATGATGAACTACCAAACAATTTGAAAGAATCATTATTAGGAGTTTTCAAACTGCTGTGATTTTTGTCAGGCCAAGTTACAGATCTGCAGGTTACTGTGCACTGACTTCTAAAAGATCACTTCTCAGAAGAACACCATCCATTACCACTGAAAAGAAATATTAACTGAAATACTGCCCAGCAACTCATTTATGCTCCCTTACCCGATCACAAACTAATGGAAGAAATAGCTGTGGACTTTATGGCACACTCAAAGCATCATTCAGCTTCTTAAAACTAAAAACAACTACAAAAAAATCTAGCTCCTGCCTAGTCACTTAGTTTTTTAAAGCAATTCTTTGTGTCTGTGTTTGTGAAAATTACAATAAAATGAATATTTATACTGAAAAGAAACTCCAACCAAAACAAACTCTATCAAAGCCCATAGGCCAAACATTTTCAGACATAGGCTATAAACCCTAATTGAAAACATTTTGACTTCATGTTATTTTAATCTACTGTAATTTTCATCTCATTATTATACAGAAAAGGGGATCAAAATAACTTACAAGTGTAGATTAAAACAATACTTTACAACAAAAAAAGGAAGGATGTGGCATTCTGGTAATATCTAATTTATAACTTACTTGATTCTAGATCTACAGTATAATATCAACTACTAGTCATCAGTTCAATTCACATTCTAATAAAAAAACAACAAAAATCACTTTGCATTCCCACTTTGCAGGAATGGTATTTTAAGAATTTCTTGGAGAGATTCTTGGCTTCTCAGGAAAGAGCTCTCAGAAGAATGATTAAAAAGGAACAAGCCATCCCATTTATTTCCGATCCCCTAGATGTTCAATATGAGTTTTAATTCAGAACTATCCTGTTTATTCAAATACTTTCAGATAACTTTTTTCAAGTTTTAAGGGCCTGGCATACAGTATTAAGCTTCATCTGTAAGCACCATAACTCTACATATAAAGCATTTATTACCATTATTTTTATTATTTTCAGTTTACAGTGCCAGTGTACAACATAAGCTTGATTCGAAAGTCCTCCCAAGTTTAATTGAAACAATTGTAATGTCTACCAAAAAACAAAGAAAAAATATGCCAAATAATACCTTTATTTCCTCTAAATTAATATGATTTAGATAATACCAATATAGTCGTGAAATACAACAATGTACAGTAAAAGAAAAACCCAACTTCTACTTCTCAATTACTAGTTTATACATTGCACAGGATGGGAAGGTAAACAAAACTGAAAATTCAATAATCCGTATTTCATTAGGAAGATAGCATTAATGTTAAATTGCTTACTTGGAAAGGAAACTTGTCTACATGAGTTCTGGTTTGATTTTTGGCAGTCCTTGATAGCACTTCAATTGAGGCAGAGTATGGCCAAGAAACACAGCTCTCGATGTAAAACTGAAAATTAAGGAAGAGAGACTGATCCATCCCTTGTGTGGGTCACTTCCAGGGATCAGTCTGCTCAAAAGGTAGCACCATCTACATTTATCTGTTTATTCTGTTTTGCAGAAGATGGGGATTTTCCTGATTTTGATATGCATATCTTGGATCATTTATTTCATCACATGTTTACAAAGGAAAATGGGTTATTCAGCGTAATCATAATATTTTACTCATGGCCAGTTAAATAGCTGTAGAAATTAGCTTGCCACACATCAGTGATGTGCCTCATCATTTTTCAGCTTCATAAACAAGTCAAAGGGAAAAGAAATCTACCTTTTATTAACCAGCTTCTAACACAGTCATTTATGCCTCACTCTGCTGAGGCCCTGAGTCAAAGGAAAAGAAAAGTAATTGCAATAAGTTTACCAGTAGGTTCCTTTATTGAAATCTATAAGGTCAAATTTTTTAACACAATGAAATCATCACGAAATATGCTATGTATTTATGATAAATTAAACTGTTATTGAACTACTTTTCACTGTAACACCACCCTTGGAAGCAAGGGATTTTGTAGATTTCAAAAAAGCGTTTTTGTAAGGTGCTGTTCTACTTAAGGTTAAGTTGTATTTTCCATTATAAACCTTATTTCCAGAGGTTTATTATTCAGCGATAAAGATCTGCTTGGGATATGGCATGTAAAGATTAAATTCAGAAGCATTTTTTTTCAATGAATATTTACAGAAAAATCCACCAAACACTCACATTAGCTATTTTAAAATAGTAACGTTTCAGACATTCAAAGAAACTTAACACCTGCACAGATTTGAGTCTGAATCTGAAATACTGACCCCAAAAGCCAAAACTAATCTAAATAATCTCTTCAGTGACCATCTGCCTGACCAAGCCCAGTACTCCCCCATGACAAAGCAGAACCAGCAATGCTAATATGGCAGCCTAAGCACTGCAGCACTATCTTCAAAGACTGCCCTTTTCGGTCACCTTCATGGGTCTTCTCTCCAGTCTTCCTCCTTTAAGGTGTATATTTTTCAAAACTGCAATTAAATTAAAACATACTTTTCTAGTTTGTTTACAGAAAAAGAAATGCAAGACGTTCCACTTTGACAAGCACAATTTCTTTGTTTCGTTAAGACATCAATAGTGCTTGCATTAAAGCTTAAAAACTATTTCAATGAACTTGTTATTATTTAATTTACATGATTAAGTTGTAGTGATGTAGGAACAGATGTCCTGGGTCAGAGTACAAGTTCACTTAGCTCTGCACCCAGCCTGATGCAGTAACTTGTGTGCAGGTAGATAGAAAAAAGTAAGAATAGAACAAACATCCTGTTTTTCCAGTCTCCAACTATTTTCACCTCGACTCGTTGAGTCAGTGCCTCTAATATATTTAAACCATTGCAGGAGTAAAAGTTTCATGTAAAAAATTCACTAATTTTTTTCTGGAAATTTTGAGTCTGTGAATATTTTTGGGGTTTAGCACATAAAATGTTAATGATTTATAATAATTTAGTACAGATATATTGAGAGAATGTTACATGCATGTGCACCAGTATGTGACTGCACATACACAGCAACTCAAACTTTAAAAGGTTTGATTAAAGATCAAAAAGGCAGGAAATACCAGATGAATCTCGAGGGTGCAACTTTCATTTTAACACCTTTGGTTAAGGCTGCTGTAATCAAACCTCTAACCACACCTCTGTGTGGTGACTTTTTCCACAGAATTTCTGACACATTTGCTCACAGCAGTCATTGCTCTATCTTTTGCTCTCTCCTCTTTGATCATTATATAATCCATACTCACACCTTATTCTTTGCATGGAACAGCAATGTAGATATAAAAACATTTCTTTCCAGGCTCTTGACACTTCCTTACAGGTTTTCCTCCAATTCACTCTGAGCAACACGAGAGTTTTGTGAAGTCTGATAAGATGTGCAACAGATTACTGATCCACTGAAGCAGAAGTGCAGCACTAGAAGACTGAAAATACAGCAGAGCCACTTGGTTGCCCATGTGGGACGTGACACGTGACATTACCTTTGTCCTCAAGCAGTGTTGAGCACTACATGTCACTTACAGCACTCCAAGTAGAGTTGCTCTACATTTCACCTGCAGTGAAGTGCTCCAGTGGATTTTTCTTCTATCCCAATCTCCTCATCTATTCAGTCCCAAGCTGCAATCCTGCAGTCACAGTGCCAGTGTTCCTGCCCAGGAGATCACTGTGGTACCTCTGCTCCCCTTCATCAAATGTCTTGCTCCTTCCAACTCTTTGGGTTTCAACTTGTGTGCTGTGAGGTCTGCTAATCTTCCCTGCCCTAGATTCTTTTCTCAAGAAGTTCCAGTGTGGTCAGAAACCTACCCTATACAGACTTTTCTACCGGTAAACCCCTAGTGTCAGTTCCGACCCAGATGACTAAAGCAGCCACCACAGTCAGTAGGAGCACAATGGAATGGAATCCAGGGATTCAGGATTGATGGAAAAGAGCAGTGCAAAGCTGTAGGGCACAGGGATCACACACATCCCCTATGCACCCAACATTTGCAGCGCCTTTACTAAAGTAACCATTGCAATACAGACAAATTGCAAAGGGACAGCTTATTCCACTTAAACCCTATGTTTTGAAATCTCTAAGGTGAAATTTTTTAACACAGCGAAATCATCATAAAATATGTTATGTATTTATGGTAAATTTTCAGTAGATTCAGTGCATCTGCTACGGGTTTAGTACTAACCAAAATTTCAGTGTAGACAAATCCTTTCCCTCACCATTTTTAAATGTTCCTATTGCACATAGTGCTGGTGCCATAAAGCACACGCTGACAATTTACCTGCAGCTGTATTTCAGTGAGCAAATCCTTCCCACCCTGCAGCACCCAAGCATGTCCCCATCATTCTGGGACAAAGGGGGATGGCAATGTAAATCCTTAAAGATTACATGGCCCCTTGTGAACGGCTAAGTGGAGATTATTTTAAAGACTTAATTACACAGAAACCTGACACAGTCCTTTTTAATGGCCAGGCAGACTGTTGTTTATTTAGTTTTTGCAATCTAGTCTAAATTGGGCCTTGAGAAAGAGAAAAGTACCCTAGGTTTCAATTAACAGATTGTCTTCCACTAGTCAAGGGATAATTTGAGCTTTACAGAAACACGTGTAAGAAGTAAAAATAAAGCATAAGTACTTCCTCATACTGTATATTGTTTTGCATCAGCCTAGCTATTTTGTGGTTCATCACATGTATTAAAAATCTACATGTATAATGTAGTTTAGAGGACATTAACAAAGTATTACTATCTCTTACTATTTTTAAGTCATTAAATCTTTCAATAAAGTCCACTTTATGAACAATGGTTTAGAAAAAACATCATACATTTAAGAGTGGGTAAGACAGAGGTTTTCAGAATGCAACTGTGCAGCAAAAGGAGTATGTCAGTTGATAGCAACAAAATATTTTTGTAAGAGAGAGTGATACTAGTTAGTAATATCTGTACTAAATTGGGAAATGTTTTGACTGCAACTATGCAAATTAGTGACAGGGACTGTCTGTTTAGATGTATGAGGATATATTTATGACCCACATGTTGTGTGGAATGTCTATTGAGTAAAAAAAAATTTTTTTTTTAAATAGAAAAAGCAAATTCTTAATATCAGAGAAAACTACTTCAAAACTTTTCTTTCATATTTTTCATTCATAATGACATAAAAATTAATTCCTGTAGACTGAGGAACTGTACTACATCAGAAAAAAAACTCAAAGCAACACTCTTCAAGAAGAATAACTGTGTTACTGATGAGAATGAGGAGAACTAAAAACTAGGTTGGAAGCTTAGTTGGAAGCTCAAATGCAATAGTGATTTGCTGTTCAAATTGACTAATGCTTAGGTCCAAAGACAAGAAAAATATTATTTTCTCTTTAATGATTAGCACGAAAGAAGATCTGCATACTGCTCTCAGCAGCTGGAAGTAGCAAGAAGGAACTCAGACATTTAAGCAAGAAAAACTCGAGTTGCTACCTGGTATGAATTTCTGAGTATGCAGTATACTTCAGTGTCAACAGAGGGCAGGATGATTATCTACCAAAGATTCAAAAAAACTAATTGACTAATTGGTACGTTCTTCACACATATTCTTATAGCTTTTACATATTCCCAATACTGTGAGCGAAAACGAACACAGGTCCCCACTTGCAAGAAAAAATATACATAAAAATTACTATATTTTTTCCCAGGCTAGTTTCTATTCTAATTGTGCCAAACTGTATATGCTACTTTGGCTTGTGGGTATCTAGACTTTAGAAAAATAGCAGGGAAAATTGATTTCTGCTTGACAAAAGATCATCAATTGAAATCTTATAGAAAAACTAACACTTAATAGCTTTATAAATCCTAATGATTTCAGGAAGCAATTAGCAAGACAAGCTGTCACACAGTCATTGCACTGCAGACTTTCTACCGTGAATTCCAGACTTCTGCTCTTCCGCTAAATCTGGCTGAAATTTCCCAATGTGATTTAAAGCTTGACGGGAAAAGACAGAGGGTGTTACCATTTTAGCCCTGTTGCCTCAAGAATTAAGGCCAAAAATCTTGCATTTAAAGCTAGTATGGTTGCCCTAAAAATCTTGACAATATACAATTACAAATTTTTTGATGTATTTCTGCTATAATTTAGGAAAACAGGGTTTTTTTAAAGAAGTTTCATTTATGATACATGCTCAACTTACTATTTTTCTTCAGTTTTACATTGCAATTCTTTAAGCACTTCACTCCTTCAGTTCTCTGAGCTGTCTTCCATCCATTTAAAATCTCCATTGTTCTTGTGAAATTACATTTTTCTATCTAAGAAGGAAAGAAAAGCTGTGGACCATATGGTATCTTCACTCAATTAGTAGAAGCTTCACTGATGCCAGTGGAAACCAGAATTCATCTACCCTACAGATTGCATCTGCATCTCATTGTTTGGGGTTAAACCACAAATGAAAAGGCAGTTAGATTTGATCGGTTAATTAAGCCTGGGGGAGTAAAAATATCATTAATTTAAAAAGTTAATTATTTTGCTGCTCTTTCAATTACTTAGTGAAAATAAAAAACCAGCCTTGATGATGTCATCATGCTGGTTTTCACTACACAGCTCTCATAAAGCTGCACTATTAAGCATGACTTGCCCGGGTAAAAATGCAACCTGCCTTCCTCCCACCTTCCACGGTGCTATGAAATGAATAAGCACTCAGCAGCTAATATCAGAGAAGCAAATTTAAAATTAATTGGCATGCACAGAATTGCTTCAGTAGAACTGTCCACCCCATCATGCCACAAGTGTGAGTACTTCTGCAGGGGCAGGTGTACTACTACCCCAGCTGGAGGCTCGAGAGGACACAAACTGCCTTTGAAGGAGAGAGGGTCTTCAGGGTGCCTTCAGAGTCCTGATAAGGTCACTCTTCCAGATCAGCAAAGAATCCTGGATGTACACAAAGTCCCCAGCCTGGCTCAGCAGACAACTGTGATGGACCAGGAATCATGTGAATGACAAGAGTCTCACAGGGGAAGGGCATGTCTGCCTTCTCTGTGGAAGAACCAAGCTCAATGATCTTCTATAATTCTGCAGCTGGTCCCTCTCCTTGGTGGAAAGCCCTGCCAGTGGGCAGGATTCTTGACACATCATTCCAGGCAGAGTTAACCGAAAACATAAATATTTTTAACTTGCTGAACTGCCTCACCTAGTCAAGGCATGGAAATTCCCCAGCATGTTCTTGAGTATGAGAGCTGCCCCGGGCAGCTGCTGTGGCTTCCCCACTGCCAGCCTGCATCTTCCATGTCCCTGGAGGCTGGCACGGTGCCCTGCTCTGCAGGTGGCCAGCAGGGAGACACCTGCCACCCTCACCTCGCTCCTGGGACAGGCTCAGGCCTCAGCCACCCCACCCAATCACATCCTGGTCCATTGCTGAAGGCTTTGTCAACAAAATCAAGGCATCGAGCCTCCCAACAATGCGTTTGAAGCACTTCAGCCCAGCCACAGAAAAGACTGATATACGGGGAACAGAAAATGCATGGCCAGTAAAGGAAATAAAACATTAAAAAAAAATAAACTGAATATAATATGGTGAACATATTATGTTTTCATCTTAAATAAATCCTTCATTTTTGAGGAATATGAGGCTTCTGTAAAACTTACATTGAAATACTACTGAACTGAATGAATTCGCAGCAGAAAGGTCTCAGACTACATCAGGGTTATGGTTATGGCCATAAATTGTGATTAAATGTTTATGACTTAGTTGAAATATTGCAGACAGGATATTTTTTTCTTTTTTCACTGTAGGGTGCACAGATACAGTGTAAAACCTTGTAGATATTTAGGGGATTGTGGGTTTAAAATATGATTATTTATTGTTAGATCGATTTATTATGGCAATAGTTAGGGGCCCCACCTGAGATGGGATTACCACCAAGAAAGGATCTTTATAAAACAGAGTAGGGGCAGAAAAGACCAACTCAGGGCCCTGTTGAATGGAGATGAAACAGATGTAAAAGGCAAAGAATGGGAGAAGCAGTATGTTAGCTCTGTAATACAAGTAAAGAACTGAAACACAGAGATGAGATGACTTATCTAAAGCAGTACTAAGCATCTACAGAGGGCAGAGGGGTACTTAGGCCAAGGGCCAGCTCAAGTTTTCAACTGATACCTGGGAAAGAACCTGGAAGTAGAAGTGGACTAGATTTTGCTCCTGTTTTAATTAGAATGTCACACTCAATAACATTCAATTTTCATTCCTCTCTAACCAAGCATCCTATCACAGTGCCACAGACAGGAAGATGCTGCTTCAGAATAAAGCACCTTTCACAGCTGCGTAAAAACCTTCCTAGCAGTAAAATTTTCAGATTTTTTTGGGTACATGAAACGTAGTCCAAAATCCAAACACAAGCTACTAAGACAACAAAAATTGCAGTAACTTTAGGAATATTTTTCCGGCCTTTATTGCACATGGCTATGTGCTCAATGAATCAAATCATCCTACAAATTTGGTTTTGATCTGATGAGCTCATGATTGATTCAACCAAGTAGTTATCCTTCAAATCCCAGTTTTCTGAAATAAACTTTCTCAGGAATATTCCTCTCTCCTGCAAGTCTCAATTATGTACATACAATATAAAAGTTAAATTAAATGCACATTTAGTAAGTTTGGTCTGCAATTACTTGCTTGTGCAGGAACAGCTTGCATGCTCTGGAAAGTTTGTCTTGTTAATTATGTGTGCAGTACTAGATATTTATGCAACTGGAATTACCATGACATGTAAAGATGTGTAACAGCTATTTACACTACCCTATGCTCTGAACAGAGCACAATTCCTTCAGAAACCTTAGTGCATATTTATACATTTAAAGATCAATCTAATATATAAACATATATAATGTTCTGGCAGCTCCTGAAATCTTGCATATCCTGAATTTTCATGCATGAGTTGACAGTGCAAACAACACAATTTTAAAGCAGCAAAATGAAGTGTGGAAGAACATGTTTACACAACTAAAAGGAAAAATAAACCCTGGTTTATGCAGCCATGTTACCTTACCCCACTAAATACCACCCCAGCTGAAGGAAGGACCATTAGTCAGCCCTTCAGTGCACTGCCAAGCAGCAGCACTGGTGCTGAGCAGAAAACTGGCCTGCAACCAAAAACTCTTCCTTCACAGGTTTAAGACGATGCACCACAGCTATGACCCACTGAATTTGAAAGGACAATCAGCAGGAAGCCTGTTATGGATTTCTGTTCACAACCCAGAAGTCAGGAGAGTTCATGTCCCAAGCGTCCTCCCTAAAAAGAGGCAGACTTCCGATATACTCAGGTATCGAGGGTAGTAAGAGAAGTGGGCTGCACAGCTCTCTTTCCCTTTCCTCAATCATTTCTGCTGCTCTGTGCTCCTAGACACTTCCAACATGGCCTTCCTATTGCTCTTTCTACTGCTGGAGCAGTTTGGACTTCAGCTTCTGGAATGCTCACATGCGATTACCATTTAATCAATCACCCACAGTTTTCCTCAGCATTACAGCCGGCATAAAGAAAGCAGTAATTTTTAATACTTTAGAGTTTCAATAATGCTAAAGAAAAATTAGTATATTTGCATCTGGCACAGCTTTAAAGAATATTAAAAGCAAGGGAGGTATAAGAGCTTTTCAAAGCAAAATGTACTGTGGAATTGTATTCAACGGGAAGAGTAGAGCAACCTAACAATAGAGGTTGCAACCAGTTCACTCCAGAATTACACATCTATATATACATATATAAAGAGACACAGAGAAATGTGTTATCATGATCACATTTTTTTTTCTATCTACCTGTTCCAGAATTGAAAATAAACAATCCTCGAAAAATAAATTACCAATATTTAGTTGAGTCTCAACAGCAGAGTGCCTGTCAAATCCTTTGAAGTGACTGAATTAATTTCAAATACTTTGTTGCTCTTTTTTAAACAGCAGGGAAAAGAAATAATTCAGCAAATAGCATCTGGGTCCCATGAGCTCTTTGATAATACTATGCCTGTATTAAAAATGTTTTTGGAAATCCTTGAGTACATTTCCAGTATGTCAGAAATAAAGACGACTGTCAGATACTCTTATTAATCAGTTGGAAAAGCCAAAACCTCCCAGTGGGAGGCAGAAATGTTATACTGATGCGATTATGAGTCACTGCAGTTTTGGTTGAATCAAGGCCATTTATTTGAAGGTCTGTTGCCCAAAAATGCCTCCTAATTTGCAAAACTCTTCTTTTTTTCTTTATTCTCTCCCCCCCCCCTTTTTTTTTAACTGAATATGTTATATAAAAATTTGTTACCATTACTTTATGCTGAGGAATTTTCTGTTTGCCCTTGTGTAGCATGATGCCTGTAACATCCAAAACAGAGGGCTCCAGGATGTCTGCCATAAGAAAATATAGTGGCTTGCTTTATTTTTAAAGATTAATACAGCTGGCAACCATGAGGACATGAATGACATGATTTACAAGTTTGTGGGGCAGACAAAAAAGGATCGAAATATTATCTGCAAGCAGAGAATCAACATTTCAAACTGAGGAAATAGGAACAGAAAATACTCATCTGTTCACAGACCAAATCTTTCCAGCAGCCCGAGGTAGCAGGGAAGAGAGTGAGGGAAGTCCTCTGCGCCAGCTCCCTCTGCAGGGGTCTGGCTGCAATTCTGGCCAGCAGATTTCACCCTCAGAGCTCATAATTGCATGTAATTCCTGTGTCTGAGTGGGAAACAAATGCACAAGTGAGCAGATCACTTCCAATGGCAGTGATCCACTGGAAAATAAATCTAAGACAAGTCTCTTATTTTGGGGGGTTTTTGTCTTTTTAACCCAATTACGTTACCTGAACTCAAGTGCCTGCATTTTTAGTGTCTAACTGGAAGCATTTTGGAATGTTGCCATAAAGAAGACCCTGTACATTAAGAAGTATCTGCACTCTAAAACAGGTTGGTGGTTTGACCGTGGCCTGAGTAGTTTGTGAATGAATAAGAACCTTCAAGAGCACCCCTGAAAATCAGTTGCTCCCCCCCTGTTCTTCATGGCACAAGCCTGGTGAGACACATCTCACATGCTTAGATGCTTTCTTTGGGTTTCAGGCTTCTTCTAGACCTGCCTTTAATTGTGAGAGACACTAGAAACAGCACCAGAACAGGAGCTGAATGAAAGTTTTGTATTATGAGTCCTGAATATTGGCATTCCTTGGTCTTTTTCTCCTGTTTTCCAGGTTTTCATAAAAGACAACAGACTTCTTGGTTGTGAAGATCATGTAAACTCCTAGAAATTGCCAGGAACAAGCAGATGGGGACAAAACCACATAACATGTCTACTGGTAAGCTACAGACCACAGTCTGGAGAACTCAAAAAGCATCAATTACTCCTGACTTTGAAAGACTCTTTCAAAGGCATTTCTGACTCCTTCCCACACCAGCCCTAAGGGAAGAAACAACCCTCTCATTCTGCTCTCAGCCCAGCATGGAGAGCAAAGGACTGCTTCAGCTGCACCATCCAGCACAGAAAAGAAAAAGAAAAAAAGCACAATTTAAACCAGGGTGGGATCAGGGAAGGATACTGCAGCCAAATCAAACACTTTCCAAATGCTGGAACAGAGCACAATCCTAAATACAAATGAACCCTGCTGGGTTTATGATCTGCACAATGAACTTTATCAAGGTATCAGTTCAAGGCTACACCCTGTTTACAGATACAGCAATCAAGCCTTTCAGGGGCTATGGTAATACTAGGTAAATACATGCTATGTATTTAGAAATTACTTCTTCCCAAGGATTAGGATGAAGCAGTTTGGAGCTGAACATCAGAGGTTCTTGTTCATGTTTCCTGGTTTCTCATTTTCTGTACTCAAATGAATGTTTTCTGAACACAGTAACTGGAAAAAATGGTCTTTTCACTCAAGCATTTAAACAGTCAGTTCTCTAGTGAATAATAATACCAAAGAAAAACAATACTAACAGGATGGACTGAACTCCAACCAACAGCTCCCCCTACCAGCCAATTCAAAGATGATCAAGAGAATCAAAAAATGAAGTTTAGGATTTAAAAGCACCGTGAACTAAAAGTTGTCCAGTGATAGCAGGAATATTTTAATACACGCGCAGATTTCTGTCATGAAAAGGAACCTTATACCACAGACTATGTCTGAATGGAGCACATCTTACAAGTCACTGAAAAAATACTGGATTTAGCTTTAATGTGATGTTCAAATCTATAAAATAAAGTTTTTCTATTTTGTTTTATAATATGAGAGCTACATTTTACTACAGCTGTGTTGGAAGATAAGTCATCAGCTTCTGCAGCAGGAAATGGCATAGATTTGGAGGCAGATGTTAACTGAGTTTACTGCAAGCACTGCAGATTCCCACATGCACTGGGGTTCAAAGGGACCTTGGGGCATCTCCAGACTAACCTTCTGCTCTGCCAGATGAACACTGAATTTGGATTACATTGTTTAGGGCTTAATCCAATTGGGCACTGAAAACCTCCAAGGGCAGAGGGTCCATAACCTCCCTGAGTAATCTATTTGCTTGATTATCCTCATATAGAGTTTTTCCTTTTATTTTAAATTTATGACAACTCTTTCTTGTTATCTTGCTGGACATCTCCATAAAAATCCTAGCTCCACCTTCATCCTGTTAGATGTATCAGAAGGCTGCTATTCCCACTTTTACGCCTACCTTTGTGAAATCCATTTAACTAAAACTAAGTCTCAAGGGCAACTTACAATGGTTTTTTTGGACACATAACACACACATTTTCTGCATTCAGCTACACACAGAGAGTGAACTCATTTATCATGAGGCTATGTGATCCATCACGTAGACATCTCCAGACGTCTGAGCTGGCTTATGCATGTTACACAGTACATAGATAAATCTACTTGTCTTGTGCACACATATCTATTCAGCATACCAATAGGGCATCTCATATTTTGAAAGCATTTTATGTGATTTGTGCAGGGATTTTCAGTTCAGATGCAGATTTCAACATTCAAAGAGCCATTTTCATTCCTTCCTTAAAAAAAACTTACCAAACAACAAAAAACCACAAACTCCAAAGCCACAAAATAACAACCAAAAAAAAAATCACCAAAGCCCAACACTCAAATGTTTAATCAAAATGTTTTCCTCTGCTTTCCACCAACTGTTTCCCTTATCCACCTACATATGGTTATATGCCCTGACTCTAAAAGATGTATTAATAGCACAGTGTAACAGCAGCAGGCCCAAAGCATGAATTTTGCATCTGAAAATGTGAGATTCCCTAACTTCACAGTGGAAGGTGCAAATAGGTATTTTGAATGCTTAAGAAGATCAACTATGTTGATTCTAAAAGTTGTTATATACTTATGAGTCAGAAATCTATTTTAGTTCCTTTAGGATTATGTTTATGACACTCTCTAAGCCTTACCTTTGAACTAAGGTTCTTATACCTTATATAAGCACAGAAATAATACCTCTAATACCATTTAAAGCCTTCTAAAATGTTTATTGGTTTCCCTAATACTTGGTGAGTATATAAAATACCCAATTGTGAAATGGAGTGATTTAAAGCTTTTATTAGCTCTCTAGAAGGAAAAAAAAAAAACCCTGTATGTAATTTGTTTGTTGCCTTTTCTCTTGTAAAAAACATACCTATACCTGAAACTTGTGCTCCAAAACAACTCATATATATACAATATGTTAATTATGGATTCACATTTACTGCCCTGTGCCATTTCTATACAGCACAGACTGACACATAATTGCAACCCTAAAGAAATCAGTTCTCAGGTTCCCATGTATGAGCAAAGCACTTCTGCCTTCACAAGCACAGCACAGGAAAAGCACAAGCAAAGTGTTCAATGTGATCAGAAAGAGCATGAACATCTGAATACATCCCATTTTTTACTTCTTTTTTTTCCCCTAAACAGCAATATATTGTAGCATATTCATGGAACTGCACATCAGAAACTTGCTCTAAGTTAAACTTTCTCCTTCAACTCACACATCATTTCTGATTGATGCTATGTGGCTAAAGCCATAGCATTTGAAAACCTCCCATTTTAAATGCAGCTAAAGAATAACCTTTTCCTCACTGCTGTGAGTGAATCACTCAGGTAATAGGTGTCAGTTCAGCTTTTCCAGGTACAAGAGGTACTTGACAACAACTTACTGCACGTTGACTTACACTTGTAAATTGGTCAAACGCAGGGCCTCAAAAAACATTTATTATTGCAAGAAACTTTATCAATTCATTAGTTACTAAAAATATAACAAAAATATTATAAATATCAGTAGATATTTCATCATGTATCTGTAGACAGGCGTTATTTCATCTTTTAGTAAACTTCATCATGGGGAGAAACAATTTTTTTCTATTTTAATTAGATAACCTTTTATCTTCTGATCTTCTTGCTCTTAAAATCTTTCACCAAAAAGCAAAGTTCTCCACCTGTGTTTGCATTATTTTGTATATTCTTTTCACAAAATCCATGTAGAAATAAACTTTAAAAATAATATCCTTATATACGCATGTATTACTGTATGTGCACTGTTATTTATATAAGAGAGTCCACACATTTATTCAGGCATCTCAGGAATGCTGTACAAAACTCTGTGTGCAGTCTAAAGCACCAAGTCTACAAAAGAGGAAATCTGTGTTTGCTTTCATAATAGTAAATCAACTTAACATGAGGGACAGAACAAAATTCTTTCTCTCTAGTCACCTGCTAGTTACTTTCATATATTAAACATGCAGAAAATAAACTGTCGTTAGCCATACAGTTTTATTTGCAGTCCCTGACTTCCAAACAGGATACCATGCAAATACAAACCAGCCACAGCACTAACATTCAAAGCCCTGTGAAGAGCAGAAGCTGTGCCAGCCCACAAGCTCAGTGGTCCATCAGCTGCTCCATGGAGCCCAACTTTGCCATTCCCTGCACCCAGGAGCCCCAAGGTTCACAGCCTCATGTGCTGGTGGCTAGCACTCAGGCCTGCTAGACAACCTCCACGTTTCTTAGGATTCACATAAGCAGGCTGGGAGCAGAGGGTGTGTACAGGGGATGGCTGGATGTAGGAGATTACAAGAACAGACACTGCAGCTGTGAGATGAGTGTAATGACCAGTAACCTGCTTACAAGAAACAAGCCCCATCTATACCCTTTTGTCTCTGTCTTTATGTACTTTCTCCTCCCTGACCCACTTTCATCAACCTTTGAACCTTCCCTCAAATATCCCATACCTAATCCTGCACATTCACACAACCCCATTAAAATATCCTTTAATAAGTTTTATACAATCCTAAAATACTCTGACCACAGAAACCCTGGCTGCAGGAACTTGCATAAAGTCATCTGACCCTTCAGGCAATAATCTCTCTAAGCTTTTGTGCTGGTTTTGGATGGGTAGAGTTAGGTGTCCCCACAGCAGCGAGTACAGAGCTATGCTTTGTGTTTGTGCTGAAAACAGCATTGATAAGACAGAGATGTTTTTGCTAATGCTGAGCAGTTCTCACACAGCATCAGGGCCTTTTCTGCTTCTCACCCCACCCCACCAGTGAGCAGGCTCGGGATGCACAAGAAGGTGGGAGGGAACACAGCAGGGACAGCTGACCCCAAGTGGCCTAAGGGACACTCCAGACCATATGACAACAAGCTCAGCATATAAAGCTGTATGAAGAAGAAGGAAGGAAGGAAAGGAAGGGTGTGCAGGGGGGGCATTCAGAGTGATAGCATTTGTCATCTCAAATCACAGTTATGCTTGATGGAGCCCTGCTCTCCTGAGGACAGCTAAACACTGGCAAGAGAACAGAAAGTGGTGAATGAATTCATTGTTTTGATTTGCTTGGTGGTAAGCACCACTTTTGCTTTACCTATTAAACTGTCTTCATCTCAAGCCACAAGTTTTCTCACTTTTGCCCTTCTGATGTCCTTCCTGTGTGTCCCCAGCACAGGAAGGACATTGATCTGTTGAAACGAGTCCAGAGAAGGGCCAAAAAGATGAATAGGGGGATGAAACACCCCTCCTGTGAGGCAGAGTCTCAGAGAACTGGGATTGCTCAGCCAGGAAAAGAGAAGGCTTCGGGGTAATGGCCTTTCAGCACCTGAAGGGAGCCTACAAGAAAGATGGAGAGAGACTATTTACAAGAGCATGTAATGATAGGACAAGGGGAATGGCTTCAATCTGAAAGAGAGTAGATTCACATTAGGTATTAGGAAGACATTTTCACTGTGAGGGTGGTGAGGCACTGGAACAGGTTACCTGAAAAACTTGTGAATGCCCCATCCCTGGCAGTGTTCAAGACCAGGCTGGATGGGGCTCTGAGTAACCTGGTCTAGTGGAAAGTGTCCCTGCCCATGGCAGGGTGCTGGAACTAGAAGTTCTTTAAAATCCCTTCCTATGGAAGCCACTATGGCTCTGTGATTCTCTCCCCCATCCCACTGTGGGGTGATTGAGCAAGCAGCTGCGTGGGGCTTCGCTGCTGGCTGGGGTTAAACTACAACAGATCTCGTGCCATCCACAGGAGAGGTTTGTTTTGGTGACTTTCGCACCTGGGACCTGGGCAGCATTCGGCACAGGTGCTGGCAGCACTTGGGTTACTGCTGCTGCCACTGCACGGTGCTACCCACAGCCCTCTGACTCTGCTGTGCCTTCCTGTGCCCTCTGCTCAGTCCCTGCTCACCACACCCAGCAGAGACCCACGCAACGATCCTTCTCAAAAGTGACCTCATCCTGCTAACAAAATCATCAACTAACTTGAAATTCATTTCAGATGGTATGATCTGTTGTCCTGTGATAAAACATAAACTTAATTGAATGTTCATGTTTTGTCGAAATATATTCTAGAAAATTTCACAAGTATAAGTGAGCATGATTAGTCTAAGTCAACAACGGGAGGTGTTTAAATATGAATAGTAAGGATAGGTGTCTATTTAATGTAAATACACTCCTAAAGACACAGGAACTCCCCATCCAAGGTAATTAATGAAGTCATTCACACTGGGTGAGGTGTAGCAAAGGCAGTGCAAGATCACTGCTATAAACAGGCTTGATTTTATTAGTAAGCTAGCTTTCAATAGAACTGTTTTCATGTACAGGAGGTATTTTAATAAGCAAGCATCATGGACTTAGCACTTTCTTCATATGCTATTCATGACAGAGACTTGGCACTTGTCACCAACATATTTACTATGATGATATCACAAATAAATGGACTAAAATAGAATGAAAAAAACCTACTGAGTCTAAAATTTACTCAAAATATAGGCCTTTATTTTAATGGTCAGGATTTCAGCTTCAACGCTTAATTGCCATGGGGAAAATCTAGTCTAATAAACACTGAATTCAGTGCTATGTTGAAGATCTAATTTGGTATGCAGCAGCAGCTGAGAGAAGTATTTCAGTGATAAGAGCTGCTGCACACAGACTGAATGGAGAAGAATTCTGCAGTATGAAGTCTGCCAAAGCCTTCCACCATTTTTTTACTTTTAAGATTCTGGTTTATATCAGATTGATAACTATATAGAATGATTTCCATACTAAGAATAAAAGACAAGATGGTAAGTGTTAATTTCCAGGAAGTTTTTAAACTGAAAAATAAATACAATTCTAGAATGCAAACCAGTGAATCTCAACATAAAACAGTAACAGTAAATGTGTTAACAATTTTTGAAGTTTCTTTGCAAGTTTCATGGTCCTAAAATAAAAAAAATGTACTTCCTAACTTTCTCATCCAGAGATAACTGGAATTTCAAGGAACAGCTGAGGAATGTTAATGATCAATAAAAGAGATTTACTTCAACAGTTCAAAGTTTGGGAGCAGTACCGAATACATCCCTTTCAGAGCTAATGCTGTGTCAGTGACCTGGATTATTGAAATGTCATTTCTGGCACCCTAGTTCTCTCTTACTTTTCACTTACAAGAGGTCTAGTGCCACATAAAATTGACATTTCAAATACTACAGTAGCAGTGTATTTCCTAAGCAATTATATAATTCACTGATTTCCTCAAAGAAATAAAAAAACAAACAAAAGTGATCATATGACACAAGACAAAGATCCACAAATTTTTGTGAGAAATTGTATCTTGTTATCAAGTCTCTTGGCACATGAGCATCCTATAAAGTTCCTGCCCTTCTAATTCTCTTAATCAGAAGTCTCCCATAAGCATCCAAATAAACGTGAAAATCCCAAAGTTGTACACTATTATCCTTCCTGAATATACCTAGATATTAGCAACGCTGCTGTTGGGTATTAGATTAACTAATCTTTATTACAGAAAACCATCCTGGTTCTACCTTTTGTAATATTTTTCCTTTAACAAAAAGGAGTGTAATTATCTATGCTTTCCACTGCTGTTTAGGCAGTTTAATTATATACAAGGAGGGAGTTGATACAAACCAGTTGGTTTTAATCCATGCTTTGCATAAAACTACATTTCAAGATTGGAAAAGAACGTGGACATTTCAAAAACCACATATGTCTTATCAATTTTTTTGGTTTATATTCTCTTTCAATGAGGATTTGTAAGAACTTGACATTAATTTTAGAGTAGGTGCAGCACCTAAACATATTCTGCTCAATTTAATATTGAACCCTAAAGAAAACCAATTCTGAGTTCAAAAACAAGATGACGATTCCACTGAACTTAACAGGATTGCAAGAAATGTATTCGAAACCAGAAATTATCAGCTAGATTTTAACCAAATTTAAACTGGAAGTATTGCATTAATTATAGAAATTAATTTCCCTATGTCTAGCTGCATTACAAATTACTACCCGTACTTCCACATTCACATTAATATTGATAATAACCATGCAGAAATCCTTAATCCACTGGAAAAATAACAGTGTTATTTCTGAAATGAAACAAAACAAAGTGTGAGAAAAAAGTAGATGATTGCTAATTGTATAATACCTTTAGGCTCCTGTGAGAATGGTGCATAAGCAGAGTTTCAGTTTCGAGCATGAGTAATCCTATTGATTCATATAGAAGTATTCATATTTTTACGATTTAGTATGTATTTCCATAAATTGCTGAAAACTAAACAGCAAAGCTCTTAAGTGAAGTGAAAAAGCAGCATCCTCACTTCTAAGACAGCAAAGTGTTCAGATGTATATAATAAACCCCGTTCTCTTTTATTTGTGTACATGAATATAGTGAAAACAAACCTTAAGAATCTAAACAGTCACCTGAGCATATTTCGGTTTTTATTTAGCTGGATTTTCACTCCCTGTAACAAATTTTCCAGGTATTCCAGGTATAAAAATATATATTTAATACTCATATAATAGCCAATATCAATTAAAAATATATACATATATATAATTTAGAAAAACAAGTGTCAAAATAGACACAACTGGCTTCAGAAAAAGAATTGAAATATTACATGTAACTGGAAGAAATTCCTCAGAGGCCACCTCTTACTGAAGGGTAAGGAAAAGATCACATTCTAAATTGAAGATAGCTATTGGAAAAAGAGAAGCAGAGAGGCTAAAGTGAAATCATTTCATTCCACAGCTGTGAGCTGCTTCTGACTCAGAGACTCTTTGCTGTTTCTAATATAATCCTTTTCATGCCTCAAGCTCCAGCAGGTCCCTGAGCCTTCACACTGCACTCTCCACTTCCCCACGTATGTATGTCCTGCAAGTGTTTGTACAGCAACACAATACCAGCATTAGCCCAATACAAAAACATCCAAGCAGAAAAGTGTTTAAATCTTGTGCCGTATTAAATTAAATGTAATACAAGTAAATGTTTCAGTTAATAAAAAGTCTCAGTAATAACTGTTAATCATTGTGCATTAAGATAACATTTATCATAATAATATTCATTACAATGAATAAGCTGATTTGTTAATAATGCATATGTCACATGCACTTCAACGGGATTCCTTTAGTCACCAACACCACAGCCGTTATTTTTAAGTGCTTCCAAAAACACTAATGCGCAATGTTAATCTGAAATCCATACCTCTGTTACTTTCACGAAGCAACCGGCAAGGTTTGTTTAGGAAATTTCATGCCAAGCTTCAGAAGCGTGCTCTCTAACCTTCTTCAACACATAATTCAAGATAAACACTTTCTTCATGACAGACGTTTCAAGAGATGAAGGAGTGGAACAAAGGCAGAGAGTGACACCAAGCACAAGTTCTGCACCATTAAGATGAATGGACAGATTAGCTGGAAAATCCATAATGACACGTTGTGCCGGCTGAAGCAGTTCTGTTTATGTAATTACAGCTTTGTTGCTTAAACGAAAGGAAGCTCTGAACAAGACCTTTACCTTAGTAGCCCTGCACCAGCACCTCACCAGTGCTTCAGCATCCCCATCCATCAGTGCCAGCCACTGCAATTCACCTGACATCTCATTAAAGGTTTTAAAGCGTCACCTACCAGCGGACAAATGGTTCATCAGCCAAACCATTATGGGCTAAATACAATCTTTATGCAAAATGTGCCAAGCAACTTCAGGTATATTGCCAGCAACATAGTCTAAAGTAAGCAAAGTAAGTCTAACAACAAACTCCCATCCAGCACAGCCAACCCATGTCTCTCAATACCCACCGACTGCAAGACAACATCTTCTGCCTGCCTTTAAGAAGAGCTCTATCCAGCCTACCTAAAATGCACAAACTGGGAGTGCAAGTCTTTGTGTGCTTCACTCTAAAAAGAAATATCAAAGCAGCTTTGCATGAAAGAAAGCCTGCTGCAGTACAGCCTGTCTTCTCAGTATGTTTGCAGCAACATTGAAGACCACAACGCAGAGGTGCGCCACGAATTAAACCTTGACCAAGGTTTTTCTTTCAGTAGTGACTTACCATGGCCTAACTGACTTAATGGGAAATTACAGGAAGAAAATTATCTATGATTTAGGCAAAACTGGCTTTCCTGGAATACTAGGATAAAAGAAAAACAGCTTGAATTTGTGCATGACTGTTCTGCATTTCTCACCAATAAATACACTGAACACTCCTCAGAAAAACTGAAATAGTCCTCTAGCATTACAAATAGCCTAGTCTAATGTTGGCCAAACACAGATTGCTGAAGGATTTCTAGGTGTAGAATAAAATGGAATTTTCTGTGTTCCTCTATGCAGATGAATAATATACTGACAGAGATCTTCTTATAAAACAGAACACTTGTCCTCAACCTAATGGCTACCTCTGTTTCTATTTTCAATTCACATAATTCCCTTACAGCAAAACTAGCATTAGCTCTTAATGAAAGGTAATATGTGCACAGTATGTGCTGAAAATTATAGCAATGCTGGAGAAAATGCTGTAAAGCAACATATACTGAAAAGCAACTGTATTTGTACAGTTGAATGTGGTGGTAAGTTTGCCCCTTCTAGTCCTGAACTTCATGAATCCACAGAAAACGAGGATCAGATCCAAAATATCCTAAATATTAACATTAATCAAAGTTGAAGTAATCATATGATGCATTTTTAAGTCTGCTTTAAGAAGGCTTTCCAGAGGCACAGCAAAACTTCTGAACTCTGCAGTCACAGTTCATGGAGACTGTATTGTTGTAAAGAATACTGGGTCAGGAAGAGACAGTGCTTGGAGACACTCATGCCCAGGTTGGCACACAAACCACTTAAGAGGCAAGGGGGTACACAGTACTTTAGGATATGGTTGCATGAGTAATTCTTTTGCACAACATGGGGAATTCAATACACACTCATATCACAAATCTGAATATAAATAACTAAAGTTTTTCAAACTTCAAGTCTCCAAAGCAATTTTTCTTGCAAAGCAAGTCTAAGCAGCACCAAAGCTCACCAAGCGCTTTCTTTTGGGGGAGGATGCTGCAGGTGCACAGAAGTCAGTCTTTCTGTAAACCACAACTGCTTTTGTCCAGGGTTTGCAGTGCTTCAGTTGATCTTGACTCCTGGCTAGCCTGGACACTAGGCAGAGCAGCACCCCAGTCACCCTCAGGATTGCTGTGCTATATACGTAACTAAGCTGTCCCAGGAAAATTAGGTTCCTCTCAAAATGCAAACATAGCAGCTTTCTTTTCAAAGCATAGCTGTCCCAGAAAAGTAGTGAGACTTCCAGATCCTGGCCAAGCTTCCCCTGAAAACCCAGTTTAGCAGGAAGCACAAGACCTAGATCCAGTTTTCTTCTCAGCTGGAGGAGGTCCCAAATGTAACTTCTGCTTTCTGACCTACTTGAATTCAGACAGTTGGAGAGTTTGGGTATCACAAGGTAAAAAGCAAGCAAAAAATGGTACCTTGCTCTGGCTGACTGGTGAGAGAAGATCTAGGTCCTGATGTATAACCTCAAGATTATTTTATTTTTACTGTCTCATAGGAAGCTCAAAAACTGTCACAGCACTATAACAAGCTTTTAGTTTTCTTTCTTTGAAAAAAAAATTGTAACACAGATTTAAAATCTTGTATCATACATCTTTTGAACATTTGTTAGGATTCTGAGCAGGAAAACTTTGGTTGCTATAAAATCTCAACAGTCAGAGAAGGTGATAAATATAGCTTGCAATGTGATTATACTGAAACAGTTTGTTCCAGTCATACAAGACTCTTGACTTGACATTCCAATTAAAAAAAGAAGCAACAGAAAAAATATTTCAGATACATACTTCGGTACTGAATTCAAGGAAGTATGAAATTTTCTTTTTCTAAGATGAAATAACTGGAACAACTGACATTTTAACTACAGCAGTTACTTATACTTCCTAAATTTTCCCTTTATTTCCAGATTAAATTAGATAAAAACTTCCCGAATGCATAAAAATCAAACTCTTTGTCATTTTAATGACTACATAGTTCCTTATTTTCATCATTAAGCTCACAGGATTTTCTGTTGGCATAAAAGATCATGACCTCTCACCAAGAAAAAATAGTCCTGAAAAGATATTGATAAATCTTAGGTTTATGCATACAAATACCAAATGATTTCTCACAGCAAAATTTTCCCTCTCTTAATATTTTTTGTCTGACAGGAAAATTTCTTCTACTTTGTTGGTCAGGGTCTTGAGAAACAGGTATTTGGCCTGGTGAACAGTGGGCTGTGCAGTGCAGGCTCTGATGGGATCATGTGGATAGCTTAACAAAGCAGGCTACTTTCTCACCATCAAAGTGCATCCCCCTGGAAGAGCTATCGATCCTCTGGGACCTGCCCGGAGCGCCAGTTGCTCTCCCAGTGTCAAATCCTGCAAAGGAAGGAATGCATTCCCGCCAAGGGGAGCCTGCCAGCGCTGAGTTGGCACTTGCACTAGCACTAAACTGGGGAACGGAATTGGTCTTTCAAGGATAAAGAGAAGTTGGCTAAGAGTTCTCCCAGTAAAGGACTGGCACAGATGAAAAAATCCTCTCGCTACGCATAGCAAAGGAAATTACATATTAAAATGTCCATGTGAAATACAGATAAAGTAAAAATCCTGGGAGCAGTGCTGCTTTTAGTAACTTGACTAAAGTATTTTGCTCTATTAACAATCAAAACTCAGTTAAAAAGCAAAAAGAAGGTATCAACTACTTAAAATCCATCTATTATTACAAATGTTGAGTTCTCTGACCTCAATTTGGTTGCTGCCAGGTAGGCCAGGCCAGAAACAACATATGGTTTCCTTTTCCCAGTTGAAGGGAATCTGAGTTAAGAGTCTGTAAAAAGTGCAGCAGGAAGAATCTCATGCTTGACTGTCTCGAACTTTAGGATGCAGTTTAAATCTGCTGCTGTTACCAAAAAACCAAAAAAAACCAAAAAGACCAAAAAAACAAACAAACAAACAAAAAAAACCACAAAACAAAACCAAAACAAAAAACAAACAAAACAAAAAAAAAAACCAAAAAAAACAAAAAAAAAAAAAACCAGCAGAAACCAAAAAAAACAAAAAACAAAACAAAACAAAAAAAAAAAAAAAAACAAAAAAAAAAAAAAAAACAAAAAAAAAAAAAAAAACAAAAAAAAAAAAAAAAAAAAACAACCAAAAAAACCAAAAACCAAGTAGGAGTAAGGCATAAATTCAGCATTCAGTGAATCTGGCCAAGCACACAGCAGTGCCAGGTTCTGTCGTGACAGCACAGCAGTTCCCAGGCCTTGTGCAGCAGACTGAGGAAGAGGCTGGCTCGTTAAACTTTCCATTGGGTTGCGACCAATCTGCTTTCCAAATCACACGAGTGCTCTAAATGGTACCAGCAGTTCAGTTCTCTGTGTATTTATTTGCTTTTAATTAGGGGAGTCTCCTGTATACCACTGCTATAAGAACTCAGTAGCAAGAAGGAAAGAAATTATAGAGCTATTTCTTCTAAGTTTTTGATGACACCATTTGAGAGTGGACATAAAAGACAGCTATCCACTCTTTATATCATTTTGTGCTGGTGTAAATGAATGCAAATGTTTCAGATTAAAAATAGAAGGCTTTGGAAGACACTATAAATATACTTCTAAGGCATATGATGCTGAGCATTTACTTCCCCTCCAGCCCACCTCCACAATTCTATTATTCCCATTCATGAAGTTCAAAGGTGATTAAAAGTTTTGAACATGTTGTTTTCGTCATCCTTTGTCTCAATAAACAACTGCAGTCACAGCAGTATTTATGTTCACTCCTGCTTCTCAGGGGCAATGCCCATTACTTGTTGAACTTAGTTACAAAATAACTTTTTCTCTATAGGTTCTCACCAACCTGATACCACTGGACCACATGTGGTTGGGCTTTGTGTCCCATCTTTCACAGTCACCCCCTTAAAGAACCAAATTGAGAATGCTACAAATGCCATGTGTTTTAACCATTTACCATAGCTACCACTGACCTCTTTACCTTGGCTTTGTTTATTACCAGAAGCACAGTACCACCAAATGGCAGGAAAAATGAATCAGGAGAGTGCCAGTAGGTAGACAGTGCCATCAAACACCTGTTTATACTGCACCACAGAACACAGTTTAGTGTAAATGGCCCTTTGGGCAGATTTAAAATTCAGGTTTTTACAGAAACTTTTTTCTAAATGTCTGGATGAGGCCCTCCAAAATGCCTTTAAAATCTAATAAGGAGCCAGGAATTCTTGTGGTTTCATTTCAGTTCTGCTACTGACTTGTTGTGTGGTCTTGGAAAAGGTCCTTATCCTTTCTCTGGCTTTTATTTCTCGCATGTGGTGATATTAATATGCAGTAGAAACTAAGGCTGTATCATATGTGAAGCCGAGAAAACAAGTTGACATACACAGTAAAAAAAAAACCCAAACCCTAGACTATATTCATGATCCTAAATGCCATTTTAAGCACTGAGGTTATTGCTTTTTGGCAGATGAAAACATTATTGCGAAGAACACAGGACACAAGTGCAAAACTCTATAGCTACTATATATGTTATTCATCTATGGCTGCTTTTATACCTGGTGATGTCTTGACATGCACTTTCTTGCCTTTCCCATCCTGAAGTGTACACCACAACAATCTACTGGGAGTAGGTGATGCCTTGCAGGATAATTTGGTTCATAGCATCTTTTCTGTATGCCATCGTTGATCTTATTTCCCAATGCCTAGCCCATTTCCCTAAGCACTCTGAATAAGGAATCGCTGGATGTATTTCATTATCATTATGCTCCTGGGGAAGCAAGGAATTTCTGACTTGTTGAAGCCAAGGTTGCAGCATTCACATGGAAAACATAAGTGTGACAACTCTAGTTTCTGAGCTCTGCATTTTACCGTAGATAGTACTAATTTCAAATATGAGTCCAAGCCCTACATCAGTTTTTCAGTATTAGTAAAACTCAGTACAGCACACTGGCATTATGTCTAAGTTTCGCACTCCCGACTATGAAAAAATATGATGTGTTCTGGAGAACCACTACAGTAAATGACTTAAAGATTTAAGGACAAGATACATCATCTATATGCAGTGTACTAATAATTTATGAGAATGCCTTAAAGAGCATAAGTGATGCATTACAAGACCAAGGCTCAGCAGAATAGCTTCTGAACCTCACTGAAGCCTACCAGATGCTGCTGAGCAAATTGCTCTGGGGTCCTCTCTCAAAGACAGGTCCTGTGCAAATGAGAAGAGCCTTGTGGACCTTCTCCTGGGGAAAAACAGGGTTTTGCCATACTGTCAAATTGTTAGATTTCAAAAACTTTCCCACTTTGTTCTGGGGATGAAATGGAAGCATTTAAAGGGAAAAAAAGAAAACCAGCCTCAAACTGTTGAGCAGCTGCAGAGCTGGATGCTGTGGTGTCAGCCCCAGATGTAACCACAGCCAAAAGGGCTCCTGAATGCTCCAGGTGTCAGTTCTCCTCTATGCAACATAAATCTTCCCAGCTCAGGATTTGTTTTGGATTAGTTAAATTAGTTCTTTAGCAATAAAATGTTTGTACTGGATCCATGAGAACACCTGAAGCACTGGAGGAAAATCCCCTATTGGATCTATCAAACAAGAGATTCAGGTGGAAAGTCATGAAAATGACGCAGAGAGTCATCACAGCATTTAGATTCATCTTATATAATAAGAAAGTTATTGCCTGGGTACTCTACTAGATCAAAACTGGCACACAGGGTTTGATTTAAAGCACGCCCATTGTACTGTGAGGAGCCTCTTTAACCTGAAATGGTCAGAGTTGGTCTCACAGCTTATTAGAATATACCCCAATATGGGCCTAGGACAAAAAGTTCATTTCTTTTGTTCCCATTGGAAATTCTTTCATGCATAGTTAACTAGATATTTTTATAGAAATTGTGAAAAAGAATGATATCTGATATGTCATAATTTACCTTAAGGTCCATGAAGCCTAGAATAGAAGTGTAACAAATTTTTAAGGTAGCAAGAATGATGAACAGTATTTCACACTGGCACTACTGGAGAGATTGATTTTATTCTGTCTAAAAAAAACTCCTTTAGTTCCCAGGAAAGCCAGCTGGGCAAAGGGACTCATTTAATTATAATTTCCTAATGAATAATAGCATTCACAACTATTTTTTGAGAAAATATTAAATGAGAGAATTTCATTACTACTTAAGAGGATTTTGCAACCATAGAATCCTCTGCATTACGTAAACTATGAAGGAAAACACTGTCTGATGCTTTTAGGGAAATTTGTCACCAAACAGACTAATATACCCAAGAGAGTTTACAGCATCTAAAACAATTAGTTCTCAAGTAGTTTTAGTATTAATAAAACAACTCCATGCATTTAAATATACAGATTTAAATTTTTCCAGAGTTGGGGTACGTGCATTTGGTCTGTTTCTTCTGCAGCTAAAACATCTGCTTGGGAAAGACAGAGCAACCTAACACCTGCTGTTCAAAGCAATCCCCTGGAATCTCTCAGGATCTGAGGTTCCTGGTTGCAGAGCTGGAACAGCAGAGAGTACATTTGATTTTGCCTGAGAGGAATAGACTGTAAGGTTCCAGTCCTTTGTATCTTGTACTCTTTCTTGTTCCAACCCTTGTACAAGTACTCTTCAAATATCAGCATCTTCCCTAAACTCACCTGCAAGAAAAGTAGATAAAAATATCATCGTGCTCTTCATGCAGACACTGTGTGACTTGCTCCAAGGTCTTAGAGGATGAAAAACAGTAGTAAAATTGAAACTGCACCTTTGGTAGGCCTCTCATGACAAAGGAGGTGGTTGTGGCTAACACAAAGAGCAAATCAGGATCTGAGGAATGCTCATTTTTTGCCAAAATTAATGCCTGCCATGTATGTCATGAACAGCCTGTATTGCTTTGAGATATCATGCTTCTAGAAAGTAGGAAAAACAAGAAAGTTTATTTGTAAAACTATATATGTTTGTCTGGGTGCCTCTACTTTCCAAATGTCACATCATTGTCTATTGCATTATTCAAAGGAACTGAATGCAATAGTTTTGGAGGTGGTTTTGTTTGGGGATCTTTTTTCATTTTAAACAGAAAAAGAAGCCTTCTATTTACAAAAGGATAAATAACAGAGGCATCCATTTATATTATAAGGATTTATAAACCTGTGATTCCTGCCCAAGTAACAGTCTAAACACATTATTTCTCACACTTAATTTCTGCATTCAGAAAAAGAGCTGCAATGTACAGCAAATGCAATTGTCACTTTACTGCCACATAAATGCAGCACAACTTGAAGGCTGAAGTTCAATGACACCTTGTAGAGGCTGTAAGACGTGATAAAAATTAATAAAGCCAAGTCTCTGTTAAGGCCATTTTATTTTGAGGGAGTGCTTTAGGTAAAAAAGGCACATTTCACCCTCCTTGAAAGCTTTTCCAGCATTAAATCTGTCTGGAGGCACTCCCTGGGATAGCTTCTTTCTTTCAGAAACAGCAGAAAGAAAGAGATGGTGACTTCTCCTGCAGAACTGACCTAACCCGATGCATGTGCCACCCTCCCACGCTCACCCCCCACTTCGTTCTGAGGTTTCTGCACACTGGCTACCTGCACTCCTTTCCCTCTGGCTTCCCAAAAGGACAAAGTTAAGTTTCATAAACAGCAAAGTGTGCTAATTCAAACAAAACACAGGACAGCAGTTCTTTTTAGGCAGTAAAGTCCTGTCTGCATATTTTAGGCGTTGCATAATTGTTACCTTAGCTCATAAACTTCAAGGTCAATTCGAGGTCAAGAGTAGGTGTTTAGCACATGAAACTCAGAAATGCTGCTAAAAGCATGCTTTATACATCACTGTATTTTCTTCTCATTTGCGGTATTTTTGTGTCTAGTTTTTTCTTACTATCTGGTAGGTTTTCATCTGTCATTATAAGATGTACATTTACAAAGTGCTTTCATGCTAAAAGTATAATTTATATACTCGTAATGCAGACTAATATATTGCTGTACTCCAGATTTGGCTATTTCCTCTCTAACATCCACATCAAATGTTACAAGTTTGTTTGCTGAAGAGCAGAACCCAGCCACTGAAACAAGGCACTATTACACTCAATTCAATTAAATTCAATTGAATTTGTATTGGTCTCACTCACTTCTAGAAATATCTGCTACAGCATGTTTTCTTCTTTTAAGTACTGAATTTTTACTTTGCTTAGGATAGAAGCACTCTGTATAATGTTAAGAGTTATAGAAAGATAGTTACAAGAATAACATATATAATATATATAACAATATATATACATATACATACATAACAATATATAAACATATATAACAATACTATAACAGTGCAAAGGGGTTCCCAAACTAAATAATTACTTCAGTCTTCACTGACATGAGCCTTCACAATGGCAGTTCAGCATGGTTACTGGTTCTGTGCACTCCCTCCCACTTCCATGCTCTTGATAGGCATCACACAGCAAAAAAATGTCATTGATGTCCTTCGATTACATTGCAAAGGACCAGGGAATAAAAGATTGTTACAGCTTTTGCATCATTCAACAACAGAATCCAGCATCTATAACATTACTCAGGAGCACACAGGAGGAGGGAAAAAGTCATTTACTTAGTGCTCTTTATTCTTTGTGGTATAATGAGAGTATGTCAGAATTTATGGCTACATAGCATATATATTTTTTCCCAGGAGAAAACCCTTTCATAATCTGCTCATTTCTGCAGCAATCAGGAGTTACAAGATCTAAGTCTAGTCATAAATGTGGTGTCCTGCTGAAAGCAGTTTGATAACTTTTTGATTAAAAATAGTTCAATGTTCTGTTGTGTTTTCAAAACACAGATCAAAATGCTAAACCAATGGAATTTTTAAAATTCAAGTTTTAATGATGGTCCACAAAATTAGATACTTGCTTTTTAAAATGGGGTCATTTATTGTTAATTAAGCATTTTTTCCATTATTTGATTACATTAAGATTTGGTTTGCAACACAATAGAGTCTGAAGGTCAGTATGGCTAGAGGTGAAATCCTATATCCTGTGACAAATCCAATAACTATCGGGGTATTTGGTTCATAGAAGTAAAGCGTTTATTAAAATAGTTTGCTGATTTGCTAGGGTATTGGGAGACATTTTGCTGAGAGCACAGCATGACATTCCTAGAAGATACATTTTTTAGTGATGTTGTCAACAAACTTATTCGTGGGATAAACTGTTGATACAACAAAGAGTATATGAACAGGATGTGAGGATTGGGGTGCTAACTATGAAGGGTGGAGACAAGTGGAAAGATGGAACCACTTTCTCCTTCTCTTCTTTTGCATATATAGAGAGGAAAAAGGTGAAAGATATGATTTTTTTCATCATTTTCTGGACTAAACAAAATACAAACATTCACAAATCACACTATTTTTAGTTTTTGGAAAGAAGTACGGCAATCAAGCAAATGTGTTACTGCTGTATTTCAAAACTGAAACAGATGTGATGTGTGATAGGAAGGGGAACATCTCCCTCAGCACTATCCAAAGCAGCACACAGCCACCAGAAAGTGCTGTGCCACACTCACAGTCCTCTCCATCATTCCCTGCATATCCCTGCTGCACATTCCCCTCCTTGAAACACCATCGGCAATAGCTATGAACTTCAACACGAAATTTGTCAAATATATTTCTGAGTAGCACAAATAGCAGTGTTTAAAACTGAGACTAAAAAAGTAGGAATAAATATTGTATCAGAAGTGGGGAAAAAAAAGAGTAATTTACTCCACAAGCCCATGTGAAAATTTGTAAATGTTTTCGGTTCTAATGAAGGCTGCTGGCTCCCTCTAGGGGTTTCTACCTGTGTCTTTACAAAACATATTTTTTAATATAACCTATAAAAATATTTCACTTTCATATCTGGTAAGGGAGAAGAACGATATGATTCTGAAATAACTACACATGCAAATAATACATGTAACCATTTTAAGGAAGAGATGCTTCTTTTGCCCCTCTGTGGAAAAGGTAACAGGTATAATAAGCTCTCTTTTCCTACATCCTAAGTGCAAAAATTCAACGTGCATTTGTTCTTAAATTACTACAATCTCCTACGTGTCTGTGAGAAAATATTTCAAACCAAATTAATTTCGTCCAATTATTCATAATAATAATCTTCTGACAAACTTTGATGTGAACCATCACTAAGTATTTTTTTATTCAAGTAAAATTATCAGTCATATATTTATGCACTTCATCACTTCCAGGTTTTTTATTACTACTATTCTGAGGTGTTAAAGCATCCTTATTTACTTAATTTTTCAAAGTAAAACTTCAGACTATTCTTGTGCTTGAAACCTATCAAACAACATCAAATGGAAAAAGGACTTTGTTGTAAATCCTACTCTTAAGACTTATTTAGTTATATCTCACTGAAGTTTACACACTGCTAGCACAAAAGGAATAAGCTCCTGACCTCAAATTAAGCCCAACAGCAAGGGAAGAAAAAACAGTTAGAAAGAGAAGCAATGAGATTGCTGTTTGTTACAAAACATTTATGCTGTCTTCTCATACGCTAAACAAGGTAACAAGTCTGCATGTCTCTTCCCTGTGCTGGGCTGGGCATCTATACTCTGCATCTTACAGAATGCAGGTAAGACAGGGTAACGATGCATCATTAAAAGAAACTCTGAAGATGCATTATTAGGGCATTTCTAACAGTTACAGTGAGCTCTTGGAAATGTCAGCACTGGCTCACTTCCCTGAAGAGTGAGGATGTGTGTGGATCAAGCCCGGCCCATTTGTATGAATCCCTTGTAGAGCCCACCAGTTGAGGGTGTTTAGCAGGATTTTTATCAGCAGATGGCTGGGAGACTAAGAAGCACTTGCAGCAAAAGTTCAGTACAAAACTGAGCAGAAGCAGCTCCAAACCCAAGCTAGCTAACCCATGCAGTAAGAATAAAAGCAACTCCGGGTATCGGCAATTCTGTCCAAATGCATTCCCCAAATGTCCGTAACTCAATCAAATCAAATCTAATCAAAAGTCTGGAAGACTGTCCAGGGAAATGCAGCCTCACCTCTCAAACCACTGAGCAAGTGAGCCATGAGGCAGCACGGCAACAACAAAGCCATTGCATGCGTGCCCGCTGCACTTAGAGGGATTAGCGGCGGGTCAGGCTCCCATGGCCGCACCTGCACAGCTCAGCGCTATGACATTAGCTAATATCCTGCATAAATCATATTCCTTCTGCTTTAAAAGCAAATAAATAGCTGTGCATGTGTCCTTTGACCTTCATTGCTGGGAAACCTATGCAGTTTATCTTCATGGCAATAGACTACGCTCAGCTAAACACTGCTGGCAGGATGTCTCTCTACTCTTTTAAGTAGAAATGAAATTCAAAGCAGCTATACCCACAGAGATTTTTTTTTTTTAATCCTTAAGAAGTGGCAGGTACTTTAAGAAGTGTGAAATAAGGAAATTTTAAAAATTATAGTCAACTGTTTCTATGATCTACACAGCTAGAACTACAGTGAGAAATGCCTCATTAGACATCTCTGGTACAAAAAAGTCCAAACCACAGGTCTGATTGAGGAAGCATATGAGCTTTTAATCTTATTTTATAATACATGGACAGACAATGATTTTTTGCCTGCCACAGCTTGTATACTCTACATAACATTTAATTTCAACTCAGGCTCAGATCCCAATTAGAGGTTCAAGTCTATATGAAAACACAGTAAAACCAGTTATTTATTCTTTACCATAAGCTTGAAAATACGAAATATACAAACATATTTGTATAATAATAGTATTTTTAATAAATTATTAGAACTGTTACTAGAACTAATACTATTTACCATACCTTAAAAATTACAATAGTTTCTTAAACAGCTTTTCTCTTTAAAGGGTATCATTAACAAGTTAAGAAATGCTTAATCTTAATGGGGGGAGTATAGGACTAAAACATCATATTGAAGTAATCTGTGTTTTTTGATTTCTAATTTTACAGTGGGTTCTGTAAATCAGTATCTTGTGAACCATGCATCTAGAAAAATAGCTTTTTGGGTGAGGTGGGGGAACACACAATAACTAAGTTAGTATTTTTCTGTTATTTATATTGTATTGTACTGCAGGGACACAGTGTAGTAGCCCTAGCTAATTGAAGAATCCTTTTATGACATCTAGGAGATTTTAAATAACTTCAGATATCTAGGACAGGAAGGAACTGGGAAAAAATCCATTAATTTTAATAATCTACTCTATTGATGTGTAATAAACACATAATATGTCTTGATGAAGGGTGTTTCTCACATAGCCAGTACATTTATGGCAAAATAATATCAATAATAAAAAATATGTAATACATTATATGAAGTAGCAGAATAGAATTATTTCGTAATTAGAAATAAAATTAAAACGCGGCTTTGAAGTTTAATTCTAGCTTTTCAAACTGACAAAAAATTCTATTAAGAAGTAAATGCCATTTGTCATTTCTACATAATGATGCTGTAAAAATTAAACATAAAAAAATTAAAAATTAAAATCTTAACTATGATATATAATTACATAAATGAAAGTGCACCAAGGTGAATGTAACATTACTAGAATTAATTTCAAAATCAATGCATTGACTGCCCATATTAACCAATGAGAATTCAGCTTTCTTATGAAAATACAGCTGTGAAACAAGCTGGAGTGACACATATTCATGTTTCTTTTGTGCATGGGATTTAATTTCACTTTGAAGTTTAGAAATCCCCACTGTATTCCAGAACTATCAATGCTTGCTTGCACAATACCTTGGCTTAGAGGAGCAGCAGACAGTGAATGGCTTACAGGAAAGGCCCAGATCCTCTCTGCTAGCAGGACAAAGGAGAACACAAACCTGAGCAGGATACAGAATCCTGAGAGATTTGGTATGAAAAGGTAAAATGACATGTCTGAGATCCTTCAGAACTGCAGCATTTTGGGAATGCAAATGTAACTTTTGGATTTAAACACAAGGCGGTGACGTTTCTGTTTTATTAGATAAATTAACAGTATATGTAAAATGTGACTTCTCATTACATCACTAAAACCTACTTTGCTCAGCTAAAATCACCTTAATGTCATAGGCTTTTGTCTTTCTACTTTTCTTTTTTCCTTCAACAAGATTTCCTTTAAATTAGACTAAAAGCAAAGACTCAATACAAAAGTCTGGTTTAGCACAATGAAAAGAACAAGGATAGCTGATAACCTGAAAATTTCGAGCTAGCTTCAGGCATGAGTGGGTTTTAATCAGAATTTGGCAACGGAAATGTATTTGCAGCAGTCTACATGAATCAGCTCAGATGGTGGTTTTACTGATAAAAATGAAAAAAGTGATAGACATGCAAAAGGTTTTCTAAGGCAAATGATGTGGGATTGACTTCTGGATTTTTCCCAAGGCTCCTATTTGAAGATACATCTGACAGAATTTCCTCACCCCAGTTTTACAGAAAGATTTAAAAGTAAAAGTGAAAAAAAACCCTGCAGACAAAAAAAACCCCAAGAAACACCCCAAAAAAAAAAAACAAAAACCACCCAAGAAAGAAACCCCAACAGTGAAACCCAAAACAAAAAACACCACCACTATTTCTGGTGGAAATTTCTTGTTTTTAACTTAGTTTGCTAAAGCCGTTCTCATATAAGCTCAATTTAAGCAACTAATAAACTATCCTAGAAGATTAACAGAAAATCTGAAATGACTTCTCATCCCGAAAGTACAAATCAATTTTAATTCAGTACTGTGGAGGTATAGAGTCTATATGAGCTCACTTGGTTTAAGACTATGCTTTTGATGGATATGGCCTTCTGTTTGTTCAGCTGTAGAAAAGAGGAATGCAATCCAGGTTGACAGTGAAAAAGAGTAAAGAAAACTTCATAAACTGAAGATTCTAGAATCATGACACCAGCTTCACATATAAACTTGAAAGAAAAATTAAGAAGCAATACAACTCCTGAACCGAGATGTAAAGCCAATAAATAATCATCAATATAACAAGAGAACAGAAGGAAGTAAAAAAAAACCCAACATCCCCCCCGAAACCTACCAGAAAAAATCTACAGATTGTGTACTACATTTTTTTTCATCTTCAGAATTTAATTAGCTCCAAAAGAATATTTCCATCCGTCTCTGCCACACACAGATTTGTGCATTGACATAAATATGTATTTGGCAAACAGAATAAGCTTAAACTTTAATAAACAATAACTCCAATGTATTTCATGATTTTTCTAAATAGTGAAGAAACTCATTTGGACTCGTCTGAGAAAATGGTATCTTCTTCCTGGCCTAACACACAGAAGTACTTAAATAAAGCCTCATGTATTTCAGTTAACACTTCCATCGTGTAACCACTCTGACTGGTGGGGACCTGCTGTTTCCTCCCTGATTCCCAAAGGCTCTGCAGGGAGCCTACTACCCAGGGGGCTGGATCCGGAGGAGAGACTGGGGAGCTGCCAGCTGGGGTTTGTTCTGACCATGCCTGGAGCACTAATGATAATACACAGAAAACTAAATTAGCGTTCTATTTGAAAATATTCAATCAGGCAACTAAGGCCAGCAGAGGGACCCATAAGGCAGGAACAGCCATGCAGCACTGCAATTGCAGGAATTTTCTATTCAGACCATAGTTTGGGGATGGTCGTAAAGAGTTTTGCATTGTGTGTCCCCTTCCCAAGGGCTTCCCACAGATCTCTAAGTGCACTGCCCAGCACAGAGAGTTCCTTGTGCTGTTGTTCTATAGAGAATTGCTTTTATTCCATTCTTCTCCCTCGCTGCTGCCATTCCTGCTCAACAGCCTGGGCAGCAGGGTGACCAAGGATGGCTGGAGGGTGATTTTGCTGTCCTGTGGCAGTTTTGGCAGCAGGACGAAGGACTGGTGCCACCACAGTCTGGTTGGTAAAAGAGGAGATGTCAGATGGTTGGTCACCTTCTCTAAACTGGCTCTATTCAAACTGCTTTTGAAAGAATAACGATATTTAACTAGTTTTATCTCCACTGATTGGCTCTGGTGTTTCTTACCCACAGGTCAATGATGGAGAGCAGCTGGAAAACATTAGTCTCACATAGAATCATAGAATATGCTGAACTGGAAGAGATCCATAAGGATCATCAAGGCCCAACTTTTGGTTCTGCACAGGACACCCCAAGAGTCACACCATGTGCCTGAGAGCATTGTCCAAACACTTCTTGAACTCTGTCAGGTTGGTGCTGTGACCACTTCCCTGGGGAGCCCATTCCAGTGCCCAACCACCCTCTGAGTAAAGATCCTTTTTTTGATATCCAACATAAACCTCCCCTGATAGAACTTCAGGCCATTTCCTGGTGTCCTATCACTGGTCACCACAGAGAAGAGATCAGTGCGTTTGGGTCTGCTTTCCCTTGTGAGGAGGTTGTAGACAGCAGCTTTCTCCTGATGCTTTCACAGTAAAATCCTAGGAAATGAGAAGGCACAGCAGGAAGACTGAATGAGCCCATCAAGCCAAAACAACAACTACACAGATCAAGCCATTAAAAGGTTATAAGAAAGTAAAAGCCCTACCTTAACACTCCTTTATTTTATGATAACAATGGGCAATAATCTGCATTTCTAGCTAGACAATTAGCCCTGTCACCTCACTATGACAAATTCAGTACCAGGCATTAGGTAACATCTGCTGCTTCAGTTCCTAGCTTGTACCACTAAATGTCATAATTTTTTAATCTGTCAGTAGTGACTGCCAACAGCACCCTGCACTTCAGTTTATCTGGACAATGGAATTTAACCAAATAACCATGCACAAAGTGCTTCAAATAGAATCTCCAAATGCTAGGCTACCTGGCAGTGAATTCAAAGTTAGTTTGCAGTCTCAGGACATGCTAGAGAACATTCTGCAATTTTGTGCAAAAGAGAGATGAATGACAAAGAGAGGGCAGCAACAACATACAGGCTACTTTATGATTTTAATCTGTTGCAATTGGCTTGCAATTTGCTCTCACCTTTTTACTGTCACAATCATTGCTGGACCTCCATGGTACAGCCCTTAAATAATGTATATAATAATTTCTTTTTAAAGCAACATTGCCAGTTTGTAAATGAATTTATAGTTTTTTCTGTAATATCTGGGGGGCTGCACTAAATCTCCATAGTGATCCTATGACTAGTATCCATCCAAAATTTCCCATACTAACACCATTGCAAGTTCTAGCAACAAATTCTGACCAGATCCTTGCTCAATGTAAATCGGATAGAGCAAATTTAGATGAGGTATGAGCCGTGTGTCTTTGACATAAAACTAAAGAAAGTTCCAGACATCTGCCTCAACAGGATTTTGTTCAAAAAACACTCCTACATACATAGTTATAAATATGCAGAAGGTTGTACATATTTATTCTATAAACATATATTTGATAAAGATGACCTTCTCTGCAAATTGAATTGGTAAAGTTTGTTGGTGGGAACAAGAACCATGGAAATGAAAAAGGAAATTAAAAACAGCATTTTGTTTGATCACAGCTTGTGTTCAAGGAAAAGACTACAGCAATGCAAACAAATTGGAAGGATCTGGCTGCTTTTTGTTTGCTTTTTTTTTACTTTTTAATTTGGACATTTAATAAAATGCAGAACTGTGCCATCAGTATGTAAAGCAACTTAACTATCTGTGACTGTACTTATACCATTAACATCAACTGCCCACATACATATGGCATGGAAATACCATACAGCCTTTAGTTTCTCAGATACATGAGGCTGAACTGTCTGAGCTTTCTCTCACTACAGAAGGAAAAGGAACTGTCCATATGTGGGGGTCGGTTCCAGCCAGGAGATGGCAGCAGTAGGCAGAATGAGTGCTCAGATTTCCTCATTTAAGTATATGCTCTTATGGTCCTGAGGTCAACATTAACAAAAATGCGAAAAAGACTGGAGGGGAGAGGGAAGGGGAGAAGCATTTTTCAAGATCACATCACTTACAGCTACACTGACCTCAAATGTTTGTGGTTTCTGATACTCACTGTAAATTCAACGCCATGGATGGCAATTATAATTAACACCAGAGATGATACACTTATGGTTCCTATGGCAATTCATGAGATAGCAAGTGTGGCTGCCGTTTCAGCAGTTGCCTTCATGCCATTTAATGCACAAGGAACTTTTTAAAAATTATTCTTATTTTAAAGAACAATACGGTCTGTCCCTTTTATCCCTCCCCCTCTTCTTTGCTAATAGATGCCTCTGATGTCTATCCTAGAACTCTTCAGACTGGTCAGACAGTTCTGGGAGTCCTCAAGGAGCTGTGTCATCTCTCCTCTGGAGTAAGCAGTGTAAAACTGTTCATCTGGCAGTGTCACCACCACAGCTAGGGCTGCTACCACTTTGCTTGGCCATGGTATCAGGCACATGGCAAAGGGAACCAGTCTGTATTGGAAACCCACTACCTGAAAAGGGTTCTCACCAGTAAAACATTTCTGTCCAATGCTACTTGCACTATTTTCTCAGACTTGTGATTGAATCTAACTCATTCACTTTTGCAAGAAAACCAGTTAAAACTATTAAATGTAAATAAAATGCAAATATCCAGGTGAATATTCAATGACATTTTTAAAAATGAAGACAGGAAAATTAAAAATATTGCATACAAACATATTACGATTAATTCTAAAAGAATAATGACAGTATTAAAAAGCAGGCAGAAGATCAAGCAAGTGAAAAACTATGGATACCAGTAAAAGACCTTCCTTAGAAGAAGCTATGACATGGATGGAGTCTGTATTGGAAGGTATTTTGGAGATATTAAGGGGGGGAAAAAGCCCACATTGTGGTATTTGCCATAGATCTATTGAAAGAAATTACAGGCAGAGGAAGATGAAAACCTGGATGGCACTTGACTATTGAGATAGCACAGAAGTCATTTAAGGTGGTCAGTTTTTGTTTGACTTTGTTTTATTCGATATTTGAAATAGTGAGTAATACTTACACATACATTGAAAAATGCCTAAACATAGAAAAAGAGAGAAAGTAAGCTAAGAAAGCTTCTCCAGCAAATATTTTCCAAAATTACCAGGAAGACATCAATCACTCTGTCACCATCATATCTTTGCTTTTTTTTCTCAAAATAGTGCCTACCACTGTGGCAGTGTGCTGCAGTCCATTGCCTTACCACTGCCCCAAGCAGCCAGAGCACTGCAGGCAAAACCTGCCACAGGTTCTCTGGGCCAAGCAGGTGAGTCTAAAATGTGTAATGTAATAACCAGAGTGCATGAGGCCTGACAGTAACTCTCCGTCATAAAAGTCAAATAGAATAAACTATTAAATTAAAAAAAAAAAACCATAAAAATACCTGGCAGCAATAGATTTCGGTGATCTAAAAAAGCTGGGGAAATAATTTTCTTTTCAGCAGCTTGTCAACACAGACAAGATTTTTCAAATGTAAATATGCTGAAACATACAGTCTCAAGGAAGAGTAATTTTCTTGATTTATTATTACTGTATTCTGACCTTATTTTGCAAAGGGATTTAAAAGTTACTGGAACGAGTTTTCACAAAACCTCAGGACTTCCTTCTTTCTTTTCTTTTCTATAAACTAAGCTCTTTTAAACAAAGCAAGATGAGATATGCTAAGAATTTATCTCCATGGTAGTCATTTCAGCGGGAATCAAAATTTCAATAGAACATGAAAAGCTACTTAAAAAGAGAAAAGTGTTTGCGAATTTTTGCAGAGGGGAGAAAATAAGACAGTTGTTTAGTTTACTATATAAGAAAAAGAAACCTTATCTTTGATTACAGTGAGCTTAAAGCTAAGCAGAAGATATCCTAGTTAGTAAACATGACTTCACTCATTCTTAAGAGGCTTAAAAATGCCATCACCAAATACTTGACTTAGTCAATCAGAATAACTGAAGCAACACATACAACTCATGCTGTTAAAAGGACTAATCCAAAAACTGGCTCTAAACATTTAAAATCAAAGCATCCCACTAGGATGAATATTTCATAGAATCATAGAATTGTTTGGGTCGGAAAAGACCTCTAAGGTCATCCAGTCCAATGGTTATCCCAACCCTGCTAAGTCCAGCATTAAACTATGGTCTTAAGAACCACATCTTAATATCTTTGAAATACCTCCAGGGATGGTGACTCCACCACTTCCCCGTCCAGATTACTCCAATGTCTGGCCCCCCTTTCAGTGAAGAAATTTTTCCTAATGCCTTGTCACTTGTAACTTGAGAGAAGAGACTGACCCCACCTGGCTACACCCTCCTTTCAGGCAGCTGTAGAGAGCAGTAAGGTCTCCCCTGAGCCTCCTTTCCTCCAGGCTTAACACCCCCAGCTCCCTCAGCCCTTCTCTGGACACACTCCAGCACCTCAATGTCTTTCTTGTAGTGAGACGCTCAAAAATGGACACAGAATTCGAGGTGTGGCCTCACCAGTGCTGAGTACAGGGGGCAATCACCTCCCTGGTCCTGCTGGCCACACTACTGCTGATACAGGCCAGGATGTCATTGGCCTTCTCGGCCACCTGGGCACTAAGTCTCACCTTTAGACTATCTGTCAAGATGTTGCTTTGAAGGAGGAGGGGAGAAAAAGAAAATATCTTTTTATAATTTTGGAGATTTTAGGTGATAATGAGAAGCCTCAAAAATAATCTCAGTGCTCCAGATTTTTTTTCAATATCATATCAATACTAATTTAAAGCACCATCTGTAGGTTTCTCTCCATTATTTGGTGATTTTGCTGAAGACTGAAGATGCATTAATTCCCAATCAGTCGTCTACATTACTACATCCAACTTAATATAATACTTTAGCAGTCAGTGGTGAGAGATTTGGGATAGACTGCTAATTTCTTGACTAAACCAACATACTCTAAAGAGGAATCAAGAGGCAGAACTTCTTTGACATTCAAAGTGAGAGACTGATGTACCATAAGAAACAAAAATCAAAGAAAATAAGGATGGGAAAGAGAAATGTGATCAAAATATGCAGGTGAGTGTAAAAATGTGAGAAATTTCTCCTTAAAAGCTATTACACCCAAAAGGAATAGTCCACTTGTGTGACCAGAGCACTTAGACATAATGAGAAAGGCTAGGCCACTTTTATACAACTAAAACCCAAAGAATTCCTTAAACAAGAAGAAATATAAACATCACAATTTAAATTTCTCTCAGATAATGCAGGTATTTGGACTGGCATAGCTTTACAGTATGCTGAAACCCTGTATTAGATAATATCTGTTCCTCTACGTACTTTCTTTTTAGAAATAAATATGCTTTTGTAAAGCAGTCAGCTGAACATAGCAGGGTCTGTCAGAGAAGAGAGAGACTAGCATGATTAGTAGCAACAAAAAATTGTAGCAAGCTGGTTTTGGTCATTTTCAGTGGCACCCATCAGCAAAGGAACAAGTGAGAACAATTTTATAAATATATTACAAAACTATGAAAAAGAGGACATTTGAAAGCTTGCTGTGTTAATTGTCCGTCATCCAAATTTGCACAACGTCATCTGGAAAAAAATCTGGGGATTTTTCAGGGCCAATGCAAATCTAGCCTAGAGCTAAAAATCTTTAATGATTTTTTCCTGAAATGCCATTTTTATGTTAAAGCTGTGCACCTTGAAATTATTCTAGATGCAGCAGGACCGGGGGAAATTTCTATTTGAAACACTGCTTCATTGCAATAGCTACTCTGGTTAACAGCTTTGAAGTACCAAAATTTACTGCTTCTTAACAGGAGAGCCTGCCCAGCTCTGTGCTGCCACATGGAATTGCAGCTGGCACTCAGGTGCAGCTGGGATAGTTTGCAACCCTGGATCAGAACATCCTCACTGCTGAGCGGTGGTTTCCAAGTGGACTGTGGTACAGACAGATCCACCCCCTAACACAGTGCTTAGCACAGGTCTTTCCACCTTTTCTTGTCACTGTACGTGTGCAAAATGTAAGCAAGAATTTTAGGCTCAAGTGAAGCTTGCCTGTGACCACAACCAGCCAAAGTTCATCAGTGCCTGCACAAGCACAACGCACACACACTCACGTGTGATATAACCCAAAAGACTTTTCATTTGCCAAAACACCACCGTCTATCCTAGGATTTTAAAAAGCTTTAAAACCTGGTGAGCTTTAGAAAAAATGCTAAAAAGTATCCTCAGAGGCAGAAGTTCCTGGGTACTTACAGGTCAAGGCAAGACAATCACCTGCTTCACATTTCTGCAAGATGGATTGTTTCATTTATAGCATTTAATTTCTTAAGTGAATCTCTCATAAGACCTGCTTGGAGCAAGTGAAGCACCCTTTTAAACTCGTGCATGCATTCTTCATGGCAAATAGTAATAACTCATTTGCAAGTATAAATGGCAGTCTGCACAAAATACATGACCTCCCTATCTACACTGTGCATATACAGTACATTTAACCGCTAAATGTCAATTTTTGAAACCACGGTCTTTTGAAACATTTCTCAGACTGTCACAACATACACCAGCACCACTTTGATTCTTGATGAACAAAATGTGTGCATTGCCTGTTGTAGTTAGTCTGTACTCAGCAGGTTTCATTGTTAGAAAATAGCTCACAGAAAAGATGGAGCTCCGTTTATTTTGAGCTGTGGAATTTAAGCTATAACTGCCTAATTAGATTTCAAAGCTCACTGACAAACAGTCTAACTCCACTCAAACATCTCCCGATACAGGCACTGAAGTGACCCCTACAAGATGTGAGAACCTCATTAATGATGAACAATTAGGAAATATAACTATAAAAGTCTCAATAAACATGGAGTGAGCCTTACAGTCAACAGCTGTTGTGATTTTAGGATTTGTAACAGATTTATGCCTTGGTGTATGCTATAGTACATTTCCTACACACTCAGAAGCAACTCCTACCATATAAACCAGATTTTTTTAACTGAACAAAAAAAGGGGACGAAAATGTAACCCTTACATTCCTTTTCAAAATAAAGTCTTCAAAATCAAAAGCCTTTGATTTCTCATGTGTTTTGTAGCATCCTCAATCTGATTTGATTTTACACAAACACTTACAAAAACACAAGTGAATTCAAGGACAAACTCAAAAAAAATTAGTGTTGTAACAGCTAAATTTTGTGTAATAAACAGGTTCAAATGCAAAATACAATGCTAAGTCCCTCTTCTCCCATTATAGAGCATTCCAGGTCATGGAAAAATTAGTCACCTCAGAGGATAAATCACAAAATTTATGCAAATTTTGTGCATAAAGAAGAAACAGCCTAAAAGAGGCTAACAGGAATCCAAGATAGACACCTCGGTGGCTTGATTCAGTTCTTCACAACTTAAAAGATTGATTTAACAGGAGTTTATTTCCAGGTAGGTGCACACCCAAACCAATTCCAGCCCTTCAGCACACCAAAAAAAACCAAAAAGAAAATCTAATTTCTTCAAAATATTTCCAGAATTTTCCTCGAAATGTTTAGAACAAGTGCCAGAGTTTTCACAGAATAGACCCATGACCCTCAAAAGCAGCAGTACACTGAAAAGAAACTAGTGGAAGAGATAGAGGGAAAACAAGAAAAGAGAGGAAAGGAGAAAAAACAAAAAAAAAGTAGCCTTGCAGTAGCCTTGAAGAAAATTTATTAGGTAAAACAAACCTGGCGACCCTTGCAAATGAACAAGACTCTATGCTGTAAAGGAAGGAAAAAGAACATTATTTTCTGCCAATGTGACTCAGAGGAAAATTCCTTCCTATCCCAAAAATCAAACCATTAGTCTATCCTGACTTCCCATTCAGCCTAGTATCTTCAGCTCCTGGTCTTTCCTCCCCTCCCCTGTTTTGGCAAAGCTTATCTGTTTTACCCAGCCACCAGCATATTTCTGGTCCTCACAGGATGTACAAGCATCAGTTCTCACCCAGCAACACCCAGCCCCAGCATCAACCTCTCCTAACAGATCTGAAGCTAAGCTGGGCTTTCTGACTTGGGCTACCCTGCAATGCCACTGGCAGGGCACTGACCAAGGTGTGGGAGATGGAAGATCAAGGGATGGGAGAACAAAATAGCCCTGGGAGAAAAAGGTGTGCCGAGAAGAGACACAGGGGGAGGCAGTGGCAGGATGGGGAAGGCACGGAGAATGAAATGCCAGCAGCAAGACTGCACTTCATGAAGACATCCAGTTTCACCTAAAGAACTTTTACACAGCAAAGGACTGGCAGCAGATGGGGAAGTGAATTTTTATCAGTCTTTGAACCACGGGCACTGGAAGTTTACCCTTTGTCTCTCTTCCTCTCCTTTGTTTCTAACTGCAGGGAAGGCTGAAGAGCTGCCTGCAGCCTAGCAGAGGAGAAAAAAAATCTTCCTAATTACATTGGCCTGAAGACATTTATTTTTTCTTTCCTTACACCTCCTACTTGAAAAACTAAGACACAACTCAACTCACTATATTCATTCTGAAGACGAGAAGGAACATTCTTGTCCCCTGCTGCTATGGAAATCAATACAACAGTTTATAACTGGGTGCAACTCCACACATCTCATTCAAAAACACATACTGACATTACCGTCCTACATCGAAGGGCACCATGGTTGTCCTTTCAATAGCATAACTTCCCACATCTTTCTTTCAATGAAATATCTTCTGAGAGAGAAAAAAAGCAATATTGTGAAAGCAACTGTCACTTAGTACTTGCATTTACCACTGTTTCAGTGCTGGTTTACAGGAGCAAATGGAAAAGTGTCTTCTGTGCTCTACAGTGTGATTTCCAGCAGGACCTTCCTATCCTTCAGCATCTAAGAGATGCTAAAGAAATTCAGAATAGGAAAAGGTCAATACCCCATAAAATGGTAAGCAATGCTGAAGACAAGGATAAGGCAGTTTCAAATACAGGGAGAGGATATGAAATATAATATCAGATTGCTATTCTTTTGCTTTTTAATCTTGCTCCTACTGAGAGCCTTTACAGACTATTTATAGTTATGATTCAGTGTGTTTGGTATGTCAATGTGCTCTACAATAATTCTACTAACAATTTAATTACTAAAAACCCCTTTTGCCATTAGACTGTTAACATCCAAGATTGATAACAAAAGCATGAGGTAATTAGATGGGGATATTTAAACCAAATGGAATTCATGCATTTATTACACACTTGGTCGCTCATCTAAAATTAGGTATCTAATCTGAATATGAATGATGAGAAATAACAATGATGGAAAAAAAAAACAATTAAAAAACTATACAGAGATAAACGTAATGAGTTTTTCTCTTTTTATCCATAAGTGCCATTTCTATTCCTGATTATAAAAGCAGCCTAATGTGATTTCCTCTTTGGTTTATGACTGCAAGCTGGCAGCAAAGCACACTGTTAATTGATCAGTGGAAAATACTTCATTTCTTTTAGTTTATGTTTAGGCTTTGATCTTAATTTCTCTTGTGATTTCTGCCAGGATTGTTTGTCATACTTTAACAAAATCCATGAACCACAGAAGAGATGCTAAGCTTATATCTAGGTATTTGCTTATGAATAATCTTCCTATAGTCTAATTTACATAATTTTATTGTTTAGTGGATTCTTCCCATGCAGATATATTACTGCCAGTGCAACTCTACTTGAAGTGGTGACAACAGAGTGTGCTTCTGAGAGTTACAGTTTGCATATAAAAACTACTCTGGGATAAAATATAGCATATACCAAAACACAGTGCCTCAGAGGAAATTCAGTTAACAGAACATCAGGAGGAAAATCAGTTTGGCTATATTAACCTATAGGAATGCAAAACACAAATAGAAGATAGACATTTTTAGACCATTTCTTAGAGCTTAAGAATCTGTTAGTTTGTTCTGTTTATTTTTAGGGAGGTAATGTATGTAGAATTCTGCCCTTGGGTTTGGGATGCTTAAGAACTAAAAATTGACATTGATAATTAATTTTGTGTTTAGAGAGGTTGGATTTTCTGGGATTGAATATACTGGAAAAAAGTATCATCAGGATTTTTTTTTTTTTTTATTATCTGAGCTATTTTATAGGGATTTGTCCATTAAAAAAAAATGCTAATTTTAGGACTGCCAGCCGGTGATCACGTGCTAATGGCACTGTAAAATCTAAAATATTATCAGTGTCACAAGAATACTTTCTGACACCATTGCTGAACACCATTCCTGAGCAAGGACATACAGATCCTTTATCTATTATTACCTGCTACCCCTTTCTGAATTACCTTCATGCCTCACAACCTTTACATTTATCCAATCCCAGGGAAACCTAAACACAATATACAGGGACACTAACTCGCACTGATTAAAATGCCAAAACCCTTTTATTGCTCTAGTTTAAGCAATTTGAGTCCCTTAATTCTGGATCAGACCCCGAGGGCATTCTGCACTCTGAGAAGCTGGTGCACATCGATGCCAGGCCAGCGCAGCCACTGAAAGGAATGGGCATCAATGAAGAGGAATGATGCCCTGAAAGACTCCCTGAGAACCAACCAACAATCCAACCTACCTCACCTTCCTCCCACATCAAAACAAGGCTTCCAGATTCACTATCACTTCCCAAAACTGATTAACTGCATTATCAATACTAGCACTGAGTCCAGGCAGCCAGACCCTAGAACAGGGCAACAAGCTCAAGGGTCCTGACATTTTCTGTCACTGAGAAAGACAAAAAAAAAAGTTTACTCTCCCTCAGCCTTGAGGGTGCAAAGTTAAATTTTTCTTGTGGTTTTCATAGGCCTTGATCTAGCTCTGTATCTAAAACCAGTGGAAATTAAGAGTATTTTAATTACTAGTTTTGTTGTGCCTATAAGGCAAAGAGTGGGGATATTGAAAGAAAAGTAAATGATTCAGATATGATTGCAACTTGCACATTTAAAATGCAAAATTAAAACTTTAAAAAGATACAATTGTTTCCATTACAATCCCAGGCTACATTCACATGGCATAAAATGGGAAAGCCTCCTTCTTGCCCTGCTTCTCAACTATGTCAATGCGATGTCAAGCCTGAGTTAACTCAGCTTCAAGACAGTCAAATCCATTAGATTTGGCAAGCAATTTTGTCAACTCAGAGATTTTGCAAACAATAACCACATCCTCTGCAAATAGCCTTCTCACCAGCAACACCTTTGTAAAGATGTACCCTATACTTGAAGGCGTGAAAAATATAATACAATGTTATTAACAGTAAGAGTTAACATACCAAACATAAGTAAGGAAGTGCTATAAAAATAAGACGCACCACTACCGTATCCCAGTTAATGGAATATATCTGATACTTTGTGGAGTGCTTAACTTTATGTAGTTTGGCAGCATAATATGTTAAGGAAAAGCTTTCAGTACTAAAGAGATTTTCTTTTCATGTTTGAAACCAAACTTTTGAATTAGTATTGTACAACTATCTTTCTTTGTATTTCCTGGAGCATGCATATAGCTTTGTAATGTTTGTTTCCAAGCTTTGGAGAATTCCATTTTTATCACCAAATTTTTCTCACACATAATTTACTTTTCCTTTTCTTTGTGCAAGGGAAACTCTGTAAGATTTCCATATTTATAGAGATTCTGTTTCAAGCCCAGTAGGACAACAGTTTGTTTTGTTCAGGTAATTTTGATTCTTCACACCAAAATCTTACTTTTGTTGGAAACAAAGTAAAAGAACCCCAAAGGAATCAATATTGTATAACACCTAAGTGGCTCTCAAGAGACATCTCTCTGTGAAATAAGAAAAAGACCATATAGTAGGTTCATACAAAACGACCATACGTCTCTTCAGTTAACCTAATAGTACACAGATATTCAGACTGGACTTTGTGTGATCATTTTTTCACACACACTTTATTTAAACTCCCAAATGAAACCATGGGAGTTAAAAAAAAAAAAAAAAAAAAAAAAAGCAAGCATTCAAGTGCAAAATATTCCTAGCTCACATGGACTGCAAAGCATCCTCAAAATAAATGTTTACATGCCAATCCACCTACTTACCTACTGGTATTTGTGTTTAAGCCAAGAAGTCAACTGAAAAGCTCATACTGATTTCAGTCATGTATTTTCTGGAAAGCTAAGAGAACATAGGAAAGCCTCAGGCCAGAAAGATTGAAGTCAAATATCCAGGGGAAAATTTTCAAGTATTTAATGCCACAAACACCAGTTTCTAGTAAGTCCAGTTCACACCAGAGCAGTGTAAGATAGAATGCAGAATACAGATTTCTGAATATACTCTTAGCCACTGGCATTGTGATACTTGGGACAGAAAAGGTGTCCTGAGTGTTTGAAAATATGCAGGACTGATGTGTTTTCACAGACACATGAACACCTTTACTCACGTAAAAACTGCACGTGCAAAACAAATTCCTGAAAATAGACCTAAACTGATGGAATTGAAAGGTTTGGATAGTAAAATATATTTCCGAGAGCTGTGATACAGACTGCTTTGAAAGATGAACTCGGCTGAAGTTTCAGCAATTGAACTGAAAAAAATTTAAAGCTAAAAACCGGAATTCAAGCAAGGCAAAATCCTCCTAAGTACGGCAGTACATAACAGCACTCCACAAAGAAATGATCTTGTCCTGAAGAACTGCTTCTGCTCCTATGACACTGGTTCATCTCAGTCAGTGGAAAATGGTTTTTCCATTCTCAGCAGCCAAGGCTTAAGGCAGCTGCACAAAACCCAGTTGTTTTCATCTGGCTTGATAATCTACCCCACTGGCCAGGTAAAATTACAAAATCAAGCAATTGCAACACTCCAATGTTCACTTTTATGTAGAGTATTAGAATTTGATATTAGAAGCAAGGGTCCAGACAAACATAAGAAATTAGTTCAATGCTAAGGCTACATTAATATTTAGTTCATGATTCCCAAAATGGCCTCAGGAAGAGAGTTTTAATTCTGGGTGGATTTTTGGAAGCAATCTGGTACATTCTTACTCTAATTTTAAAATACATGAAGACAAAGCATATAAACCAAGCACTATTAATACTATATTTCATAATTTTATAGTTTATTTTTCTCTTGTCTTATTATTTCAAATATTCAGATTATGATGTTCACTTTTTTCTATATTCTTCCTTTTAGAATTATCTTTAAACACAGTTTGTACATATTTCCTTTTGCTAATGATTTTGCTTTTTTCTGTATTCTAAATCTTGCCAGAATTATTTTTTTAGTTCTCCAAATTAAACATTATATTATTTTTTAAAATAATGGGTTTTTTTTAAACTAGTCCTTAAGCCTCATTTCAAAAAGAATTTAAAATTATTTAGGTTAAGTAAAAGAATCCTACTATTAACAAATTAGAAAATTAAAGAAACTGTCTTTTTGGTTTGGATTTCATGTAAGTGTACAGAATCTTTGTCCTACAAGGCTTCACAGAATGATAATGCAAAAATGTTGTATGGGTTTCAAGTCTAAAGCTCCAGCAGTCTGGAGATGAGTAATTTTGACAAGTTATTTTGAACTGAATGAAAATTGCAGCAGTTAAAGGTCTGGTTTTCAGGAAAAAAATTGAATAATCTCTTTGAGAAAGTTGTAAGTAAAAGCTGACAGCTGTCAGTCTGGTTTGGGATTTTGGTGGGTTTTTTTCAGTTTTCTGAGGTTAGCGAATGATTTTAAGCTATGAAAAATTGTTTCTGCATAATGCAGAAATGAATACAGAAACTTGATGTAGCTTCATCATGCAAAGTGAAATATATATATATAGAGCAAAGTATACATACACAGTACAGCACATTTGTCTTAAATTGTATCCTTTGACAAAGTACTGAAAATACTGCAGGAAATCAAGTATAATCTACTCCAAAACTACATACCCTACTAAACAACAAAAACAAAATAGAAAAAAAATCAGACCCAGATAATTTCCCAGTCTTATTTCCTAAACTGAGTTTGTTTTTCTATTCTAGTATGCTACCCCCTCAGTTAACAGTTCTCACAATCATCTCCTATCTCCCTCCCAAAACTCATAATCCCCTCGGTTTTTACCTGTTCTCATGTACAACATTTTTGTACATATGAGGCACCCATTAGAGGCAGAGACACATTCGAGAGAATTCATTCTTCCTGGAACATGCACATTTTTTGACAGAACTGAATGCTTATGAATTATGACTTCTAAATCCAGAATATAAGTTTAAGAAAATTCTAGTCTGCTTTCTGCTAAAAAAGCATTCAAGCAGATCTGGAACAAAAATGTGATTTTTTTTTAAAAAAAACAACAGTTTTTTAATATAGTACAACACAAATGGAGTCTGTCACGTTACAAGTCTCAAGGCATTTCACAATTTTCAGCAAAAGCTGACAAAACTCTGTCTAGCTAGATATGACACACAAAACAGATTTTTCAACTATTGTCTTGTGACTTAACACAGTAGGTGAATTTCAAAACAAAAAACAGAACAAGTTCAAGAACACGGTAGCTATTAGACGTGATGTGAGACTGAAACTCTTGAATTCAGGGTTAGAAGTTGTCCTTCAGGACAAAAGGAATTTACTAATAGACAAACTCATGCTTCAGACAACACACCAATCTGTCTTTTGTTACACAAGCTGACACCTTCCACAATAGTGCTGAAATCCACGTGCTGCATAGAAATAAAGCTCTAATAATAGAAGCAGTGCACCAAATACATGCAGAAACTAATAAAATTTCTATAGCAATACCTCTGTTAAAAACAGGAGACATTTTTTGTATCTGTTCTATTCATGCTCACAACCACTTGAGATATTATCTCTAGCATCTAAAATCTAAATTTCTTCAGAGAGGGACATCTTTTTGTTTCAACACTCCTTGGAGAATCAGAACACCACCAGCAGAAAAAAACACAAAAACCTTACATTTCATAATAGCCTCTTTATTATTATTATTATTTTGCAAATATTTGGGATGTGAAGGTTGACAGTAAAACGTAAACAGAGTCAGAGAAATTTTAAGGATAAATAGTCATTAGTCTCAAATATTCCAGGTTGCTCTGTCTCTCCCTCTGTTACACAGAGCCAATCAATACAAGGTTGGGAGTTGGAAAGGTAAAAATTCCTATCATCTTCATAACTCCCAAATATTTTACAAGCTGATATGCAGAGGCATTTCTTCATGTAATAACACAATGGTTCATCCTATGACAAGCTATGACAAGAGCTGGACAAACTAGTATAAAAATGAAAATGTCTGCAAATGTGAAGAGTCATTACAAGTGGCTGATTTATGACACGTACATAATACTTCTATAAAAAATGATTTGAGTAGCACTGAGCTTAGACATATTTGAGTATTGCACAGTGCATCTACTGTTGACATCCTAAATAATATACTTTTACTGTCTTTGCTGTGCAAGTTCCAGTGCAAATTGGTTTTTTACACCTTTGTTATACCATCATAACCACCAGACACTCCAATTTCAAATGGAAGACCAAAAGAGAATAGATTTGTCTTTGAATGTCATTAAGATCTACTGAGTTATCTGCTTGCTTGCGGATATTCACATTGGCTAATGCACCTAACACGTAAACATCTGTGAGTTGGGACATTCCCAGGAAAAGTGAGTGCCATAGCCCCAAGACTTTCACACTTTGTCATTACACAGTAACAAATACAGCACCCTTGCCCTGGCTTGAAGGTAATAATAGATGGAGACACAAAGCATTGGGATTTCTGTTTGGTTCTGTGATTTCTTGGAGCTGTCTAGAGGAAGCATCCCAAAGAGAACAGGACTCTTCCTTCTCATGTTCTCTGTTGAAGAAAACTGCCAGCATTGCTGAGATCTGCTGCTCCTAGCACAGCTCCAGTTTGCACCCTAAAAATTCCTAGTGTGCAATGGTAACAGAAACCTTTCGTTTCTTCCAGATACTTTTTGCAACATAAGTGAGAAGTATATATATATATATATGTATATATGAAAGAAAGTATGAGTTGTTTTCACTTTAGTATTTTATCATATATCTAGAACAAACAGTAGAAAGCAATAGACATACCAACTAATTACATGGCATATAAATGCAGTAAATACATCAAATTCATTTATTGAAGAGCAGTAGTACATTTATACCACTTTCAGAACCCTTTCTTTACACTAAAGCCAAGTTTAGTAAATAGAAACATTGATGACATGGCAATTCCAGCCAACCCTTACAGACTTGTGTAGCCAGAGGTGTTTAAAGAGCTCACTGTTTGGAAACTTCATTTCCATGCTCACCTATCACCAGGCACAGCATCCCGAAACCTTTAGTTGCAGCTGAAATACAGACAACCACTGCTACCTGCACATTTGTTTAGTTATAGTAAGCTAGAATTAGGCAGAACAGTGGCTGGAGAATTATTACTATTCCAGCTCTTCAGATGCTTAGTCTAATTTTAGTTTGTTTGGGATTTTATTTTTTAATCTTATTGCTGGCAAGAACGCATCTCTTTGTTTAATTGAAAGTTGATTGCGTTGGTAATTAAAACCAAGTAGGTATGTTGCAATTTTTAAAGACACTATACGAAGTGAGAAGCTAAATGCTCTTTTCAAACCAAAACTTGAAGACAAATCATAGCCTCTGAGAAGGTGTAAGGATGTACATACACTAATCTTAGCAGCTGGAAATATTAAATTCCTCTTTAGAAACTAGGCTAATACCCTTGGAAATTGAAGTGTTTACATATATATCCTACTTTTTGATAAAACCTACATAAAAGGAGCTTCAGAACTCAAAAAAATACATTCAGCATTTTGTCTTTGTACTAACTAACTTCCAGTTAAAAAACTCTGGTGGTTGTTGGGTGTTTGTTTTCATCAAAGGTCAAGGTGGTTTGCAGGTAAATTCACTTTCTTGTGTCCATAGTTTTAAAATAATAAAAGTTTAACAAACTTGAAGTATTTAATTCTCACAAATGTGTGTATCTAAAACATTCAAAAGAGTTTCATTCACTGCTTAAAATATGTATTCCCCAACCATGCAGAAAATATGGGGCCGGTATTTTTGTGCCAGTTTCCTCAGAATTTCTCTTATTCAATTACTATTGTTGCCATTTTCAGCCAAATTATTTTAGAAAACTGGACTTACATTTCCAAGTTAGAACACACAGATAAGGGCATTTATCTACTCTGTTGCTACTTCAGCAGCAGTCAATTTTTTAATGCAAAGATCAGCTCAAGTAGGAAGGAAGAGCTTTCAACACTTATAAAGCTATAAACTCTCTCCTTCTTCAACTTTCCCCATTCAAGTCCATGACCATAATAATAAAAGACACAAAAAAATCTGGCTTTGGTTTGGGTTTTTTTCTTCAGTTAGCACGCCATGGTGCCACACACAGGAGCATGCTGGAATGACTCCAGCACTTTCAATGCACAGCAGCACCGAGTCAACAGAGCTAGACTGGAGACTCTCCTTCTCTGTATCTGAGAAGGCTGTCAGGACAGCACACCTGAGAGCAGAAGGACAGCCAGTTGAAGAGAATTACTGTCAGATCCAATACAGGAGACTCCAGAGGACTGGGCAAGGATCCAACACCTTTCGTGAGGCTAAACCATGTCTTGGCACACAATAACATCATTGAAGTCAAAGGATGGCACCAGAGTAGGGCACTACTCACTCAGGACAAACAAAACCCAAATGATCAGGAAAAAAAGGACTGGTTTTCTCATTCTTTAGATTATACAGAAAAGTAAGTTATAGTAGGTCATGTCTTCTTGTTGTTTACTCCCTGGTATCCCCATGCACACAGAGGCTGACCCTCACCCATGCCAAGGCCCAACTTCTTCCCAACTTTCAAATCAGCCCTTCAAAAATTCTTTTTTTTCTGGACTGTCCCAATCAAGTCCCTTTTCCTGGAACTTAGCTAACCCTCTTCTTCTCACAATCCATGGATTTAACAGAACATTTGTGAATACTGCATCAAGTATGGGTTGCTGCTACTACGTGGCATGTTCACAGACCAGCAAGAGACCAAAGAGTGCCTGGAAAGCTGCCTGGAAGCAAACAGCCACTCAGCAACAGCATAGCTTCAGAAGAAACCATGTTAGAAAAGCATAAATGCTGTCTTCATTTCCAAAATATTACAGGAACCAGAGTTTGCCCATTATGAAGTAGCTAAATACTCTCATCTAAACCAGGGCAGTACTGAATGACTCTACTTCAGACACCCACGCATGGCTCCAAAACAAAATACTACAAAAAAAGAATTGGAAGAAGAGTACTGGAAAACAGTTCTGTTAAGATTAAGGAGCTGGTGGCAGACCTATTTTAGGCTTGGCTGGTTCCTTGCAACTTTTACAGCAGGTCTCAACCACTTGTTAAATTAAGAAAATACCTAATTCTGTCTAAAGATACAGGAAGTGATCAAAGAGGGAGGGAAATGAGGGAAGTTTTTTTCTCTTGTATTAAGAGAAAAGCAATCTTCTCAATGACGGTGCCTTTTTGTGTGTGTGTGTGTGTGTGTGTGTAAAACTGTTTTTTAGCTCAGGAAAGAAGATGTTACAAAGATATCTTCATTGCTGAAAACTACTGAGCATGTTGATGTTTGAGGAAGTGGTAAGGTGAGAACCTGAATGTCTCAGGAGTCTTTTACATTAATATCACACTTAGCTTTGCAATCCTAACCTAGGGACAAAAATGCCCTGTAAAAGGTTGGTTAACCAACTTCATCTCCTATACTGATCATCAGGCAGTGAAAAGCCTCCTAGTAACCATAATCCTAGTAACCATATGGAAATATACACATTAGGATTTGGAACCAAATTAGAAATAAATCATTAATATTACCTTTCTGGAAAAAAAAAAAAAGGAGACACTTCAGTTCAATAATTTCTTGTGTTGCAGTAGCAACACTGCTTAGCAGAGATTTTTTTTCTTTTCAACAGCTGCCAGGTAGAACTGGCCATTTAAAAAGGCTTATTTTAGTGCCTAGCAAAGGAAACTGTGAAGCATTAATGAGACAGGAATATTTGGATTCAGGTATTTACTTAGCAGAGTCTTACACCATCTACGTTACACAAGCAGGAAGCCCACTCTGTCAGCAACAGCAGATCCACAAATAAGCATCAGCTCCTTGCCTCTTTTGACCCAATTTTCACATATTGTTTAATATAGCTACCACCTGAGAAAAGATATCTAATGCTCAAGGCTACTAACAAAATGTCACAAACACAGTGGGCTTTGCCTCTAGCAATGCTGAGGAAAACAAGAGTTTATGCACCCCACAGGACAATTTAACCTACACTTGTCACAGAGGCTATATTGTATTGTATTATGTATTGTATATGTATTGTGTATTGTACACATTTCTAAGTATCAGTCAGGAAAATAAATAAAAATCAGAAGTTTTTCCACTCTGAGAAATCTCCAGCCTTTCAGATTCTTCTGAGTTGTTCACACAGATCTAAGTTTTTAAAACTGCTTTCATTCTCTCTTTTTAAATTATTCTGAATAAATGATATATGCCTACAATACAACCAGCATATTGAGTCTTAGTTCCAGTTCATTCCAGTATTGGGGAAGTCTGAATACAGTGTTTTCAAAGATGTTACCTCTAAGTCTTTCCAATTCTTTTATTACCTTAAAATACTTTTCTAAAATTGAAACATTTTCTCCCATCTGTCAAAATATTGCCAGCAGAATAAAGCTGGTACTAATTTGTCAAAATATTTAATTGCAAAAATGATCATAAAATCAAGCCCAACTCCTTGAGCTCCTTAGAATATGCTGTCAAAGAGACAAAATGTTTTCAGAAGAGTTTGAAGGCTTTAGCTATATTCATGATAAAACTCTTTAAGCAAAAAACTAATGCAAGTAGCAAAATATATAGACAGTTAAAACTGAGTTCCCATTTTGTGCCTAAAGCTGGTTTACCATATATAACTTATATAATGAAAATCACAATAGTGCGTCATACAAGCTACATGTCCCTAGACAGACTTCCTCTTTTTATTTATATCTCTTGAGGAAAAGAATACCAACAAAACAAACACACAAAAAGCCCACCTGACAACAACAGAAAGCACACACACACAGCAAAAAAAAACCCATGACCAACAACAAAAGAAACAAAAAACCCAGAAAACAAAACCATGAAAAACACGTATCTGTTAAGATTTTCAACAGCTATCCACTAGTAGAAAGCAAGAATCAGAATTACACTGTCTCATTACTCTACTTTCGGACTTTGGATATACATATTCTACAAACATAAAACCCTTAAATAATATTAAGGCTAAACAATTCAGCATTCTGAAATTTAAAAACTTTGACATATCAATTTGACTGCTGTTCTTACATGGGTTATAGCAAAAATTTTACTTAAGTGCTCCTACACTACTTAGGACCCTTATAGCAGGGATAAATGTTACTCATTTAACAAAAAGCTTTTATAATTTGTTCCTTTTACTCACTGATTAAAGTTTCCAACTCAGTTTATGGAATATTACCTACATCCTCCTTTGAAAACAAAATTATTCACTTCTTCAATGAGCTCCCAAAAATGTTGAGAAAAATCACTTTGAAACACATTTTACTTTTTAAACATCCCTTCAATACAACAGAATCCTCTATGCTACGGAGTGGAGTGACCACCTTCCTTTGCAGAACAATTTTCTCCCAGTCTGACCTTTTGCAGGTAAATTCCACTAACCTCAGTCTCACAATGATGCTATCTTGTGCCTATATCCATGTCTAGCCAGTATTTCCACCAGCTCCTAAACCTAAAAACCTCAATAATCCACTTGGTGTTTCCTCAGTTTCCTAAGGATGCTATGTCAGCAGGTCTAGTTAATAGACCATGTCTTTACCTGCCACTCTTTCCACTAAAATTTTACTCAGCTGAGGCTATTGCTTCTCCAAATAGCAAGGTATTTCTGAAATAGGAAACACTGTCCAACAAAAAAACAAACAAACAAAGCAACCAACCACCTCAAAAAAGAAGCGCCTAAAACTAGGCCGTGCCTCATCACCATGGGGTGATGAGGGCTTGGCTGGGCTTGGCTGGGCTTGGCCCTCACCTCAGAGAATGCCCAGCTTGCCTAAAGCAGGTGCGGTGTGGACCTGGGGTCTTGCAGGAACTTTTTCACTCCCATGTAATCCTGCAGGGTTGGGAGTTATTGCATGCCATTAAAATGGACCTCAAGAGCCTTTCCAAGAAATAGAAATGGGGAAATCCATTTTGCTTCATATATCTTAAAATTGTATAGAAGACTTGTTTCAGGACTTCAGATCTTGAAATATCTATGCCTCATCTGAGTTCACCTCCAAACTAAACTGAAGAATGAAAAGGTCCTTGAAGAACTGCTTTTATGCTTTGTGTAAGACAAAGAAAGCCTCAGCCATCTCTTTAGGTTTGGACTTTACAAAAGCTTCTACCATGTGTCAAGACGGGCAGGGGAGATGTAAATGTCATTCTCCATGCAAAGGGCCACTCCATACAGTGTGAGATTTCCCATATAATCTTTTTCTTCTTTTAGAAGCATAATTTTTTAAACTTTCCCTGTATTTTTACTGCTATAGTTACATACTCAAAGCCTTTAACAAGCATCTGTGAAAGTACCTGAAGGGTAAAGAAAAATCTGCCAAGAAAAAAAGGTTGGATTCTCAAGTTTGGCTTTGAGAAACACTAGTGAGAAGAAATTCTCTCTTTAACTGCGCTATCAATAAAAGCTGGATGATACAACTAACACATTACCCTTTTTCAGAAATACATCTAATGGTGCATGTCTCCACAGGCACTGTTCCACACAATCTCTGGGCCACGGGTATGGATTAGTGGGTTTTCTTTCACATTCAGGGGGCATGGGGAAAGGATGCTAATTAAGAAAGCAAAAACAAGGCCAAGGTTATTCATGCCAAATAGGCACTCTGAGAACTACAGATTGTACATGCCCAACAATGCTTTCATTTTCAGTGACTTTTTTCAGTGACTTTTTTTCAGTGACTGCAGAAAGACAGAATCTGTACCACATACTGTGAAGTCCATGTTTTGACCTTCAAGCTATGGAACCTGTATTTTAGACTAGCCTTTTCCCAGTATATCACTATAATAGCACAAAATATGACAAAGATTTTTGCTACTGATGCTTAACTTGTCTAATACAGCAGATTTTGAAGAAACACAAAAAAGCTAATCTGTTTTTGCAACTTATAACAAACACTGTTTTCCTGTTAAACTTACTCATTCTTACACATTTATTTCTGAGAATCATATTTAAGGGAAGAAGTGGAAGTATAACTGAATAAATCAAAAACCTCAATTTGCCTGAGAGCAGTTGGATTTTTAAGCTCTTAGAAAAGCTGCTTGTAGCTATGTATTTCATTTAAAAAAAAAAAAAAAAGCACCTACCAGGACTAAAACAACATACAGACCATCATGTTTATTTTTCAGCTATATTAAGAAAAAACCCACCTTATACAGATATTTAAATGTTTTTCAAAATACTATGTATTGAACTGTTCTCAAAAGGGAGATATCTGAACAGCAAACTGCCTAGTGCAACCTGAGAGGCTGCTGGAGTCCCTTGCTGCAATGGCACACTCGCTGGCTCCTCTTCCAACTTTTCCACCAAGATGTGCAGGTCCTTTTCTGCAAAGCTGCCAGTTGTCCCCCTGTCAGAATTGGTACATGTGATTATTCCTCCCAAGGCTGGAGTTCAGCCAAGAGAAATGCAAAGTCCTGTATGAGATTCCTGTTGGTACATCTCTCCAGCCATCAAGGGCCCCAGTGGAGCTGCTAAGCAGTTCTGGCAGCAGTTATCAGCCCCTGGGAAACTGTAGTAGTTACTGGACTCCAGCTGGACCATGGGCTGCAGATTGCAAAACCTCTGAGGCTGGCAGCTCAGCCTGTTTGCAGCCCTGTTCACTTATCTACCCATACTTCATCCATGGCAATGTTATAGGAGACTGTGCTCAAAGCTTACTGCAGTACAGATACACAACATCCACCACTCTCCCCTGCAGAAGGCTATCAGACTGATGAAGCATGATTCTCCTTTCTAAGTTCACACTGCCTATTCCCAATCAACTTCTTTTCCTTCATATGTCTGCAAGTTATTTCCTCTGTTGTTTGGTGCCTCACTCTCAAAGGGATCAAGTTGAAGGTGACCAGACTGTAGTTCCCTGCATTCTCCTCCTTGCCCTTCATGAAGGCAGGAATGACATTTTCTTTCTCTCAAATACCACACTCTTTCAAAGATAACCAAGAATGGCCCTCACAAAGACATGGGCCAGCTCCCTGAACATTCATGGATGCACCCTACCAGCTCCCACAGACATCTGCATGTCCACTTTGTGTTCCTCAATCTTCTTCCATAGAGGATCAGTCTTCTGTACTCCAGACAGGTCCATGCACCTGACTCCTGAAGGTCAGTGAAAAAGTCAGGACGCAGAAGACACTGAACATCTCATCATGCTCCATGTTCCCTGCCACCAAATCCCCTGTGCCATTCAGAAGTGGGCTGACATTTTCAGCAGTCTCCCTTTTGTGGCTGATACACCTGCAGAAGCACTTGGCATTACTCTTGTTCTTAACACCCCTTGCCAGATTAAACGCCAAGTGAGCTTTGGCTTTGCAAACCCTGTATCTCCCTTTTCTTCCAGAATCACCGGTCCCTGTCTTGCCTTCCCATATGCTTTCCTTTAATGTCAGATTTCTGCTAGGAGTTTTTTGTTTATCCACGCAGGCCTCCCAGCAGTTTTGCTTGACTGTCTACACATCAGGATGGGTTCCTGTGCTTGCATGGGGAGACCTTTGAGAAATCAACCAGCTCTTCTTGATCCCTCTTCCCTCCAGGCCCATGTCTATAATAATTGTTGTGCAGCTTGGTAACAGGGCTGTGCCTGTGTGCACACCCAGCGCAGGTAAGTCCTTAATTCCCTGCATGGCGCAGAAACTCCCCAGGGAGCTCTCTACAGGGATGAAATAAAAGGACCTATTTACAACTCTAGCTGCAAATACGTATTCTGTCTAATTGCCAAAGGAGCTTGCCATGTGGGAATTTTGGAAGGTTCTAATGATTCCCCCAGGCAGGTCCTGCTGTGCCTTGACAAACTCATCTGTTTCAGTGTGCTGATTATCACCCTGAATGGAGTCTCTGGCCATTTCAGAGAGATGCTCAGGCAGTTTCTGCAGCAGAATTAACCAAACTGCACTCAGGTAAGACACTTGCAAATAGACAGTAAACTGTTCCTCTAGATGTAGAAATGGTCACATTCAACAGTTTCTGTAATTAAGATTACTTAGGAGATGATTTGTACATCGTTTAAGATACACTCTAGCAACAACCACACATGGTGCCAAGGAGATCACACAAGACCATGAGTCAGCTGGGCTGCCAAAATTCAGCAGAACTGTGGTCTGGGGAGTCTCATGCAATCCAGATGAAAATACTGGTGCAAGAACTCACCATTCAGACCAGCACCTGACTGATTGATTGTTCAGGAGATTTAATTGTTGTGGGGGTCTGTGCAACATTTTTCTATTATGGGACACTACCAAAGTGTATTTGTTTCTTTTCACTGTGCAAGTCCATGAGTTGAAAAGCCACCCTCAATCACAAACCCTCCAAAATTATATGATTTCTGTTTATTTACTGTTATCAGTACTTTGTAGGTACCTGTAATATCATCACAGCAACTGAAATCTAGCCACTTGATGTAGAAACTTGCTGTGTCAATAAGCCAGAAAAAAAATTATGTGATCATAATTTGCATCTATAATGAATTAATTGCGTACCTGCTCCAAAGTAACATTTCTTTCCCTGTTATGTATTTATACTACTACACTACTGTGTTGATGTGAAAAATTAAGGCAGGCATACAAAATACTTTAAACACACACTTAAAAGGCATACACTTACAATCTAATACTTCAAATGTCATTTTTCAATGAAGACACACAAGCAGATCACTGCCCTTGATAAAAAGCCTCACAGATAGCCACAAATGTGGCACTTTTGTTGAGACAGGACTAATAACTTGATAGGTATGTGACTGAAGAAAATAGGTAACTAGAGAAACATTGCAATTATTACACAAATATATACTTAAAAATACATAGTTCTGCAAACAATGCCATTTCTTTTGAGTGCATTTTTTCATCCTTTACTTGTTATAATGCTGACACACAAAAAAATTTTTGTAACCAATAATTCTGTAAACATTTCACACATATTTTTAAAAGTTAGCAGAGTACATAGACAGATTTCAACATGGGTTGCCATAGGTGATAATTTAAAATTGCCCAGTTAGTTTATGTCACTTTTACTAAGTTATTGAAAAGTCCTCTATACATAGGTCTGACAAATATCTGAGTAATAAATAAGCTTTAAAAATAATTCAGGAACACGTTATTGTAGCAATCTATTCTGATAATCTCAGTATATTCCTTGAAATAATTAATTTGGTAACAGCCTAACATTTCCATTACAAACCTGAATTCATAAGAAATTATAGAAAAAAAAAAAAACTATGCAAAAAAACGAAGGCCAGCTACATTATGAGATACTGTAGAGAATAAAAATGACTGTTCACACACACTGAACCCAGAGATACACAAATTTAATACAATCAATATAAAGAATATCTTTTTAAATTCCAATTCCTTCACCTGCTTCCACCAGTTTCATTATCTTGTACTATACAACCCAAATAGATTAAAAAAAAAAAAGTGGTATGGGCAGCATTCAGATGATTCTTACAATATTTCAACTCTTTTTCAGTTGTGCAAATTGCTTTTTGAAATTGCAACCCTGAATTCTGAAATGACATTATCATAAATAATTATGGAATTTCTGTGGTTTTTTTTTTTTATTTTTAAATTACTGAAATAGCTGCATGGATCCACATTTAGTAAAATCTCTACCTAATACATGAAAATAAAAATTTTCTGATAAAGCCTCACATTTAGACTTTTATTACTGAACATGATTTTACAAGAGAAAAGAATTAATTAGCTAATCCTTCAGATGTACCTCAAGACTTGAACACCAGTTCATGCATTCCATTGCTGTTGGCGTGGACTTAGTAATCCTTTTAAGGAAAATGCAGTTTTTTAAATTACAAACTGTTTTGACAAATAGTCAAAGCCAGGAAAATCTAGGAAATAGAGACATTGTTCAGGATATTTTTGTAATATAAACATGAAGCAACTAATAGTATTTTAAATGCTTTGACATTGTGCTCATTTACTTCTCCAAATTAGATAAGTCTTTTTGTTTCTTTCTGTCAAGTTTATGAACAGATGACAGACATTTACAACATCAATTCCCGTTAAATGAAATTAAACTGAGGAAGAAAACGTAAGTAGTTATGACTAAAGTGGTATTTTTAAGAATGGTAAAATGATTAAGGCAAAGTGAAATAATAGAAAGGCCCTGTAGGAGTGTTCCATTCTTTGTCATTAGAATGTCCAAATTTGTAATATTGTTCTGGGATTCACAGCAAACACAGTGCAGATAAATATTTTTCAAACACAGATGTCACATATCAAGAGGTATGAATAACTGTAATCCACTATTGCATTCCTTATCCACATTAATACATGAAGGGAATAAAGAGAAAGAGGGCAAACCAGAAAATAACACCCATTCTCTGCAGGCTTCTAGTCCTTCAGAGTGACTAAGACAGCTCTTCTAAGGACTAATAATATGCATTCCAAACATCTGCCATCTGGCTCCAATCACTGCAGTGCAAGGAGCCACTTTGAGGGAAAATTGCAAAATATATCTATCTATTATTGCTATCAACCAGTATTAAAAATCTGAAAGATGATACTCTTAGAAACATCATATCAGGAACATGATCTAGGAAACTTTTAGAAGTATTCCTTTATCACACACAAATAGACAGCTAGACCAAAAAGTACAAATAAATCAACTTTGAATTTTCTGACTAAATGATATAAACACCTATTGTATGCAACATTGAAAATACTTTTTAATGTTAAAAATTAGAATTAATGTTTCATTAAAAAGGTACTTCTTATTATTAAAATAATTACGGAAGAAAACATTTGTATGCACCACACCGAATATGCAAGAAAATATAATTAATCTGATGCTGCAGAGAAAAGAAACAGACCTCAGGACACAACCCCAAGACCTGCAGGTGCCCAGGGTTCCACACCAATTTAACACAGAGAGCAAAGCACAGGGCTGTCCACAATGTATTATTAATGTTTCAGAACGAGTACTCATGATTAAGGGAAAACTGGGAACTATTGCTCTAAACAGACCAAGGACTGAAGTGGCAGCATTTTATTTTACATCATTAACTTTGCATTGTTCAGTTTTGCTAAGCCTTCCCTCTGACTTTGCTATTAAGCATGTTTGCCATTTATTACACCACATTTATTACACCACATCATTATAAGCACACCTGTCACCTGACTTCAGAAAGGGGTTGAGCAGAATCCCACACCATTAAAAATTAGTTAGCACTTTTGTAGCTTCATAAGCATCTAAAGCCACAAAGTTTACCTTTAATTACAAAAGGCACCATCAAGTATTTATTACATCAAACTTTATGACTCTTTACATGATCTGCCCATTAACTGGGATTTATCCAGTATCATGTCAGGAAATTCTGGTGGCAATAGTCAGGTTCTCACCCACCAATGCCTGTCTGTTAGCCCCAGCTGACACAATGCAGAAGATACCTTTTTTTTCAGATTTTTTTTTTTTAAGTCATTAGTTATACCTCTTGCCAGCCCTGAAATTCAATGAAAGAAATGTAATAACTGACAACGTCTGGTGCTGAAATTTATTTTCAGGGAAGCAGTGTCTTTCCTGTACAGCAATTGACTACTTGGAATGAGAAATATTTAGGAACTCCTCAACAGTTCCCAGATGAATGCATATTACCTCCTTATCAAATGCTCCACATTATGGGAAGTAGGTAAAGGAAGAAATGGGAAGTGTGGCATCCTTTCCAAACTATCCTGCACCCACTTCAGTCTGGATGGAAGGCTACAGATAATTTGTGTTTGTCCACAGGTTTTCCCTAAGTTCACAACCCGCCGTCATTGGTCACCATTACCTTCTGAGGACACAGCTGTTTAGGCCCTGCTAACTACACAGTGCTTTAAAGAACTCAGAAAATAAACAATATCCAAAAGCTTAATTTTGTAATGAACTTTTTAGGCTCTGTTTGTGCCACCTGACTTCAAAGAGAGGGATTCTTTTTAATCAGCCAAGGAAGAAAAGAATTTGTATGCAAACAGAATTAAGCTATCAGTAAAGCACGACAGTTGAACGTGGATTCATTAAACAGGGCTGCATCTGAGGACTAAATTAGGCATAGGGAATAGACAGGGGAAAAAATTCTATATCTTAAAATGCGATAGGGTCCATTTACTAGATGAGATTACTTTTCTCTACAATACATTACCCAAAGGCACTTCAAAAACTGAGGGAGTATATTACATGGTGTTAATCAGAACTTTTTTCCTAAGTAGGTCAAATGTTGAAAGAAAATCTTGAAATCTTATGCACTGTAAAAAAAAAAAAAATCTCCCGAAAGCAGTACAGCCAAGGTGCTAATCACTTTCTAAAATACAAAAACCTTCTGCATAAACATTCAATGTAGCACTTTAAAATGCACAGTCATACACCTGAGGCTGTTCTTTCACTGTCATTTAAATTCAGTCTGTAATAACCAAATTAATTTTAATTAGAAAAATGCCTTTATTTGCAAATGTAGTTTAACTTCACAAAGATTGACTTGTTTAATTTTTTTTCCAGAAATCAAAACATCCCCAGTTCCAAATGGTCAGGCATATTTAGACTTCAGATTTTGTTCTTTGTTGAGAAGAACATTAATAAGAAAAGACAGGGTTGGTTTGTTTGTTTCTGGTTTTATTTACAAAAGGTATATTGCACCTTTGAATAGCTTTGACGGAGAATGAGGAATCGTGGGGAAGGACAGTGAAGGAATTAGCAAAACAAAAGGAGAAGTAATTTTACTGCTGCACTTCAGAACAGACAATTCTGACTCAGGTTCCAGCAAACACCAGTTACACACTCTCCTGTCTGTCCTGTCCTGTACCGCACATAACTTTGCAAATTCCCAAATTAAAATTCTCCTTGGTAGAGTGTGCTTCCTAGCCATTATTCTAAAGCCTAACTGATGATCATCCATTCTTATCTTCATGTCTTCTTTCAAAATTCAGGTTCAAAGAATATATACAAGTTTGTGGATGGGTACAGAAGAGAGGAGTTGCCATGGATTTAAATGGGAGTACCATTAACCTCTCCAAAGACATATGCAATAAATCCCTGTGTGCCTCCTGGGCTAACAGATAGTGGTTTAACTGCAATTAGGACAGCACAGAACCCTTGCTGCTAAGAAATAGGCTCAATTAGTTTGGGCATAGTACCAACACAGCTTTCTGTAATCTCAGGATGCAGCAAGAATCATCTACCAGCTGTTTGCAGCATGAAAACAGTAAACTAGCATCTGTCTAAAAAGGACATAATGACTTACTGATGTTAGAGCTATAAAATCAGAATTAGGATTATAAATTTTGCTGAATGGGGAATGATGATTGGAAGCAGCAGAATGAAATTGGAAAGCAGATAAAATATGTGAAATGATGACTTCTCATTAAAATGGGATGGAAAGAAGTGGGTAACTTCATGGGGAATACAGGACTATACTTTGGTATTAAAAATAAAGCCAAAGTAGCTCCTAAACCAGGTTAGATTTAGAAAGGCCCAATAGGAATTTGCACCTTTACTACCCCAAAAAAAACCAATTTAGCAACGTGTAATAGCCAAACTGCTTCAAACCGTGCTTCAGCAAGAGCTTCACATAAATGAAAGACATTTTTTACTCTGCTCATGGGTTTGGAGGGGTTTTCTTAGTCTATAATTTGGAGAGGCAGTTCTTATTTCAGAAGGGGTCTGGGGTTTTTTTTTGTCTCTGAGAATAAAGACAAATTCTGGACAAGAAAATAGCTTGCCAAATAAGCTGTGTCTTCTGGAAAATGTAATAAAATTCCATACTTCCTTCCATTCATATAGCCTAATTACTAACAAATCAGAGAGTAGATAAGCAAGGTCCTCACAGAATCACATAAAACCAGAGTCTAGAATGCCATCTTGCAGAAGGAAGAGATTATTGCAGTGAGGAGTACTTGAAGGATGAGGGCTCTTCGAAAAGAAGAGAATCCTACCTACACACACTCGTGAAGATTTGCTTTATATCCTTCACATACATATACACGACTATTGGCTATGTGTCTCAAGAGTCATACAGCAATAACATAAAAATATTTTTAAGCCCAAGTCAAAGTCTGGAATGATTCCGTATTTCCCCCTCAAGTTAACTTATTTTGAGTTAATTCAAGGCAACAAATGTGGTTTTGTAAAATAGTATGCAGTCTTCCACACATTTGTTCTGGTCTACAAGTATGTGTTCAAGCAAGAAAAATAACCTAAGTTAATTAGCAAATAACTAACTTAAGGAAGAACAGTCTTCAGCAGACATACTCAAAGCTTTGCCATGCCTTCATGGAAAATAAAGTAGCTCTCTTCATTCAATCTCTACAATAAGTATTCTTAGTAGACATGTGTGACATTAGAGAGAAAAGGTTTTGGTTATAAACCATAAATATTCATTAAGGAAAAATTGCATGGCCTGCTCAGAAAAATACATGTCTGAGAAAAGATTATATTCTTTAGAACTTTTGCCAATTTATTATTAAACAGCATTCAACTGTCTGTAACATTTCTAAATGCAGCAATTCAGAGTGAGTGAGTACATGAAAGGATAAATCTGGTTCACACAGTCTAAAATCTTCACAGTCTGGGAAAACACTACAACAGGGAAAAAAATTCGTAAGGAAAAAAATCTTCATCTGTCAGTCAAAGATTCTCCTGGCATAACTTCAAAACTTTACTCCCACTTTGCTATACGTTTTGATATAAAAGTTCATCCTTTCAAATCATCATGTTAGACTCAGCTAACAATCTTGCTAGAATATCTGCAAACAGAAATATGTAAAAGAGTAAAAAATGGTTGTGATCTCCCAAACATTTTTATGACCTCACACCTTTAAAATTCAGTGTTTTGTTTATTCTCAAATAATGTGTTCATCTGCCTAAGATAGTTTGCTTAAAGATCTCTTTTCTTCACCCCTCTCCCTATAAAGACAGATAAGAAACTGGAATCATAATAGCAAACACGAAATGAATAATGCTGTTCATTATTTTTCCATGAATTGTACTGTTTACTCCCAAATTTTATTCAGTATTTTCTTCTGTATAGAAACAATGTATTAATTCCTGCAATTTTGTGTCCTATTTTTACTAAATGCATATAATTTGGAAATAGATCCCAGGTGAAAGAAACCTCCTGAGACATAAGACCATTTCTTAAACAAATGGCAGCAATAACAGTCTTTTGCACAACAAAGATTTGACAAATAATAAGAAATTAATGAAAATCTACAATTACACAGATTATAAATTACAGAATCAGCAGCAGGATTGTTTTCATTTACAAAGCCAAAAGTAATTATAAATAATGAAATAAGAGAGCTCTAGTAACAGCCTTGGTTAAGAGTATCAAATTAGTGAGCTGAGAATAATTTGAAAAATGTAACAACACTAAAGAGCCATCAGAGTGATGATAATTGGCAGCATCTGCTATTCCACTGCAATAGTACATCAAACCAGCTGCAAATATAGGGCTTTTTAAGCTTTCTCACAGAGTTGTACACTCTCCTGCCTCCTCTGCTTTCAATCACTGATGTGCAGTGATCATGCTTCATACAAGAATATTTGATGAAAAAATTAGGATTAAAAATAAAATGACTTACCAACATTTATGACACAATAGGTGCTACTTTAAACAGAAACACAAATAGGGAAAGTATTTTCCAGACTCTATTAAAGCATTCTCAAGTTGTTACTTGACAATTTCAGCTCTGGTCCTACAGAATTCCTGTATACTCTTCAAACAAATTCTGTTCCATTTAATCTTCCACCAACACCGGATAGAAAATTTGATCAAAAAAAAATAAATTAATCATACTATTCAGTGAATTGTATTATTCAAAATTCTCCATTAACTCTTGAAACTTACACTGTCAGAATGATGCTACCATTATCTGAGATATAGAGTAGGCAACTTAGATTGTTCAGAGAAGCTTTAAAATGCTACTACTTCCTATAAACTACAGGCCCTTCAAATCTGACTAATTTAAGCTTCATAACCATAATAATTATTTTGGATTAAAAAAAGTGCTGGGAAACATCAAACCCCACCATTCCTGTAAACTCAGCTGAAGTTTCATTTCCTATAAGCACTCAGACACCAAAGGGAGGAATGCACCATGGAAATGATAAAAAATTCTAATTGTTGCCCACATATCATTTGCTCTCCACAGCAACTACAGAAGATGACAAATGCAGGCTGGACCTTGCAAGTACCTATGGTGGGGAGGGAGATTACTGACAGATGAAACGCAGGAATGTGCAACTGCCTGGAGACATTCCAATGGAGCTGCGAAGTATCTTCTCCTATAAACTGTGAAATCTGAGACAGCTTCATTTCTTCCACATGCCTCCAGAAACAACTACATAGAGTGAGCAATACCAAAGACCCCCTCAACCATTCCTCCTTCTGACCTCCTCCTTCCTATAGAAGTATTATGTGATCAGATTTTAAAAACATTATTTAAAACATCCGGCACACCCTCCCCCTCAGAGCAGTGGTAATACTCACTATGGTGACATGTACTACATTTAATGTAGCTGAAAAAAAACATTGAGCACTACATATTTGCTGGTCAGAAGTTTGATTTTAAGGCCTGATGGGCCTTTTTGTAACATTATTCATTTTGCCTATGTTGTGGACACAGAAACATTACTGTTCTAACTGGAAAAATGTATCTGGGAAGGGGTGGGGGGTGTGCAGCAACCTTTTCCGTAACATTAACACTTCATAGCACAGAAATGACACAGGAAAAGTTTCTCTGGAATTATTTTACATTTGCTGGCACACCCTTTCACTTAAAACTAACTGCAAGAGAAAAAAATTGAACTAGAGGAGGAAAACTGTCTAAGAGGAAGCTGTGCTTGAAAACAGATCTCAAAAAAAGGGGGGTTCTTGACCTACAGGGATTCCTCTTCCCCAGAATTCAGAACCCAATGAAGTTCATTAATCTCAGTGATGGTCAGTTGAACAGTTTACAATATAAACAACAAGTCTACACTTGTTATGACTCTTAATACCACAGATCTTGGAATGGATAAAAGAATAACTGCTTTGAGATCAAATACTGGATTGGGAACATTGATTTGAAACATTGGACAGAATTAGGATCCCTGAGGTTAGGCTCTGGTAACACATATAATTACATGATGGCTTCTTCTAAGACCAAAAATAGATGGCCTTGGGAATAGCACTAAGCATATTTGAGTGCTAGAGAGAAAAGGAAAAAGAATTGACAACTCAGTACCTTAAAAATTCAACAACAGATTCCTCACACTGATTGGCTAAAATGTCATTATTTTTAATCCCTTTTTGCCTCCCATTTTGCAATAAACTTGGTACTAACACTTAAAAAAATTTACTCTCCACTCAGAAGAGCTAAAAGGATATTTTTAGCCTGGTTTCCTAAGGAAATGAAACTTATCCGTTAGGCCCTCATCACAATAACTTCTGAATTCATGGAGTGATTTCTGCCAGGTCTGACAGGGTGTGAAACATATTAGGTTCCCAAAAATGGCAGCTGGGAGAGGAAAGAGAATGCAAGTAGTGCTCCCACTGTGGAGCTGCCTTTGCTAGACATCAGGGAGAACACCCTGGAGCCCCTCCCTGCCATCTCTGAGACCAGGCTGCTGCAGCTGTGTTGCTCAAGGGTCCAGGTGGAGTGGGGAAAGGATAAAGCTGGTTTTGTCTGAGCATCTTGGATCCTTTAATAACAGCTGGAATAATCATATATTTGCATGATTCCAGTTCAGTTGGAAATGAAAGTAGCCTTGACAAGTCCCTCACTAAAATGCATTTCGTCACAGGTCCACCTGTGTTTTTAAGAACTGTGTAACTCCAGCAGCAGGCACTGCAATGCTGTGAAGGCTAAAGGAAGGGGTGAAATTTGTTGCTGACTTGAATGAGGGAATAAAAAATTTGAAAAATTCCAAGGGAATCTCTTGTAGCTGGAGAACCACGTAAAAGAATAACAACAATAATAAAACTTGATATAAAGAAGCAGAGGACAATATTAAGGGTTAAGATGTCTGCAAAACAAGCTTAATTTGTCACTTAGGAAGAAAAAATTACTTGCAAATTATGCTCATGTTGCTCAGATGAGGGATGTGGATGGCCTCAAAAAGCAACACTTCCCGCAGCTATTACTGCTGTAACTTATTCACTACTGTTAGACTTTACATCCAGTAACTTCTGTAAGAAGAAAAAGAATTATTTCTTGATGGCTGTTAAAAAGCATCAGCATCAAAGGTAAGTTATGTGGAAGCCTTTTCATCACAGTATTCCCGTATCTTAGAGCACAAGTGGCTGGCAGCCGCAAGGTCACTCCCAGCTGAATTATCCACAGTCCAGCATGGTTTTTTGTGTGAGATTCAGATGGAATTACTTGTAATGTTTTTCAGTGTGAGATTATAAATAAAACCATAATAATTTCAAATACTTATTTTTTGTCAACCTCATGAAGCTCCTCAAATATTTGGCTTAATGTTTTCACCTTTCAAAAGTAAATATTCAACTATGAAAAGAATGCATAGCAGCCAGTTTGTAAATACATGCTGTAGAAACTATGGAGTGCTAATGTGGATAGACAGCTTGCAACAAAATAAAATATATTAATTAAAAACCCAAAATATACTGACAAATTTTTAATAATGCATTCTCTAGGAAAAACATCCATTACTGGGGGATTTTTTTTGCTTGCTTGTTTCGGTTTGGGTTTGGGTGTTAGGCTTCTATTGCTAGGAAAATTATCATTAAAAAGCTCCTAATACATTTCAAGTAAAGCTATTAAGTAAAAAAATATACTGACAACAGAAGTTAGCTCATCCCGCTAAATGACTGCAATAAAACAGATTCTGAACTGATACGCCCTTCCCTAGTCTTGGGGTATATTTAGCCACGTCAGACAGATGATCAGTAAGACAAAAAGAAATAGCTCTAACCCCTATTACAACTTTTGGCTGCATACTAAGAATCCAATCTGATTCCCATTCAGACCAGTAAATACAGGCTAGAATCTTCCATTGTACTGCTGCCAAGACACCAGGCTGAGCTTAATAAAGACTTCATGGCTGATTGACACTTTTTTCACCATAGCAATCATAAACCTAACTTATTTTAGCTTTAACTATACATCTCCACTGTAAGATATCCTCATTTTATCCTCACATTATTTAGTGCATTTAGAAGTGAAACTATACTAGAAAGTATTCGCTTGTTTATTTAGCCTATTATTTAGGACTTTAAACTGTAATAATTACTCCTACCAGGACCTGCAACAGAAACCATCAAAGACAAATCTTCCAACCACCAAGCAGTAATAGCAACCAACATAAAGAGCTTCAGTTTGTGAAAGACAGCACAGCACAAGATATAGTACTCGTGAGAGAAATGGAAATTCATTTCTCAACTCATTCAAAAAACATCGACCAAACCACTTTTCAGACCTTACAAACTTGCATTGTTTTCTCAATGGCTATTATTATTTTGGTAATTAGCTTGTAATTTGTCAGGTGAATATATGCTTCTGACCCTGCATGAAGTTTGTTGCTAGCACAGTTATGTGTCTAGATTTATTTACTACTAACAACACAAGATCCTTCCTGTTTTTTTGACTGGGATATAACAAGACAAAGCAATACATCTTATTCAATTTTTAACCACTGAGGATCACTTCCAATTCAGCTTTCAATTTAGATCTAAAATCAAAGTAACTTACCAGTCAGGGTGTACATGGTCTCTCTAATGTAATTTATGGTGGTTTAGAAAGTTAGCAAGGCTGTTCTGATATTAAAAGCAACAATGAAGGGAAGTGGTTAGTCAACTATCTGGTTCTGTTATTCCCTCCCACTTCTTACAGCAGTACCTAACTCTGTGGTGTCATAATCCCAGTTCTTAATTTTGTTCATTTTTTAAAAAACAAAAGAAGTGCAACAACACATTTACAGGATTATTAGTGTTTCAAACCAGATGTTCAATACCAATATTCATAATTAATACTAAATACAACATCTAAGCAATGGTAATCTCTTTTTACTTAGAGGAAACATTTTTAAAAAATCATAACTAAAAATCTATTTAGTAGTAGTTTTTCTCATTGCTGCTTTGACTGAATATAATAACATTCTGCATTAGTGGGAATGGAAGAATAAATTAGCTGTTTATATCATTAGTCAAGTTACCTAACATCCCCAATCAAGCTGATTTTCAGTCAACAGACAGGATTTTCAGGTATTTATACAGCTGTACATGAATAGAGGATAACAAAAATTCAGTATTTTATAGTCACTTCAAGTGACCAAGGGTAATGAGAAACAGAAGTAAAACTGACCTTTTTTTTTTTAAGTTAATATGTCTAATTTTCACATTAAAGCCATATTTGTTAGCATATTTTCATACATGTTCTGTGGAACTTACTTCAAATTTCAATTTCACTGCTGAGCCGTGATTTTTTCCTAATACACGATGTTTACCACCACACGTTAAAGGAACTCTGAAAGAATTAACACAATCTATGTGTCCTCCTTCAGTAAGCTCCTTTAAATACCAAGCATTTCCACTTTTAGCAACAGGTGAAAAAACAAATATACAAGACATCTCCCTTTGCTTCTGTGCAATAAAATAATATAAAACTGATAAAGATGAGTTGCTTAAAGCTGAGCCACATAAAGAGCTCAAGTTTATCTTCACATTTGTGGTCTCATTGTTTACTCAATGTTTTGCTTTGGCATTTGTAAAGTACATCAAAGATTTAGTGCCTACATCCAGAGGTTTGGGTGTTTTGAGTACTGGAGATAAATCATAAACCAGACCAAAGTTCAACTTCTCTCCCTACCAAAAAAAACCCTCACACTCAAAAGCCAACATGTGACTGAGGCTAGAAGGAACTGCACTCTCTGTGTCCCTCCCCATCATCCACACACCCTGCCCAGCCAGCAGGCCACAGAAGCCCTCCTGCTTCTGTGAAAAAATGACCAGGCCACATTGCAGCTAGAACATGCCATACTTCATTTTCTCCCACATTTCTCTCTGCCATCCATAGGGATTGTCCATCTAACTCAACAGAGAAGCTACATTTTGTAAGAACTTTCAATGTACCCACACAAAAGTCTATATAGTGCCATCCTCTCCCACAGCAGGTCAATTCTAACAGCATTACTGTTGCGTTTCCCCAGTAACTCAGCATTCAGCTGGATATCACCAAGCCACATTTGCTGTATATTGACAGTGCAAAAGACCTTACAATAGTACAATTAATTTCTACAGTATTTAGTTACGAAGCACACTCTGTGGAATCATGTCATTTATCCTGAACACTTCCAGGATACGGGTCCACAACTTCTGGGCAACCTGTTCCAGTGCCTCACCACCCTCACAGTAAAGAATTTCTTCCTAATACCTAATCTAAATCTGCTCTCCTTCAGCTCACATCCATTCCCCCTTGTCCTATCACTATATGCTCTTATAAAAAGTCCCTCTCCAGCTTTCTTATAAACCTCTTTTAAATACCTGAAGGCTGCTCTAAGATCTCCCTGGAGCCTTCTCTTCACCAGGCTGAACATCCCTAACTCCCTCAGCCCGTAACTATCTTTAGTTTCTAAATAAACAACCTATTACTCAAACTTCCATGAAAAGCCTTCAACAATTTTCATGAAAATCCACAAATGCAGTGTCTTTAGAGCTCATCAGAGAAACCATGCTGGAGATTCTATTAGCCCACACTGACTGCGAGTCTCCTCTCAATCTGCTTGTGCCTTTCTGCAGATTATAGGGCAGCATGAGAGAGTTATTTAAATAACAAAACAGAGATAAATTGCCAGATTTCATCATATAAAGAAAATACCATCTTTGGCTCTAGAAGAATTAATTAAAATATCCTTTTGGTATCTGCTGAAATCTCAGCATCCATTTGTACAGTGGCTTATTAAGAAATAGTAGACATTAAATATTGATAGCAAATAAAAATTACTGTACCAGAGCTAGTGCATAAAGCTGTCTTTGTTGGTCACAATATACATAACTAATGTGAATGCCACATGGCAAATATACCAAACATCTGGGCAACCTACACATTTTGGAACAGTCAACTACAGTGTCTACTACTCAATCTACTTCTGTAGACTTCAAATGTTGCTGTGTTTGGTCAGATGTTTCTACCAGGTTAACACCACCACAGCAGAAAAAATAGCCACATGTTTCATTTTAAAAGATAAAACACAATAAACTAGGACATTTTTTATATGGTAAGTATCTATTTTTCTTCCAGCATGACTGTTAACTATGTCATGCTTGCTCTCTTGGGAAATCATTACAGTTCTCCTTCTTATTTAAAATAATAATAAAAAAAATCTAAACTGTTATGATCCCCATTTAGACCAGTTGTTATACATTACTGAAATTCCATGAGGAAGTGTAACTTTTACAAACGTGGACAGCTTGTTTCATTTCCCTAAGCTGTTTCTTTACAATATCTTTGCATAAAGGGTGGGGGAAAAAAAGAAAGAGCAGAATCTAAAAAAAGGTGTTCTTATGGACAAAACAGAAATGGCATCTTTTAAAAACTGAACTGAACTAAACTAACTAAACTAAAATGTTACTAAACATTTTGATCTATTCAGTGGACTGAAAACACTTCTAATTAATTTTACAATACCAGGGCTGCACATCCCAATGTGCTCCAGGGTAGCCCTTCAGCTACCCAAAGGACTTTGGTTTTCTGAAAGTTTTTTTTGAATAGCAAAACTCTTCCAGTCTTCCTGTTCCCAGTGTCCAAGCAGCCCTTCCCAAGGCCTAGAGCTCTATGAGGAGAATCAACGTCAGCTTTCCTTTTTGGGAACACCTTGAGGCTTCTTTAACACACAAAGACCAAGACTAAACAAGCACTAAATTAAACGAGAACGCTCTTTATCCTGTGCAGGGTTACACAAGGAGCAAATTTACTTTACAAAGACAGCTTATTTTCAGAGTCTGGGAGACTAACGTAACTTATGTCTGGATCACTGCTGGTACAGGCCCCTCAAGCTGTTCCTGGATGGAGTCACTCCAAGAAGGTTCAGCACTGCCTCCACCATGAGTGATAGTCACAGAGCAGCATCTCTCTATGCTCTTATGTTACTCAATTTCCACAGCCAGAAAATAAACTCGTTTTGTACATATTTGTTCTTACCTCACGGATCCTTGCTATGTGAAAAGACTCTGAGCATGTTGTAACTTTCAAAGTTTTTTTATGTCTTTCCTAGATTATGTTTTCTCTTAGAATCCAATATTCCATTACCTTTAACTATGTGATCTGGGCTGTTGTTCAGTTTGACTTAATGGAAGAGATGACCAAAGCGAGATATATGAAGCTGTCACAAAGGATTGACATCTGAACTAAAACTCTTCAGTGAAATTTACTACACATTTACAAAATATGCTTTTTGGAGAAATTTTCTCTCACACATTGGTCAAAACACAGAGAGATCAGCACCTTATGCACAAGAACAAACCACTGATGACATTTGGAGATGTCATCTAAAATGATGTGATACCTAAAATACTGTGATATTTTGTTTGCAATAAAAATTGAGTTTCATATTTGCCCACAGGCATTTTCCTGCAAAGTTATACCACCTTTTGTACATTTCTTGCAACGGCTCCAAGTTCTACATGCTTAAACACACATTGTACTTCATGATACAATCTAGACACTTCCTTTCAGGTCAGTGTGAAAGAAAACAAATCAAGCAATAAGGTCCATTTATGATTCCATTGCTAAAAATGACTGTCACAGGATGCTCAAAGTGAAAAAACTTTAAACAAAATTAGATCAGACAGGATGAGAACCTTTTCCCTCTTTGACATTTCAGAGTATGCAGCAGCTATGGAAATAAGCCAATATATTAGCATGTATAAGTCAAATTGGGTATTATTTATCCTTGAAGACTATACATTTCAAACAAGTTCAAAAGTCCTAAAGTTGGCTCCCAAAATCCTATTAAAATTCCCTTTAGCTTCTAGATGACACACTGCAAATATGATAAATGACATAAAATGTGTTACAGAACTGGTGCTTGCAGCAGTACTTCAAAAAACTCAAGTGATTTTTTGCATTCACTATAGGTCGCTATTAAGGCTTCAGTTCTTAAATTATGTACTCCAGATATACCAGCCCAGTGTTTTAAAGAACTTAAATATAGATTCTCAAAACATGAGTCAGAAAAATAAAAACAAAAGAAATATGAATTCCCTGGTCAACTTGAAAAGCATTGACCTGGTATAGCCAGAAAGTTTACATCTGCAGGAGGAAAAAATGGTGCTTGAAATACCAAATTATAAGTCTGTTATCTCAGTGTGGGTGTAGAGAAAGATAAAGGATAAGTGTCGCTGCACTGATTCTACAACTATTCTTTATCATGCTTTTAACATATGGCACGGATGCACGAAGCTCCAAATGAGGAGCATTTTGTGAGGAGCTTTTTTTAAAATCACAAGAATAAACAAGTAGAATAGAGTACTAGGAACATCTCTACAAAGGGAGCAAGATAAAAAAAACTTTGTTCCCCTTCATAAAAGAAAAGTATCTTCCAATTTCCCTCCAAACTCAGTATTACAGCTGTTGATTTTGGCCAGCAGTCCTCAACAGGACTACTCCCTAAATGCCCAGATTTCACAGTTAGAGTGGCTGGTGATATTTTTGTACTCTCCTGCCTTTTTGTCTATAATTTTCCTATCATTTGAGTTTCCAGGCTCCATCAGAAGCATTAGGATGAGATCTGGACATGTATGAGCTATTCCTCTGCATACTTAGTTACACAGAAAATAAACCAGGGTATGTAGCCCAGCCAGGAACTGCAGCCCAGACCAGTAAGTACCCATGAAACAGACCCCAGACATACAGAAAGGTCATGAAAATCCTAGGATTTGTTTTACTTTATCTTTTATATCTAGATAACAGTTCCAAACACCAAACACAAATTTCCACATTAAAGTTTTAACAGCAGAAATTCTATCTTACCTCCTGTACTTCCCTTTTTTGGCACTATTTTAGATGCAGTGATGCCTTCTGGCTCAGAGGAAAGTGATCTCTCTTTTTCAGGTAATCGCAAGTGCAAGAGCTAAAGCTACTATATTTACTTTGTCTTAATACTTTCCACAGTACAGAGAAAAAATATGGAAAAAAAATCAAGAGGACAAAAATCCTCATAAGGATTCTTTTTTTCACCTCTTCTCCTAGTTTCTCGATAATTTTCTGTCTCAATTTTGGAACATTTTCTCCTCATTTCTCCCCAGCAGCACCAACACAGGTACTTTGTAATAGATACACTAATGAGATAAGGCTGGTTATTCAATGATTAGGAGAGAAGGAGTAAGACAAACAGGTTAAAAATGTATAAACTGAGTGGTTATATGACTTAAAGTCTGTATGTCTCTCCTTTGCCAACATTTTTCCTCTTCTGAAACAGAAGTTGTGCATGATCATGTCTTTCTTATAGACAGCAAACGACAGCAAGTAGCACGTAGATTTTTGAAGTGCAAGTGGCTCAGAAAACAAAAAATATTTACCCAAAACCCAGTAAGAATTGATTTTTGTTTTGCCAAAATTGTCCTAAGGCCTAATATTTTCAAACTGGTACCTCCTGAAAAGTAGAATTTTAACAATGAAGATTTTATTTTACATAATTACTTTTGAGGCTTTCAAAGCTCCGTCAGCTCAGTCTATTCAGTCAGCTTTACACTATGCAGAGCTTGACGTGGATTTTATTTGGTAATGCCTTAGGTTCTAGTTATTCAGCATCTAACTGCAGCTTAATCTTCTAATCTCTTGTTCTGCTCATCAGTACGACTTTTACATATGCCAATCTCTATTTGTTCAAGGGGAAGCTTAAACAAAAAAAAGCAGATGGAGCAGCATTTAAAGACTTTGAGGGACTCGGTGCACACTTCACATTTTTATAAAGAAGCTAATCTCTTTCACGAAATAGAGCAACTTCTATGAAGAAAAGTTTTAATCCTCAAAGCAATACTTTCTATCTTCTAAACAAACTTTGCTATTATTTAATGAACCATGAAAAATTTTGAATGATGCTGCACAAGTGATTGTACTGGAATTGTTTTCCAGTGTCTAAGCATATATACCTAAGTGCTTCCTCAAGTAAGCTGAAAATATCTTCCAGTGTTGTCTTAACTTTTAATTCTGACAGGAGATAGCTGCATCTGGCTGTCAGTGTCTTTAAATAGTAAGCAAACACTATGGATCTGTAATGTACCTTTCTTGTAAGAAAAAAAAAAGCCTGCAATTATCACCGTGTGGTACCCTGTAAATCAGTGTTCACTGGAATATAAAAAGTGCCTATTATCTGTACTGTTACAGACTAAAAAATATGCACCCCTAAGGCAGTACAGCAATTTACCAATGATGGCGCATCTTTAAATAACTATGTTAGAAAAATGAGCATTAAAAAACTTTTAACGGCTGCATCTACAGAACTCTTTGTGGCACTAAGCCACAGATCTTTCTCATCTGAAATTTATATTTAGATACATAATTTCTTTTATCTGTATACCAATTTCTCATTGTTACAGAACATATGCTCTTCCTCAAAATAACTTGCTATTTTTGCACTATTACTCAGCCACATACTTCCACAAAGCTGCAAGTGTTACTTCGGATAAACTTAGTGCCTTTTTGGCTAGTTTCCATGTTACTTTAATGACAGAGAAAAAGACTACCCAATGAAGCATGATCCTGTACCTCCTCCACTGAACTTGGGCTTGCTTTGGGTGAGGGCAATGAAACCAGTTGTTTATCCAGTCCCCAGTTGACTGATGGGGATAGAAGGGAGTTAAAAATACAAGTTCTTGCACATTTCCCCTCTGGTAGGAGTCCTTCAGACAGGAACAGTATCATATCCTACCTCTTAGTAATTCTGATGAGTTCTTCTGTTATTTTAAGTATTTCTGAATGGAAAATAGTACTGGTCCAAATTGTACAATTATGTCATCAAAGAGTGGATGAAAGAGAATGTTAAACAGTCACAAGATTCAACACTGTTCACGAATATGATAAGCATCTAAGTCTTTGATATGATACATTCAGCTACAGCAGCTTAAATTTCAAATGTTTTCAATAAATTACCATTGCCTCACTAATTGCTATTCAGATGTTCTGCAATCTTTGAATTTCATAGCCATGCTACAATACTACTTCTTCCAGAACAGTTCTGCATCAGCTGTTACCATTAGCACACCAATGCCACTTCCCTCCCTCAATCCAAAATATGACTGTGCAAGACATACAATTCAAGGGACAAGCAACAAAAAGACTTATGACAGGAAGAAACTTATTGCAATCATAGAGGTATGTGGGGTTTGCTATGTGTTTCTTAAAATAGAGACACCCCACACACTTCATATAGAAATAAAGTATTTCAGTATTCTTCAAAATGAAGCAGCAGCTTGTTTCCTACAAGCTTAAAAAAAAATTTGACAGTTTTCCTCCCCATTTTGATCATCATGATAGATTCAAATTTGTAAATATAGGGAAAAAATAGGAATCTAGCAGGACACAATACTACTGGCTAAAACCTAGTTGGCTTTTATTCTAAGTATGCATAAATTTCTTATCAATCATTTCTTGCTTTCTCTTCTGTCCTAGAAAAATATTTTACACCACACTATGTGGAGTTTAATCATATAAAGTAATACATTCTCATGCAAAAAAATCTCATTTGTTTAATCACCTCATTTGTACATATTCTACTCAATAATGCTAAAGTCTACAGAACCAGAAATTTATCATACAAGAATGTAAATAGTTTCTAATTAAAAAAAAATTTATCAATAAAAATAATTTTAACCCTAGAAATTCACTGAATCCTTATTTTATAATGCTTTAAGCCTTAAATGGACTTGCTAATTGACTTTAGGCCACTGACCTTCCTTTGTAACTCCTCCCTCAGGAAGCTATAAAATCTCTGCCCTGATAAATCCTCAACGTGTTTTGAAGAATAAGGTTTCCATTTGTTTGGGGACTTTCTGGGAGGAAACACACTGCTTTCAAGAACTGCTTAAAGCTACAGGGGAAAAAAGTGTTTTGGAATTCTGAAAATTGAGTGCAAATGAAGTTGCTTCATGACACAGTGAATGCATCATTTGCTGCTTGCACAGCTCCAGTCCAGCAGAATTGCTTGTGGACATCCAACATGAACAAACAAACTACACTGTGAACTTACTTTCCCTTGAGCATATTTTACCACTTTTTAATATCAGTGGTTTTTCACCCATTTTCCCTCTAATCCTCAGAGATGGCAATTATTTTCCTAAGAAAAATTATCCTAAATTGTTTGTGGTCATTAGGTAAAACTGCCAGGGCACAAATGAGCTGTGGGGGAAGCAACCTTCAGCTGGGGAGCATTAAAAGAGCAGAGAGCAGGAGTATGTCTTCAACAGCTCCAGGAAGAATAAAATGGGACAGTCTGACCAGTTTAGTTGTTAGGCCCACATTTGCCAGAAATAAAACAATACTTTTAAACATGTATCTATTAGCTTGTCCTATCAACATTAGCTATCCCATAAGCTACTTTTGCAGAGTTTTCCATATTTGTTACCTGACTCCTGCTAAGGGCTACTCCACATTACACAACTCAGCAGGATGCAAGAAGGTCTAAGAAGGAAGCTGAGGCAGTTCACTGGGAGCCAGGGAGGGGACGGCAGTAATGTACTGACCTTCTGTTTTCCTTTTCCATACTCCACAGCATTCCACATGCTACTGGTAAGTAAATTACTTGGCTTACTTAAAACCATCAGAACAAAAGCGAAAAAGTGTAATCATCATGCTGATTTAGTCATCAGAAATCCACTCTCTCTTACAAACCTATTCCAGCAATTTCTCTGCCTGGGAGTCAGCTGCCTCACATCACAGCACAGCAGGGCCACTATCACTTAATCATTATCATTAAACCACATGCAGGCACACAGACATGGCTAAGCTGGAGTAGTCTTTGCCCCTCTCTGTCTCCCACTGGGAAATTAGTCTGTTATCTTTTCACAGAAGCATGAGGTTAACACAATATGTTTTTGCTGCCATAGTAGTGCCGGCTAGCAGAATAATTCTTTTCAATATTAGACATTAATAGGTAGTTACAAAAAACTTCTTTAACACTGTTGTCTTTGCTGGTCAGATCCTGATGAAGAAATGCTTTACCAACCAAATGGGAGCTCAAATAAAAGTACATATAGCCGCAGACATTTAAATGTCTACATGTACATGAATGATCTTGTAGACTGAAGTGGGTCCACCTGTAAATTCATAAATAATTGCATAAAAATAGAGAAAACAATCAAGCACTATGACCTCTGTATACATCAGACAGGCTTCGATCAAAGCTTGGTTTGAATTCAGTGCACTTGATTAAAAAAATAAAACATAATCAACAAAAATTCTCAACTGACATTTCTGACTGCATTTTGTTTAAAAGTGTCCAGTTCAAAAGAGCTAACATTCAGTCATTGAAAATATTCTTTATTCAAAACAAATGAAGCTGTGCATGTAAGAGAGCCTTCAAATACCTCAATACTACTTTGTCAGTTTCTCCCCATTAAACAAAGATGAGCCAAGATAAGATTATCTGGATTTTTTTTTTCTTTTTAAAAAAGAATAAACAAAAAAACCTCTTAGTTTAAGAACTAGGAAATCAATAAAAACATGTTACAACTTCAAGTGGTTTTTAGGTGACATATAAGCTAAGACCAATATCTTATCTTCATCAATATTCTCAAGCAGCTGTCCAGTGAAAAGTAACAACAGGACATATATGATACTCCCCTGAATAGACTTCCAGACTTCAAATCCCTTCCACTCTTTCCAAGGAACCTTCTGAGGCAAATTGTGGTATGCTAAGAAACCTTCAGACCTTTCTCCTTAGGTACTTGTTCAGAATCACCTTAGACTGAGATTAAAAAAAAAAAAAATAGCCCCTTCCTTTATCTTGAGCTGATGCCTTAAATGACTCTGCTAGAAACAGAGACTAGACAGGAATAAAGGAACAAAGCAGGTATTTATTTGAAAGGCCTTCAGATGTACACTTTGGGTTCCAGAGGGTCCTGCCTTAGGGGATCCCAAAATGAGCGACAGGTCATAAGCTCTTCACACTTTTATATCAGCATAAATTCAGAAACCAGAACCCAGCCAATGATGTAGTTTCTTCAAGTTTGCCCCACTCTCTCTAAGGTGATGGTTTACAGTTCTTGGGCCTAGGACAGTCTGGGTGTCTTTGGAGAGCGAGCTGGAGAGGCTTTGTTATGTCTGTCTTAGCATGAAAGAACAGCACTTAACAAGCTACAGGAAACTTCAGAGTTACACCAGCAGTACAAGATTTGAAAAATATAAAAGTTAAAACCTAAGGCATCAGAACCTGTTCCCTACCAGCTTCACTTGTTACCCTTTAGTACCCACGGGGAGCCCATGCTGGGGCAGGCTCCTGGCAGGACCTGTGACCCCACAGGGCACCCACGCTGGGGCAGCTCCCTGTCCTTATCTTTGGATAGAGAAGCTTTGGTGGGCACCTGGGGGCAGCCTCCTAGCAGGACCTGTGGAGCCATGGGGAGAGGAGCCCACGCTGGGGCAGGCTCCTGGCAGGACCTGTGGAGCCATGGGGAGAGGAGCCCACGCTGGGGCAGGCTCCTGGCAGGACCTGTGCCCCCACAGGGCACCCACGCTGGGGCAGCCTGCTCCTGAAAGACAGCACCCAGGGCAAAGGTATCGCAAGAAAAAGAAAATTGGGAGTGAAACTGAGCCTGGAAGAAGGGAGAGGTGGCAGAAAGGTGTTTTAAGATTTGGGTTTTACTTTCTTATTATTCTATTCTGATATGAAGTGGGAATTAATTTAATTTCTCCCAGTGAGACAGTTTTGCCTGTGACAGTCATTGGTGAGTGATCTCTCCCTGTCCTTATCTTCATGCACCAGCCTTCCACTGTATTTTCTCTCTCCTGACAATCTGAGGAGGGGAGGGATAGAGAAGCTTTGGTGGGCACCTGGCATCCATCTACCCACCAAAACTGGAAAAGAACATGGCTTTGTTTATGGGTGCCAGTCAAAACCCTGACATCTGACACCTGAAATATTCATTCAGCCAAAACCAGACTGTAAAATCCCTCCAGAGCTGACTAATTCCATGTACTTGAATTATCAAAAAAAACTGAAACAAAAACCCCAAACAAAAATCCAGCAACAAAGAAAACTCACTAGAATATTTGAATCATTATTTAATTCACATGTCTGGGACTCACTCTCCTGGTTTCCTAGAACTGAGCCTCTGTGATTTTGTTGTCCAGCTCTGCTGGCTCTTTAAAATTATGAAAATACGGCAAAACACTCAGATTCTTATAAAACAGCACTCCAGGATCTTTGAGTTTACATAAATTTTGGCCCACTATGAAAATGAACAATTCATCAGATGAGAGCCTTATCTGGTTACCTGTCTAAAATATGTGCTGTTTCAATCTCTATGTTACACATTATTGGGATTGCATCTCTTATGCTGTATAAAAAACCAAACCACAAACCCAGCATACTTTACATTACTTGCATATATTTTTTAAAGAGCATGTAATGTAAAACAAATGTTTCAGGAAATTAATATTGCTTATTAAGGAAAGCATCTTTCTCACAGTCCTACATTCACATTGAAATAATCCAAGAATTTGTCAATCACAAACTATTCAGCAGATACCAGAAACATAGTTTGGCATGCAAAGAAGTATTAGGAGTTTGAATGACACATTTATTGATAAAATATGAATATATTCATTCTAAGTGTGTATTTCTACATCACAAACCAGATTTAGTTTTCCATCTAGAGAAAACTAACTTTTTGTAAATTCATATTCAGCCTACTGTTATATAACCCTGATCAATACAGTTAACTCCTGCAAGTCTTGCAGTTTTTGGTAAAGAAATCTTCTATCAATAAGAAAAAAGAGTATACTGGTGTGTCAAAAGTCAAACATTTGAGTTTGATTATGAATATAATTTAATAAGTAGTTTATCTCTTCAAGCATCCAGGAGACATGCTAAATACATGTTTAAGAAGTATTTGCATTTCTTTTACCTTTAAATTGTTGGCATTTTCAGCAGATTAGAATATAAGTATGCAGGAATTGAAAGATAAAAAAACCTCAAGCCCTGAGAAGCCATTTTTCAACAAAATTATTTTAATTTATTCAGGATAGAAATGCAAATAAATCTTTTGAACACATACTGAGCACAGAAAATTGCAATGAGACTCCAATATGATTATTATAACATGAGGGGGAATGTAGAGAAGCATTAGTGTGGCAGCTTGGAAATGAGAACTTCTGAGGATACAGACATCAGATAAGCACTGACAGGCTCATGGGGCTTTTCAGTCCAGCAGTAGCAACAATAGTTTTCAAAGCAATATCAGAATAACAAGCAAAATAATACAACTTTTTCATCAACAAGCCCAATATACAATAATACAGGTTAAAAAAAAGGTAAAAATTATAGAATGTTTATGATGTAAGAAAGATGAGAGCCACTAGTATGTCTTAATGTGACTCGAGACTGAGATGACCTTGTGTGGGCTACAACTGTGTCAGCTTTCAGGCACCCTCCTTCTGCCCCCTTCTCTTTCCTCACAGATATTTCATGTAAAAAAAGAAAAAAAGGTCTGTCAGATGCATCAGACATTTTACTTCCATCTGACAGAAAAAGTGGCAACAATCACTTATTTATTCAAATATGTTAAACATTATGGAGACATACAGAAAGTGGAAGAGCACTCAGAAGCAGACAGAACTGTGCTTTTAGTACACACAGAATTAATAGGTTCACATAGACCATCACAGTTAATGAAATTAGCTACAAATCAAATATAAAAATACCAAAATAAAACTACTGAAAATTTAATTATTTAGCATATGTAGAAAAGACCAGAAAAGGGATGACACTTTCCTCTTCCATTGCAATCATAATCTCTTGATTCTCAGAGGTAACGAAGGTAACAAAGAAAAGCCCACACTTATTTCTTTTGGTATTTCCTTATTTTAAATATTTAACACTATTAAAGAAGTATGGATTTTGGCTGTTTGGGTTTGGTTTGTTGTCTTTTTTTGTTTAAAGATACATATTTGGGGAAAACTCTGATTAAATTTATTCCAGCATTGATTAGTTTGGAGAGTAATTAATAGTTATAGCATCCACCCTAGATAATATTAAAACAGTTTCATTTACTGAACTTCATCGACCTATGTCTACTTTTCCTAAACTTTCTGCGACAAATGATATGGAAATCACTCAGCAAACTCTGCCATAAGGTCAACCTCCTTTCAAATATGAAAAGGAAAATATATTACTTTAAAGGTTGTAAGGAAACTTAGAAAAAAGCAACCAGATCACCATACACTTAAAAAGATACATTGTACAGAAGAGAATATATTACCAAATAGAATAAAAAGCTCAGATCTTTTCCAAGAACAAGCCTGAGACAAACTCATCTCATCTGTCTCCTGGTCACTAACTATGAATAGATAAAATGGGTCCTCTTCCTTATAAATACCAACATACTTTAAATCAAAAAATTATGGTTTTGCTTACAATAACATAATGAGTTGAAAACAACCAAAGAAGTCCAAACAACCCAACCACCAAAAAACCCATGTATAAAAGCAGTTTTAGACATTTCATCTTAAATGAAGAAGAAATTCAAAGGAAAATAAAAATATTTGAAAACAATCCAGACTTACTTTTAAAAAAGCATGGTTAAACTAGTACAACCCTATTATGGATACTCATTCAGGATTAAATTAACTCCATGCAGTTTAGGTCACTTCCAAAACAAAAATTAATATAAATTAAATTAAGGAAGATACTTTTAAAAGCATTCTGAACTAGGATTTAATGCAATTTGACAAATCTGCTTCAAATCTAGTTAGGGTATATTAATTTTTTTTCCTGTCCTTGTGCAAACCAACCCAAAGACCCTGGAAATGCAATCACGCAGAAAAACCTGGACACGTTTAAGAGCACATCCCATAATGTATGCAAGACCCTCTATAATAAGTGCAAGCCTTTATTTTTTTCCTGCTTAACTTTGCTTTCAAAGGGGACATTTACATTTAAATTATTAAATTTGGATTTTTTTTCATTTAATAAATCAATTTCCCTCTTCTTGTGGCAGTGTTAAAATGAGGACAAGGATCTACTTTCAGACTAATACTAAAAGTAATCACAGAGGAAGATTTTCAACTAAGTCTAGAAACAGCCATAATAAACCAGCATTTCCACGTTTGGAAGGGTTTATTTTTATATAGGAAAGAAATTTACCATTTTCCAGGAAAACATAGGTTTTTACTTTTAAAATCTAAAAAGGAGTGCACTGTGTGAAACCTGTAGTCATTTGCTGTTTTCAATGTTCAATCCTTATTTATATGTAGGCATAAAACAACCCTAAACATGGCAAATTAATATGTTAATTTAATTTCATGTACAAATTCAAGCAGACAGTAAGATATACTAAAATTATCCATCTTCTTCAGGAAATACCAAGACTACCTGTCTTACAGTAACTCTCAGGCCATGCACAGCAAGAAGTAAAGGAGGAAGAGAAGGTTCTGATCTTCAGGCAAGGGTACCACTACCTCTTAATAGCCTGTCTTTGCTTGTGCACCAGGCCTGATCTTTCACAGCTTCCAGCCCCTAACTGGCTGCATGTTGGGCTGCTCCTGCAAAAGCTTCTGAACATTTCAGTAAAAATGTACCAGATTAGCAAAACCCTAATATTTAAACTGTTGACAGCAATCTTATGGAAATGACATGCAGCGATAGAACAAGGGTTAATGGCTTAAAAACTAAAAAGGGTGGGTTTAGATTTGATATTAGGAAGAAATTATTTACTGAGAGGGTGGTGAGGCACTGGAACAGGTTGTCCAGAGAGGCTGTGGGTGCCCCATCCCTGGAAGTGCTCAAGGTCAGTTTGGATGGGGCTTTCCAAGGAAGGTGTCCTGTGCTAAAAACATTGGAATGAGAAATTCTTACTTGTGATGCCTTTTAAGTGAAATAAATAGTTATTTCATGAGTCATTTGTAAAGGAGGTCATTTGAAGTTTCAGAAGTTAGAGCACAATCACCAAATTCAGAAGACAATTATTTGCTCTAAATTTGGTCAAAAGCATGGCTGCCTGCTTTTCCTCCCCTTAAAAGTAGCTAGCTCCCATTAAGTACTGCAAATATCTTTACTGGTACAACATACTGCTTTGCTTATACCCATTCAGATCTGCTGAACAGCACAACCAACATAAAGCTAATCTGTGTCCAGTCTTAATCTCCTCAACAATTAAATGTGAAGTGGAGGAAAATAGTAGATAAGCAATGCATTCTCTCTTCTACCAGATTCTTAAGAAAGGAAATGCTGAAGTCTCAGCCAAGGCTCTGGGGCAATACTATTTTCCCTTCCTCTCTTGCTCTCCTGTTTAGGAGTGGGTCATAATTATCCCAAGGCAAATAGAGTAGTAACCATTTTTAGGTCACTGACAAAATATTTAAGTGAGAAAGCCTGGAGCAATCAGATCATCACAGAGCTTTTCCTACAGCTGGGATGATCTAAATCCAGGCACTCATCAGTTTAAGACTGAATGTCATGTATACAGCTACTTAAAAATTCATCTGCACAGCTTTATCACCTCTGCTGTCAAAAACTAGTAAATTCTTATAATTTGATTTCAGCCTAAAACATCTTAGAAACTGACTCTAAGTGTTACTATTTTAAGAACCACTTGTAAATTGAACCTGCAATCATGCTCAGGCAAGGGCAGATTTGCAAGTTCTTAAATCACTAGTAGCTTCAGTCATAATCAAACAGATCAAACAAGAGCAATTTTTTTTAAAAAAAAAGTCAATAATTGAATTTTCAAAGCACTTTTAAAAGTTAATTTCATACTGAAATGTTTCCAAAAAAGCTTGTAACCTAGAATTCTGCTTGGCATCAATTAGTATAAAAAATTACAGGCCACAAAAAACTGATAAATCTACTTCCTGCAGTTAAAAAAAAAATCTCATGACTCATGGGTATGACAGGTGCAAAAGAATTAAAGTCGAGGAGAGAATGCCACACTACCAATTTCAGACAGATTTGCATTGTAAATATATTTAAAGATAAGCATTTAGAAAAATAAAACAAACAGATCTTGCCAACCCACCACTAAGCTAGTTCAGGCAGCTAGTGCTACCTTCAGAAACAGGTTGGAATTTTTGTGTGGTTTCTCATGGGAGGCTTAAATTTATAATATGATAATTTACAGAGAAGCCACTGAAGTTGAAGAATTCTGGGAGATTGGATGAAGCAGAGAAAGAGAAATCTTTATTGAATAAAATGAAAACATTACAGATAAAAAGGAATTTCATTCAGAAAATTCAATTATTCATTTAATTACAGCTAATAGTGCTAAGATTAAAAAACAAAAAAAAAGCTAGAATATCAAAGGCACATCAAGATCTTAACTAAATCCAGTTACCACAGAAAATGTGAAACATTGATGGGAGAAGGATGTGGAGAGATTTAATCACTCAATATGATTGCTTTATGCCAACTGGAAGTAATTTCTATCATCTGCCTGTAAAGCAGACCCCGTAATAAATACCATCTTTCAAAAGCCTTTGCTTAAACCAAGACTCATTTTCTGATTCTTCTGCCCAACCATCTTCATCTGACATCCCTGCTAAAAAACCTGGTCCCTTGCTTCTCAGGTTTGTCCAGCCTGGCTTCTGTTGCAACAATTCCTAAAAGAGGCTACTTCCTAAAAAGCATTCCACCTGCTTCCTCCTGGTCTTCCTATAATGATAACACCAGTCCACGTACATAAGTACCTGAGACTGAATAGCAATTTATCCACACACAGCTACAGTGGTCTGAGGCTGTGCCATTTCTCACTACACTCCCCCAGATGCAGACAAGTAGACCTCGAGAAGAAAATTAGGATGATCCTGCAGTTGGAGGTATTTGCCTTTAAGCCTCCCAATCAAAGCAAAATCCCCCACCGCAAGTTGTTCCAAATCAAACAAAGCAGATTTGAGCTTCAGTTTCCCACTTCCTAGACTAGTCACCGAGATGCCTAAATGTAGTCTGAACACAGGACCCTAACAACAGGCTGGTGAATTGTGCAAACTGCCAAGCCTCAGAAGAGGTTTTTGTTTTATTACTGTCAGTTAAGCAAAAGTGTGCAAGAAACCCTTCCTGAAATCATATGGGCTGTTGTTTGATGTGCCCTTGCCAGATATCATTCTGACACATTCCTGTACTTTGTGTAACGTCTTACTCCTGCAAACCTACCTCATGCAAGTCCCAGTGATCATTTTTCTATTAATTTAATTGATATCCTTCTTCCCTTGCTTTCAGTGGGATCCTTCCCAGAATAAGAGCTTTCTTGTAAAGACGCATAGTCATAATCCATCTCCTGCTGAATACAGCTGTGAGCAGTAATTGTGCATGCCTTTGAGTTTATTATTATGTAACCTTCCTTTGGCTTCCCCACATGGAGAAATATTAAAATAAATTAACATTTTACTGGCTCTGTAATTGGAAGTGTCTCTTCGAAACAAATATGTTTATCAAACAGTTTGACTGGGAAAATACATTACTGTAGCTGCAGTTACCCAAATTACATGCTGTCTAAAGCAAAAAGGGCAAAAGCCATCTGGCTCCATATAACTTACATTTTCTAGACAGCTTGCAGCTGGTTCTGATTAAGCAGCATCTCAGTACTCCCAGAGATCTATTTTTAACTCTGCAACTTTATTTTTAGTGCTTGCACATCCAAGGCACATGGTGTTTACATTAATAAATGAACAACCGCCTACAGTTAAGAAAAGCTTTGTGCAATTCTTGTGGCACAGTCACTGCGCAACATAGATGGATGGTTAAATAAAACATCATGTGTTCTAACTAAAGGGACCTTGTGCACCTCCTGCCTCTTTACAGGACTTCAGAAAGCACCTCTGGAGAGCTGGAACAGCAGGGAGAAGACAGTGATAGACAAGAGGATGATTTACTTCTCAAGCAATGTTGGGTGGCATATCCCAGGAAAAGAGTACATATCTCCTGGCCCAACCCCTCCCCAGAGGAATATGGAATAATTATCAATGTACAATTCAGAATGACTGAAATCTGCTGCTAAAGCCCTGAAAATGTCAGTGGATGCTGCAAGTCCAGGAAGCATTACTATTGCATACAGGTAAAACCTTATAAAATGAAGGCCTTGTTGCCTTTGTAAAATCATGGCTTAGGCCTGTTACTCTGGCTGGAGAAGGACTGTGAAAAAAGCCCAGGAGAAGAAAAACAATTATTTTTTACCCATGTAAATGTAGTACCAACAGAAGCAAGAAAGCCGAACAATAGAAAGAAAAATCATCAACATGTCTGCACCTGCTATTTTTCTGAATGCTTGAATGCTTATACTATAGGTAGCCAATGGTAGTATACTGTAGTTAACAATAGCCAATTAATCTACTGTAGTAATTTAGTAGCCAATAATTATGTAACACGAATTATAACATCCAAAAGTCTATAAAAAGAAGCTGCTTTGTTTAATAAAGGCTTTTTGCACTTTGTCCAAGGCACGGTCTTTGTGTATCATGGCTGCCCCAACAGCAACACATTACCAGATTTTTTTTTAATAGATAGACACACATGCAGACAGAGTTTACACGTGATTCTTGACTGTAAAATACCAGATTATTCCTGTACCATTAAAATACCCCCTTCACAAGGATATTAAACACATGCAACAGAAAGGTTAAATGTAGAATATGTTTTGTGATTTTTTTTAAGGTCTCTATTTTTTCATTCCATGGTATAACTGAATTGCAACATCATAGCTGGTGGTTGAGGGACAGCCAATAACCAGCTATAATGGAGTCAAACACAGTTAATCTAAAAATAATCCATGCTACAATTTTAGAGCATTAATTCCATTTTGCATGAACTTGCAATTGCATAGACCACTGTGCACATGTGGCATCCTCCACCTCTGATCCCTTGCTCTTCCCAACCAAAGCAGGCAGCTGCACCAGCCAGTGTGAGCTGTCAAAGGGACCTGATGGCACTCTGCAAGAGGATATGCTCCCAGAATCTGGTTCTGGGCAGTTATACCAAAAGGACTATTAATCCCAAATGTAAAAGGTTTTTACTTCTTCCAGAAACACTTCCCAGAGGAAAGAAAATACAAAACACAGCAAAAGTAATCCAGATTTCCTTTTAGCATGCAATTAAAGGAATTTGCTCTTCCAGTCCATATCCACTGTGCTACATCACTAATATAACCAACTTTGAAAGTAGTGCCAGCTAAACACCTTAGAAACCTATCAGTGGGAATGTTTTCAGCACCATAAAGTACTGACTAGCTGTAAAATCTTAGTCAATTTTGAAACAAATCTCCATTTCACCATCTAGGCATGCAGAGCACGACTGAAGCTGGTCCCAGTTCCCTTGTGACACCGAGGACCAGTGCCAAGCGGAAGGGAGGATATTTCCCCAGGAAGTTCTTTCAAAAAATTTCTTTTCCTTACTAACACTTTAGACACACTTATTCTCATGTATTCTTAGGTTTCTGCATATGTCTTCTCTAAATACCTTTTTTCTTACATCCTTGTTCCTTACTCTTTTAAGCCAAGTCCGGTGCTTTCCCTCTCCATGCCTCTTAACATCTCCATTCTGTCTCACTCCCTTCTCCACACTGCATTCAAGCCCCTGTGTCACTGTCTTTCTTCCTAATCCTCTGCATGCCAATGCTGGGTTTGTTTCATTTTTCAGTTCCCTGGCTGGGGAGTTTCTGATGGAAAGGACTATATTATTCAATTCCAATGTACTTTTGGGGTCTGCACCCCAAAGACAGCCACTGCAGTTTAGTCTCCCTGCCACATAAATGAATGGTGCCTCCACAAGTCCATAGGCACTCTTAATCAGCTATTTGAAATCAAAACATTAGTCATCATCTAGCACGGATCCCTTGCATGGTAATGGCTTAAGGAGGGCACAAAGGAATAAGCTTTCTTGTATGCTTTGTGAGGAAAGGCAAGTAAACCCCTCAAATGTATCCAGTAACGTGGTGCAAAAGGCGTGTTCCAATACACCAGACCGAAAAGCTAAACATTTATGAAGTCACAGAAATAACACATGGGAAAGGTGATGCAGTATTTCATGAAGAAGCACTGTGTTTTGAGTTCCTCTCCTCTCCTACTATTTAAAAATAGCTGAACAGAAAAGACAAAGCACTCAGTGGCTATTTCAGGATTTTCCTGACTTAGCTTACACGTACTCGTGAATTTGTCCACAAAAAAATTGTCTAGGGCAACTGCTGAATGCTTCAATAGAGAAAAAAAAGATATCATCAGGATCTGAGGCAGCTTTTGAGCAATATAAAAGAGTGCTCTTTGCACCCACAGCAACTACTGAAAGCTGAGTTGGGGATATCTAAATGAGCTGTATTCACTTTAAGCCACTAAAGATATACTTCAAGGCTAGAGAAACAGCTGCAAGCACCTTAGGGGGAGCTGTGAAAGATATCTGATGTCTGCTTTCTTCATGAAGCCTGAAGTCTCTATATTGTGCACTGGCCTTTATTGCAGGGTACTGCCTCAAAATAGTACTGTTTTAAAACACAGAGTAGATGTTTTTTTAATACAAGGGATGTGAGTCACACAACACAGAGCATACACAACACCTCTTTGTCTCTATGCTTAAAGAAAACCTTTTTTTGCTCTATCATTCCCCAGATCAGTAATCTATTGTGAATTTCTCAGTTGAGTCAGATCATTCTCCATTTCCCAATGTAGGAAAAATCAGGAATACCGACAACATGAAACTTGTGTAAATGAATGACACAAAGACTGAATTTTGAAAAACCTGTAAACTCTTTCCTGCACAGCATATATGCTGCCTTAAAGAACAGTACACAAAGGAAGCCATGTGCAAGGAGTTATCACCATTACTCATATCATGGCAATGTCCTGCAGTCAAGCACTAAGGGGTACAAACCGTTATTAATCCATAATCCAGACAATTGCGAATGACTATGTCTGCAAATTGAGAGTTACAAGCCAAGGACAGATTAACAACTAATAAGTACTTGCATAATTTTACTTTTATAGAATAGAAACTTTCCTGTCACTTCCAGGTGGCACCTTAAGAATCTAAGAGAAAAAACATGGAGAGATTTAAAATTGTTATCTATGAAAAAAGGTTAAAGTAACAGATTTTCACAATTTAGTAAAGAGAAGGCCAGAAAGAAAAACTAATGAAGTTTTTCTTCTCCTAGCTATGCTAGGAGAAGAACATTGAACAAAATAGAGGATAAAAGAGCATGGCAGAGGTCACTAGTTCTCATGTCTTCAGGTCAGCCACTAACTACAACTGATAACAAAGGGAACTTTGGGCAGGAATTCAGGGATCCTAAAAGAGCTGTGTTTTGCTTTGGCAGAAACTGCCAAAATGTTAAACCAAAAATTTTGAACTCAAAATATCTTATGTCTAACTAATGTGAGTTTTTTCAAACCACCTCAGGTTGCCTTTCTTTCTGCCAGAATTTCCAGCTGGGGGTCAGTACCTGAAGGAGACTCCTCTCTGGAACAGACATTGAGGATAACATCAACACCCTGCATCACAGCCCTTAGAATTACAGTCATCATGAAAACTAGGCACTACATCAGGATTCCTGACAGCTGCCCAGCTTTGTCATTATTAAAAAGAATTAAAACAAAAAAAATTTCTAGGTATTACATGATATCAAAATCCTCCCCTGCAGAGAATAATAGTTCAAAACAACATCTTTTGTGTTAATCTGTTTCAGGCCTCATTAAACTTTCAAAAGAAATTCTCAGAGTTTACAAATCTTGCATATCTACACTGCAATGCTAAACACAAGTAGGTATGACTCGTAGAAAACAGTATATATAATATGTTATATAATAGATAATATAAATTTCTAAGCAAAACCACAATGAGGTCATGAACGGGGACAGTGGAACTTACTGCGATGTTAACTTTTAAAACTGAAAATCATCTTGTCTTTTTAGAGATGATAATTTAAGAAAAAAAAGCCCTGAGGCAGGTTCAAACCATGAGTTTCATTGGTTCAGCAGGGCTTGGATCCACCCACAATGTGCACATCATCATCTGAAGTAAAGTATGACACACCCCCTCCCCAACTTAAACAATACCTTGAGTTCCCTTTAGACATTCATTTGCTAAATGCTACAAAGCAGTGCTTAATTTCTAGATTAAGATATTCCATACACTCTAACATTTTAGATTTTGTAATAAAGTTTTGAAATTGCTACCAGCTTCAAAATTAAGGTGCAACAAAATAGACCTGCTTTTTGTGAGTTACTGAATCTGCAAATTACCTGTTATAAGTGTTATAATTATCACTGCAGAAACACTTATTCTACAAACACATCTGCCAGAGACAGAATTAGGAGGTGGCATGTGGGTGGGAAAACATTAAAAGTTGGCAAACATGCCTTTTTTAGGGTATTCAATATAATCAATATTCATAAAGCTAACCTAATAAATGAAGAAACAAAAGATTTTTATTCTAATTTTCTGTATAATGCAACACTTTAGGAACATAGCCTCACAACATTGTAGATGATATAAATTCATATAGGTAAATTTTAAATCTATGATCTTTTAAAAAAGCACATTTCACATATTCCTAACTGCCTTGTGTTGCATATATCTTAATGAGTATGAAAGAATGCCTGGCAGTCAGATGCTGAACTATCACTTTAAAAGTGGTATGCTGTATGACATGACTGATAATGTGACTTTGTTGGTCATTTCATTCACCTACAAAAATGTTCACTGAGGCTCCAAATTCTGCATGGACAGAACAGGTAATTCTTAAAATTCATAAACCAGAAATGACCAGTAAAGTGAAGAAGTGTGATGAAGTCCCTAGTACTTCTCTCCAGCTTTACCTATGGTTAAGCAGTCCCACACTTCTGGAAGTTGACCATGCTTCTCCTGTTCAAGGATCACTCGTGATCCTTTCTTTCCAATGTACAACATGAGTTAAACATACTTTTTCTCCTCCCTCTTCCTTTCTAACTTTGCCAAGACCATAGTGTGGCTGTGTAGTAAACCACTCTGAGGAACCAATCCAGGCTAAAAACAACTTTTTTTTAGGGAACAGCCGAGCCTGGATCAGTTCCTGAATCCGTTTCATCCTGTGGCCACACAAATAACTATACCTGGCACAGCTGAGCAGTCAATGAGCAGAGCGAGAACAACAGGCAGGCAGGCACTAGAGTTGCTTATTCTGGCACTGCCACTGAAAAAGTAATTTCTCAAAATGTAACTTCTCCCTGGGGGCTCTTTGAACCATGCAGCTCCCTGGCTCACTACCCCACCAGCTCTCCTACCCTAGAGGTGACTGTCCCATCTTCTCCCCCCACAGTGACAAACACACAGCAATGAGTCTTGACACCACATCACTTAGTAAGTAATTGAAGTAAAAGAGTTGTCTGATGAGCCAAATCACTCAGGAGGTGAAGTGTGTTTGCAGCAATGCAGGAAGCATGAGCATCTTCCACGCTACTTCTGTTTTTAGATATAAAGAACCCTGCTAATAAAGGCATTATGAAAAGATTTTTGTTGCTGTTGTTTATCTGGATACTGCAACAGCAATTCCCCACATGGAAATGTGAGGATTGACAGATCCAAGAACTAGGAAAGCCAACTGACCTGCCAAATAGAGTACAGCAATCAAGCACCTGGAGAGACAAAACGTTATATTTATAGACTTTGAGCTATAATAATTAGGACTTCTTGAAAACACAACACCTTGAACCTTACCCCCCAATGCCACCCTCCTCAAACAACATGCTAGACAGTACATTGAAGCAAATATTGTCAGTAGAAAAACAAACAGATTATTTGGTATGACAAGATTGAGAATGGAATTCAGATGCTGGGAGAGGGAGAGAAGAAAAAAAGAAAAAATGGAAAAAAAGGGAAAAAAAATTAAAAAGTAACAAAAAAGTAGATGCACTCATCTAGGGCTAGGGCATCACCCACAAAGGGATTAGGATTTCTTATACTTGGCACAGTCCAAGGAATACTCTGTATATATGACAGGTAGGAAATTCAGAGATGGTACTGAGCCCCTCCTTCCTCCAATAATATAAAAATCTATGCCCTGGACCATATGGATTGGAGCACAGGAAAACACATGTCAACTGCTGAAATCAGATGGGGAAGGGACATCTCTTTAGTTGAGCTTCAGATTCTGACTTGATTTAGAATTAGTATTTTTATTCCTAGAGAAAATTCCTATTCTTAGGAAAGGCTTTACAGAGTTATGCTAAAGAGTTTGCTTCAAGTAAAGGCAAGTTTTCCTGAGGCAACGCAGGATGCTGCCATTGTGTAAGCTTCCAGCAGGCACAATGACTTTGGGATTACAGACAGTAAAGTAATAAAAGCAGAGTTGGTTAAATATTTCCTGTGAGACTGGAATCCAAACTTCTGAGTTTGGAGGCTTTCCAAACTCACTTAGACTGATGGTAGACTTCTATTCAGTAAAAACACATGAAAATTTTGTCATACACTTAGTGACAATCAAAGCAACTTCTAGGTGGCTGTTGGGATTCATAGTTTGTAACGATGAGCCACATGAGGAATTAGCCTCTCCACTGTTTTCCAGCATATTTCAATGGTTAATTATCAACACTGTTAAAAAACACCATATTTTCACTCTCCAGAGAGAATGCAATCTTCTAATTTTCTTTTCTAAGGTCACTCAAAATATAAACATATACATTTACCTACCTAAAGTTCACTAGACTCCAATGAAAGTATAACTGTGCCACCTTGGTTTAATGAACTACTAATCAGCAAAAAGGACAGTGGAATACTGTGTTTTGTCACTAGACAAAAATTTGATGGCTATTTCTAGAGGTGAATGTTCTAAGTGAGCAGTGAGGATAAATTATACACTTAAAATGAGAAAAAGTTTTCACTTCTAATTTAAAAAAGCCATTCTGAAGAACCTTTACAAGCTTTATAGACCCTTTCAGGCTTTATTTCCGGAAAACTAATTTATCTTTTAAGGTCCTAATGGTCAAAGTCAGAACTCTGCTTTGGCTACACAGACCAACAAAACAGTTATTTTGAAAGACAAATTCCCAGACAAAAACCATTCAGGAGCCAGTATTAACTGCTGACTCCTGGAAGAAAACAGCAATATAGTTCTAATTGCCAAGCACAGTATCTGTTCGAAGAAATAGGAATTTTTAATGTATTTACAGGTTAAAGCTTGTCTGTATATATCATCTTAAAGTACCACAAAGAAACACCAGAAATTCAGATTTGTTTTCTTAGTTAACCTGAATCTGGTGAAAGTAGCAATTAATCCCACAACCCACTGTCTAGGTGTTGTCATTGTTTATTCCCTTAAAATCTGAAGAATTAGCATACAAAATAACAGACCTTCATGAACCTCTGCAAGTATGAAAGCATAAATAAGAGCAGAACCATGACACTTTAATGCTTTAATTATCAATTTTCATTGTAAATGGTACAAATTACTTCTAAGAGGAAGAAAAAAAACATAGTAAGCAGCTCAATGTATCTACAAACTTTAATTATAGAAAGTGAACAAGATGATGCTTTCTTATCTAATGCATGCACAGAGCATTTTATTCATTATTTGGTAGCCTTGTACATTAAATCCCCAGTGGCAGAACACATTTTGAATCTAAATTTTTCATTCAAGCTTGTGAATTATTGGGATTTTACCTAGAAATACCTAGATAAAGATGTCAGGCTTAAATTATTATAAGAAAAATACAGACACGTCTTTTACATTTCATAAGGGCAAACTTAAGATTTATGTCAGACTAAAGCTATTTTGGAGTTTTGTAAGGAGATTCAAGAGGTCAAAATCTGAGCTGCACATCTCAGTCATGCTTTGCATTAGAAGTTAAAAAGAGCAGGGAGTGCTGTGAGGCAAGAATCCTTCTTTTACACACATTATATTAAGGCTGAGCTTGTAGATTTTATTTTTTTCCTTTTTGAGACCTTAAAGAGCTGCAGTCCTCTGTCATACATGGACAGATAGACAGAGATAACATATCTGTTAATCCTGAAACTTATTGGGCCATATTCAGAGAATTCACCGTATATATCTAAGCCAGCCCGTGATGCAGTTCTTTTTTACTCTAAGGAAAATACATCACAAAGTCATCACAAGGAACAAATATATATGATTCCTTCAGTCTACAGTCAGAAATCTGAAAAAAATCCATGCACTTAATTCCAATGGAACTTAAACACTTGCCAAAACAGACCTATGTAAGAAGAAGAGGTTTCAGCCTTCTGGTATTTAATTTACTACTTTGTTTTGGACTCAAAGCTCTCTTACATCTTTTTACCAAAAAACTGACAAAATACATTTTAGATACATGATTATTCATCAAAATATTCATCTGTTCACAGCATCTACTGCTGGTGAAGAGATGGTTACTGGACTGAAATGTAACCTTTCAGCGCATTTTAATTTTAAAACTGTAGTGAAAACTGCATTTTGTAACTTTTTCTATATTTAGTCTTTACTAATGTGAGGAAAATTATTTATAAAAATGCAGAGAAAAGCAGAATGAGAAAACAGGGGGAGTCAGCTTTGCAGTGAGGAAAAACAAGCTATTTCTCATGAGGAACAAACAAACGCCTATCAAAGAAATCCAGAATCAAGATGACAGAAAAATGATCCAAAAGCAGGAGCTGGCAGAATTTAGCATACGGCTCCTTTCTCTCCCACTCAGTTTATTAGGAAATATCACTTTCTGTTGACTACAGCAGCTCTTAGAAGACACTAAAGACCTGAAAAAATAAGAGAGCAGAAAGAAGTTTGGACAGTGATTTCCAAAATATTATATATCAGACTTGGATTTTAATTCAGTAATTACAGAGCAATAAAAGAGCTGATTTCACCTAGGTGCATGTAAGTAAACCAAACACATTTTGAACTTGTTATCTTCAGCAGCAGGCATGTTGAAATGCTGCTGAAAACCAGGAACAGTCAAAAGCTCTCTGACCAGCTTCCCACAACAGCATTTCACCTGTCTGCAATAGTAAAAGCAAGAAACTGGATAAACTGGATTTGGGGTTTTCAATCACGAAACTGTTTTACCAAACATTGCTAATTTAGCAATAGTTGCAGCACCTAGAAAAGTTCGAGGCAGATCAAGAGTATCAGGTATTTTCCCTTCTTCATCATTTATTAGTGCCATGTATTAAAATTACTTGTCTTTCTTCCCTAACAGAAAATGATTCCATGACCAACTTTTGTGGTTTTGATGTTTTGTTTTTGAATAGAATTTTTTTCATTTAACTATTCCAATATTGCTTTTAACTTCAAGGGGAAAAGCAGAGCAAAAAATCTGAAAGATCTGGGTGACAGGAGAGGCAAACGGGAGAAGAAATGAAACCTTTCTGGACTCATTCCCCTTCTCAGGTTACAGAAAGAAAACCTATGATCTGTACCTTCACAGAAATATTTATAATCCACTGTTCCCTATAGATGCTGTTTTTCTTTGAAAAAAATCTGGGTAAAATAATACTGTATTAAACCAACACATGCTTTAAATGAAACAATCTCTTTCCTGTTATATGAGTAGCACCCTTTCCAAGGGTTGGAATTCTTGGAAACTGAGTTGGTAGGCACACAACAAACACAATCTCCAACTACACCACCATGTTGTATTTCAAAGATGTGTTTCAAAGCACTAGACAGTTAGAGAGAGATAATTCCAAAATACACATATTAATTCAACACTGGGTAATGTTAGTGTTTAAAAAAAGTCTCCCTCAAAACTTTAACTATTCCCTATAAGAGGAGAGAAGGATCTCAGAGTGTTGGTGGATGCCAAGTTGACTGAGCTGGCAGTGCCTTTGGGGTCAGAAGACCCATTGGCATCCAGGGGTGCATCAGGAGTGCAGCCAGCAGCCAAGGCAGGTGATCCTGCTCCTCCACCCAGCCCTAGTCAGGCCACATCTCGAGTGCTGTGTCGAGTTCTGGGCTCCTCAGTACAGGAAAGACGAGGAGCTGCTGGAGAGGGTCCAGCACAGGGCCACAAAGATACTTTAGCCCCTTAATCATCTCTCATCTGAGGAGAGACTGCGGGAGCTGGGCCGGTTTAGTCCAGAGAAGAGAAGACTGGGAGGGGATCTCATTAAAGTACACAAATACCTCAAACGCAGGTGCCAGGAGGTTGGTGCCAGCCTCTTATACGTTGCCCAGCTACAGGATGGGGAGCAATGGCTATAAACCATAACACAAGAAGTTTCACCTCAACATGAGGAAGAACTTCTTTGCGTTGAGGGTGGCAGAGCACTGGAACAGCCTGCCCAGGGAGCTCGAGGAGTTTCCCTCTTTGGAGACATTCAAAACCCATCCAGATGAGTTCCTGTGTCACCTGCTCTAGGTGACCCTTCCTGGGCAGGGGGGTTGGATTAGGGGATCTCCAGAGGTCCCTTCCAACCCTAACAATTTTGTGATGCTGTGAAATAAATATTTTCTTTTCTGACCAATGCTTTTTATGCACAGTAATCAGTTTCAGAACATGCAATGGCTGCAGAAGGTAAACATTTCCTTAATGATCTTACACTTTATAGCAAGTAAAGTAAACATCAGCACCTTTCCCTGTTGAGATTCAGCATTTACTTAATAGCTTTACAGATTAGCCAGAGCCTGGTCCCTGCAGGTTCAAAGAGCTGGGATCAATTTAATAGGATACAGAGTTGTTGCAAGTAGATGTTGCTATGCTGGAGGCCTCACATTCATTGCATCATACAATATAAGGAAATACTTATGTGCACTGGTTCCACAAACAAACTCTATCCAAAGAGGTTCCTCAGATAATGGTTGAATGAAACATGCATAATTTTTGCTTGTTCCACATAAGGTCTTTCAGTGGGATTTTGTACAATTTAAGTTTGAAGGGAAAGCAATTCTAAAGAAATATGTATTTTTTTCACTTAGCACATCACATCATAAAACCACAGAAATTTAGCAGAGTGCACACAATCCTTTCTACATCATTTCAGAATTTTCATTGACAGAAAAAGCCATCCATGAAGTGGGTTGGCCTATACCATTCATCTACAGAGTAGTGCTGCTTTACCAGTTTGCCTCTTTCTTTCTTCTTCTCTTCTTTTTTTTTCTTTGAAAATATATTTATCTTCTGTGTAAACAGCATGTATGAATGTACATACACAAGCTATATATATGTGGGCTAGATATATTGTAAAAAAAAAAAAAAAGTACATTCACCATTTTGTTGTAACTTACAACCATGACCCAAAATATCAACATTTACAATATATCATGAAGATTTTCACAGGTCTTATGTACAAGACACACAGATTGGTATTCAAATGAGGAAGCATTCTGGTGTTACACTATAGAAAAAAAGGGTTATAAATACTGTCTCTATTCTGTATGTGCTTTAAGTGTCCTGCTTAGAAATGATTTTAAACTGCCCTAGCCACTGGCTATAACTGAATATAGCAACCTATTCCCTGAAGAAGCCCAAGATTATCAGGAATAAAAAAGAAAAAGCACAAAATCCCAAACTCTAACACTACTAAACACATCTCAACCGGGCTTTTTCTATTTAAATTACAAGCCATCAGTGCAAGAACTGCCTACCACAGGCTCACCATCACAGGAACAAGCTGCTCGTGTCATTGGCAATTCATTAATTTTTCTTTTGGAATACTAGGGACACTTGCAACAATTGATGCATCATATAAGTGAAACAATTACAACATGATACATATTTTAAACCTAAGTTGGAAGCTGAATCATAGAAGAATCACAGAGTCATAAAACAGTTTCAGTTTGAAGTTGGATGGAACTGCCCTTCCATCTCTTCATCTCATAAGACTAACCTTCATAAAAAACAAACTCCATGAGAAAGGAAAAGTAGCAATAACAATTGCAATGGGACAAAGACATTGGCCATGTATGAAAAAATATGCACACTTGAAAAGGACTGGAAAAGGGGAACTCAGTTACTATGGATGTAATAAGAAAATTTAGCAATTTTTATCTTCTAAAAAATTCTAATCAAATGTTAACTGCTCAGAAAAATGGCAGACTTCTCCTAACACTCTTACTTCCTACCAGTCTAGTACAGGGACTGCACTGGAACCAGAAATTTGAGTGACTTCTGAAAGGTGACAGAGCGCTACACAAAACAATTCTCAGACTCTCTCAGTTGGGGGACAGAAGAGATGTCACATGAAGACACTCATCCTCCTCTAGTTTATGGCATTTACTTTAGGAAGGATGCAAGACTTAAGTCCAAATAAATCCTGCCTCACTTCTGTTTCACTGAGGCAAAGAAAAATGAGGATCCCATGGCTGACATTGCCCTTGAATACTGCATTTCTGTACATGCCACAGAGGTGTACTAAAATGGTTGGGGAAGCAACACTAGCCAGAGTGTTCAGAGACTGGCCCTAATGATGGAGGACACTAAGGAGTAGATTTGAAGATATATAGGCACCTAACTCCTACTAAAAGTGATGTTTCTTAAGTGTCTAAATACATTTACAGGTAATCTGATTATACTGAATGTTTCTCCTTTCTTGCATTAGATGTAGCCTGCAGAAAAAGACAATAAATATGCATTCACGTTTGCTATCTTCTTTCTTCATAGCAATAAGAGTAGCGAAAAATTTACTTTCTTTTTGTGAGAGCCAACTTCACTTTTGGCTATTTCCACAGACGACATCTAACACAAAAGAAGAAACGATAGAAAGATACCAAATCAGCTGGAGTATCTTGGCATTCGAACTGCATGTTTAGGAAAGTACAGGATTATTTCCTATTAAGCACCACTGCTATACAGATAAAGAGGTGCCTTTCTGCTGAATGCCCTGTCGTGCTCTGTATGGATAATTCACTGCATGCACCAAATTGCACCGTAAGAAAAAGAGGCCAAGTCTGAAACCTGGCTATGCTTGACTCCATTTCATGTAAAAGCTATTGCCAGCTTTTAATACTACAATCAACTATTCTCAAAAAATGCTTGCTGAATTAAATTTCTATGCAATAGGGCGCGTACAGATAAATACAGCTCATGAAGTATTACAGTGTTTTCCCTGATGCTTTTATAGGCTGTTTGCACAAAACCAAAGCAGTCATAAAATAAGCCACCTGTAAAGGGTTATTTTACCAACAGTACTAGGAATAGATACTTCAAGTGTGGGTGAACAAAGTGTGAACCATATGGGACGTTGCAGAGATTTGAATTGGGGACTCTCACTCCTTAAAAGAACTGAAGTCAAGGCATGTTCCATATGCAGCATTCTGTTTTCTTGGAAGTTTAAACAGCTACTGATAGTTCGCTTTCTATCAAGTGAACCCGCAGTGACTCATTTTGCAGGCATTGGATAAAGCAGGTTCAGAGACCATTGTTAATTACACATATTTAAAGGATAAAGCTCTGCAGAGAATGGCTATTATGGCAAAAGATGACTTTGGAACTAAAAAGAAAAATAACAGGTTACCATTTGAAGTCTTTCTTTAAAAGAAGCAACTGTGCAAAGGCAGAAAATAAATTAATTTCTAATTACAAATATTAAGAACTAAAATGTTAAAAAATGCCTATTCACGTCAGATCATGACTAATCAGTTTCTTAATAAAAAACAAACAAAAAAAACCCTTTAACAGTACTGTAGGATTATATTGCCTTTACAATTCGACTGTGATAAGGTATACCCAAAATTGCCTTTCTGCCTGTACAGCCATTGTTCTGTTTTATAAAAAGTGTTGCAGATCAGTCATTTGCCAAATTCATTTCATCAACACAAAGGATTATGTGCTTCCTAATAAAGTACATTTTTCTGCAGGAGTGAGGTATAAATATAAACAAACTGACCTGGTGTTGTGGAGCTCATTGTTCTTAATGGAATGGTATCTTGTTAACAGCGTAAAGCAACTGTGGCAGAAGTTGTTCAGATTCTGAGATTCTTCCGGAAGTGGGGTGAATCTGAGGAATATAAAGAAGAAAAAAACCCTTTGACTATTTGTTGACAACATGATATTTTTAAGACAATATAATTATGTCAAACACACTTAAACAGAAGAACATTTGAAATCTCTCACCCTAAAGGTCCTTTCCATAGTGTACTTTTTTGTTGCAAAGTCAGGAGCTGATGATAACTGAAAACAAGACTAAAATTCAGAAATCCTAAAGCTTCAGAGTGGCTCAACTAGAAATTTGCATTACAGCCCATCTACAGTCACATAAGAAAGTAAAGGATGAACTCAGTCCTTTCTCTTTCCTCTATGATTAGGGTATTATATGAAATAGAAGACTGGAGGTAGAAATATCTGGATTATATCCTTAAGTCTAAGCAGTGGCCAATTCACAGTTTTACTCTAACTGTGTATGTCTGCAGTCAGCATCGAAACATGAATGTGCAGAAACAGATCTGCATTCCAAAGCCTTTCTGGAATAGCTACTACTTCCTAAAGCTCCAGTGTTTAAACAGCTCATGAACAGAACTTGTTGAAATAATTAGCATAGCTGAAGGGATCTCCCACGACAAGCTAATGACATCTCTGACACCACAAAGGGAGCTGCTAATGGCGTGGGCTGCTCGAGAGTAGGGCAAGGAAGGTTCTGCAATTTGGCTGAATCCTTTCACAGTCCTGTGGCATTCTCAGTTCAATACAGAAGCAGAGGGAAAAATGTTCCTCTAATACTCCCATCTGCTGAAAATTTAAAGCTATAGAGAAGAGGCTTTCAGGGAACTAAAATATATTTTCATTCAAGCATGATATAAACAGCATAATGAGAGAGAAGAGAAGGTTGTAGTGCATTACGACTGTGACTATCCTATTCAGCCAGTGCTCCTGAAGTATCTAAGTAGTCAAAGATATTCTTAGTGCTGAATATTTTAGCAGCTTTTGTCACTTTTTTTAAACTACCAACTGCACATTTAGTTTCAAGCTGAGCTCAGCCAAATTCGAGATAGTAAATTACATTTTAACCAAGTATAATCATTTAAGTTTAGCATCATTATCATTCAAGAAAGGAAAATCACACATTTAGGTAAGTAACTTCTGCTTTTATGCCCCCTAGAGCAAGCTGGACATACACTGCTCAAATAGGCATGATATTTGGACACATCCAACATTCCAGCAGACAGCACCTGTAAAACCAAAATTCATGATTCTTCATGAAAATCCTAATTATTTTCTTTTGCTTACCCCCATGCACCAAAATTCATCACATATCAGATGGAACTGCTATAAAACTGAATAGACTCTACTGTTAAGCCCAATCCAAAACCTGCATTTGGGCCGATCCTTACTTTGGCTGCAGCAGGCATATAACTCCAAGATTTATCAATAAAAGGACAACAGTTCAGGACTTCTAAGATTCTACTTAGTTTCACCAAGGTCATTATTATCTTAGCAGCTACACAGATCATGAAAAAATATTTTCCAGTGAATCCAACATCCATTAATTCAGTATCCAGCCTCAGCTGGGACTATGTTCTTTCTCTCAAAAAGTATAACTGTGGACTTTACTTGAGTGAGTTTTCAGTATACATTTAAAGTAAACATAGTATATTTGAGCATTAAGAAAATTCCGGGCACAATGATTTGACATTATTTTAATATTTGAAATTCACTTATAATCCCCATAACTAAAGCTATAATTTTGTGTAAGTTTGCTTTGTGTAAGTCGTGTAGACCTGCCATCCAAGTGGATATTTGAAGTTCATATGAGAGCAGTGCACTCTCAAATGCATTTTCCTCACAAAAAAAAATCTTCCCTTTTTTCCCCCAATAAGGATAATTGCTAATAATTGGTATAGTTCTGTGTGTGACACAGAGAGATCAGTAGGTATGACTGGCATGCTCCTGTCATTGCAAATATTCCACTGGAGTGACATTCTCACTCAAAACAGTGGTCCCACCAATCCTGTGTTGGGTTATGGATACCAGCTGTGCTAAGACTGTAGAAATGAGCTGCTTCATAGTTCTTCCCTGCTCTTCCAAAGCAAGGAACACTTACCCTGGGAGAAGAATCAGGTTAGGGAAGATTTAAACAAGCTGGCCATACATAATGTCATGTCACTTGATGGGATGGATGCTCCCAAGAGGTCTAAGGGTCTTGGACAGTATCACTGCAAAGCCACTCCCAGAATAGCTTTGAAAGGTCATGACTATCAAGGGAGGTTCAAACAGACTGTAAGAAAGCAAACATCTTCTCCTGTCTTTCCTTGTTCAAGAAGGACAAGGAAAATACAGAGAACAAAAGGCTAGTCCACCTCAACTCAGTTTTTTCGAAGGTGATGGACCAAATAATCCTGGAAACAATTTCCAAGCACATCAAGGACAGGAAGGGGTGGGAAATAGGCAGCATGTATTTATGAAGGATAATCATGCTTGGCCCACATGATAGTTTTCTACAATGAAATAGTTGGAACAGAGATGGGGGGAGAGCTGAGAATGTTGTTTATCTTGAGCTAAGGAAAGCTTTCAGCACTGTTCCCCAGAACAACCTCAGCAACTGTGAAACACAGGGAAGTGGACAGCAAGGTGGCTGAAAACAGTCTGTGCTGCCAAGCTGTAAGGGTTGTGATCCGCAGGCCAAGCCCAGCTGGAGGCCAGTCACTTCAAAGGAGCCTCCAGGGGTCCACACTGGTGCCAGTATTGCTTCTCATTAAGGACCTGGCTCACAGTACAGAGCATAACCTCAGCAATTCTACAGACAATTCGAAGTTGGAAGGAGAGGTTGACAGAGCAGATGGTTCTGCTGTCATTCAGAGGGACTTCAATGGGCTAGAGAAACTGGATCTACTGAATGTATGAGCCAAGGATAGGGTGGGCAGCAGGGAGAAAAGTGAGAAACAGAAAAACCCCAAGGTCAGATGAAAAGGAGGTGCTCTATTGCAGAGTAGCTAGGTAAAAAGCAGTAAAGACAGAACAAGACTGTTCTTAGTGATCACCAGAGACAGAAGAGGCACAAACAGAAAAATGGGCAATTCCTTGTAGACCTTAGAAAGTACTTTTTCCCCGTTATTGAGGCCAAACATCTAAGAAATAGTCTGCCCAGGGAGTTTTTTGAGTTTCCATCATTGGAGATTGTACACAGTCTTGGGCAACTTGTTGTAGCTGACACAGCCTTGAAGAGGGGTGTGGACTAGGTACCTCCATGGGTCTGGAGATACTCTGTGATTACATGATGTGGAACCTTAGGATTTTTCCTTTTCAAGATCACCAAACACAGCATCAGCATAGAATATTCATTGCCGTTAAACCTAGTGAGAATTATTCCAGTATAAGAAAGTGTTCTGCTGGGATTCCCATAAAAAGATTTCTGTTAAGGAATTTTGTAAATTCAACTCTACTGGTAGTCTTATATTTAATGAAGTGGCAGTTGGCAGCCTTCCTGATACTCTATTTCCATATATTTCATGAAAATGCAAAGCTTTCACTAAGCTGAATGTTGTTGTTCAGGTTCAGTTTTAACAACTCCTTGTAAATATGATACAAGGCTCACATTGTCAAAGCTCCCATTTAGAACATGAAAAATTCCACATCACCATACACAGAATTATATTCACAACACAGACACTCTTGTGCAAATACACTTCTACTGATAAGCTGACAGGCTTAATTTCTTTCCCTTTACTGAAGGAACGTCATAGTGCAAATTAGACACTATGAACTGCAGTGCCACATATTTCTTTTAATTTTAGCACTGAAAGTTTAAAAAAAACACAGCTCTGGCCATTGTACATTAAAATTTTATGAGGGGTGCTTTGCTCATTGGGAGATGCATTTGTGCTCCATCTCCACCCACAAAAAACTGCACACAATTCCTGATCAGTCAGTTCCTGGAGATACTAAGGTACAGCAAGGGGTTTCAGAATTTAGGATGGACTAAGTACAGTTCCTAAAGCACTACATTTTAACTTTAACATTTCAACATTAACATTCTAAGGGGGCTTTTTTTAGTACATTTTAACTGAATGACAATTTATCCTTTACTTATTATCAACTATTATTGATAGCCTATTATTAGGCTACAGCACAGTACACAGCAAATTAACTTCTACTGTCATATATATCACTGGAGGTGATGCTACTCATTAGTGACTTGCATTTGCTCATCCAGGAACCATAAACCTTCCCCTTTTTCTTCAAAGGAAATTCAACAGTTCATATACTTCAAGGACTGATGTACCTTTGAAATTGCTACAAAAGAACAGTGCAAGATGGAATATAGGTTTTCATGCCCACCAGCCACCACAAACCAGTTTCTCATGGTTGCATTGTGGGTACAGTATTTTCTAACATAAATAAGCATTTCAAGTTATTACTATCCCTTTAAACTGTCATCTCTCGCTGTGCTGTCCCAATACTATATTCACTGACTACATTTTTTCTATCTCATGCCTATACTTCAAAATTCTTCTGGGAATTGAGTTTCTGAGATAGGATGCAATGAATATAAATTAAAAGAATTCAGAGGAAAAATATATTTCTACTTCTATTTTCCCCATGCCCAAGATGAATTTTTCATGAGAACTTCTGAAATGAATCCATAGTTTTCAAAACTACATCCTGGAGGTATCTTCCAGATCTTTCTCTTCCAGGAGGATTTTTTTACCCAACTCCAAAATACCTCTATTTGCAAAGAGGTCTGAAAAATCATTATGCAAGATTTTGTGGATAAAAATATGGAATTACACACTTCATTGAATTCTGGACATGATAGGTCAGCACCCTTAATAATATATCTAGTTGTTTCTGTGCTGCATACATTGTTTTTAAATAGCTTTCAGTTACTTAGGAACAAAATTTTTGTTTGAAATTGTGATCAAAATGCTGGAGGCCATTGACCTCAAGTGTCACAAGAAAGAAATATTCACTGCTCACATTTAATAATTTGTGTGTTAAAAAACCAAACATCTAAAACAGCTGTAAGAATTGGTACAAATTTCATTATCCAATGAACAGTTCAGCAAAAAGCTCAATTAAAAGAAATAAGAAAGCTTAAAAAAACCCAAAAACAAAACCAAAAGAACAATAGTTGTTCTTTATAGAACATGATAAGCATGATGCTTAAAAAAACCAATACATCTTTCTAAAAGAAAGGTATTTTTGAAAAGAAAATTGTTCAATAGGTATTCATACTGTATCTAATGAAAATTAGATAGAAAAGTAATCAAGCTATAGATCTTAAAAGAAATAACAGTAAATGCATGACAACGTAAAGACTGGAAGATAAATCACAGTGAACTGTTACTGAAGTGATTTGCACCCGTGTTAGTCAAACCCAGAGTGCCAAATCAAACCCTTCTAGCCATGTATCAAACTTCTAAATTGGATTAGGAAGTAATTAGGTGGTAAGGTGTTACGGAATGGTGTGAATTCCAAGACAAAGTACTTAAAAAATCAGTTCAGAAAACAAATGGCTCTTATAATTGGTTTACAGATGTAGAATAAGTAAAAGCTAAACCAAAACTGGGACATTATGCAGCAAATGCTATAATGCAGTGACCTTTATAAGCAAATATAGTGCAGATTTACTTGCAGTAAAAAGACCAAAGTCTAGTCCAATAGACATTGGAGTATATTAATGCTTTCAGTGGGAATGTATTTGTTCCACACAAAAAAATCCAGAGCTCAGTGCAGGATTAAGTATTTTACCATAAGGTACTTGGGCATCTTATTCTTAATTAGGTATCTACTTAAAGACTTTTTGAAGTCTGTAACAATTTTGCAGTACATACCTTTGAAGGTTTGGTTTTAAAGAAGCATTCCAGCAGCAAGTGCTGGACTGTCATACTCTTATATTTCCCCAACAAAGTAATTTTTGATGCAGTGTCTAAGAGAAAAGTATGTCTTACAGAAACTGTAAAGAATCCTCAGATATACTTCTAACATGCAACTATTTATTTTGACCAAGAAGTTAAATCACTATGTTTTACCAATTACTCATATGCAATATTAAGCAGTGTTAGACCTCACACATGCTGTGATCACATGGCTCACACTGTTATGAGAGGCTCAGACATCTGTCCAGTAAGACAAATCCTCCTTCCTGAAACTCTCTTAAGCTAGCAATAAAGTTATACAGCTATTTCAACAATCTCTTTTACATTCACTGTCCACTAAAGGGAGGAAGCAAAAAAGTTTTCTAAAAATCAAGGTGAGATGATTTTGGTCTTCCACCAAAAAAGGATTCAAGGCCTCAATCAACAGGATTAAATAATGTGCTGCTAAGCTGTTGCCTGGACTTCTGCTATGCCAATTACAACAAATTGGCACAAGCTTCTGCTCCATTTCCCAGTGAAACCAGTTAGGAATACAATATAGCTTAAAAAAAGGAAAAACAAACAAATAAAACAACCAACCAAAAAGCAAAGAAAGAAAAAACAAAAAAACACACACACAAAACAAACAAAAGAAACATTTTTTCAACAGCCTCTTCGGGATTTGGAACTTGTTCACCATGCAGCTGCGGAAATATTTCTGCTGCAGCTTAAATTGTCCCATCTCACTCTTTCATGCCAGTCCCTTGTCTGGGTTAAAAGGAGTGCACATCCAGCTGTGACCTCACAAAGCAGAGCTGATGTACAAGATTTGGCCTGTATCAAGTACAACGAGCCAGTAGCAGATACCACACCAGGCGAGGGACCTGCTTTCATTGCAGCAAAAGAAAATATGAGACAGGCCTCTTTATGTCCACATTTTGATTTGTTTTTTTAATTACGCCAGATTTTAATCAGTACTAGAAAGAAAAAGAACTTCTTCCAGGGAAAAAATGAATCCTAAACTTCAGAGCTCACTGAAGTACATAAGGAAAGAACAAAGAAACAAAAGCCTTTTTCATTGGAACAGGCTGCCCATCCAGGTTGTCTCCATCCTGGAGATATTCAAAATCCAAGTGAAAATGGCCTTGGCCAGTCTACCATAGCTGACTGTGCTTTGTGCACTGTGATTGAATTAGACCATCTCAAGAGATGCTTTCCAGCCTCAGCCATTCTGCTACAAGACACACAATAACACACAGACACACAAAGAACAGCCCTTGTAGGTCGTATGGAAGTTGGCACAGTCCTCTCTCCTCATGCAAGGGCATGGAGGAACTTCCACCAGATGAATACAACTGAAAAAAATAATCTGTCTCTCAAAACTTCTTGAAAAGCTGGACAATGTGAGCCACTACAAGAAATTACAGGGTCCAGATTACTTTGAAGGAAATCACAAATTCTAAGTTTCTTTTGACTTTCTTCCCCAGCACTATCAAAACTATTCAAGCTCCTGGGAAGGAACCATCAGACAACTCAAGCACTCAATTTAGAAATGCTTTCTAAATTCTTAAGTTTGCCTTTGAAAAGTTTTAAGTGAACTTCTGTGGTGAGTAAAGGGAAAGCTAAACGATAGCTGGAGTACAGACTCACATGAATGCTGTGAGCTCTGCACTACTGACCTATACTGTGCCTAATTCAGGGAGTATGTCAGGGAGGCTAGACTTCATTAAGCAATAATTTATTATCAATTACCATTAATAACTTAGTCACTGGTAACTAAAACAATAAATAAATAAAAAACCTCAAAACCCACCCTTTCAAGTCATGTGAAAAGAAACAACCCTGCTGTGCATTCTCTTCCCCATCTCTGCCTGCTGTGTGTCCAAGAACACCCATTGCTCTAAATATACTTGTGATTAAGTATAATTTTAACCCATGAAAACTATTAACAACGGGTTACAGAAGAGGGAAGGAGAGAAGGAGATGGACTGTTTATTTTATGTCTGCATACACATAGAATAAAAAAGAAAAAAACCTACAAAATACATTCTTAATAAATAGTTCTACAGAAGAGCAAAAAATTAAGTAGGTAAACATTACATTAGAATATAGAATAACTTTTCCCGTGGGTTCAGGTAACCCAACATAGTTCAGTGCACTAGAACTACAAACTTGTTCTTTCAAAGGAACAAGAAGCAGATCGTGAACAGAACACTTCTGAAACCTTTTGAGCCCATAATATGTAGTTCACAGTACTTCAGCTTTGGTTTCTATTTGCTTTCTCACAAAGATGAAAACTAAATTTCTCTCAACCACTCCCCCTTCTTTTTTCTTAAACTGAATTGTATTTCACCTGTTACTGACCTTGTTTCACAGTGTAGTAGCTGACATATAGCTACCAATCAAGAACTACAGATAGGAACAGAATTTTCCTCTACTCCCTTTTTTACTCTATCTTTTCTCTTAAAGGGCAGTATAACAACTAGTTTATGTTTTGAATTTAATCTGAGATGAACAGCACCTGAATATTTACCACAGTGGGACTCCATAACTAGAAGGTATCAGAACATCAAAGCTTCCTTCATACAAAAAAGCATTTTGCATTTCTGCAACATTGTACTAATTTAGAATAACAGAATACCTCTCAGGAAACAAGAAGAATTATCAGCCTCCCTATGGAAATTTATCTCTTTTAGACAGACTCAACAAGAGACTACTTATCTAGAAAGGAAAGACTGCAAAGGGAGTTTCAAATGCTTGGCCTGAACTGCTCTCTGTGATCTGAACTGCTCTCTGAAGGACTCAGTCTTGCTTTCTTTTACAGCTCTTAAAGAAAACTTGAGAGCATGGGATGGTTAAGTTAAAAGGAAAAAATATAATAACATTTTAGACAGGCAACTTCATGTATAAATTTCCTCAGACATTATAAAAATTTAATTTGGAATCACCAAAAATTTACTTTCAGTATAATTGTTTGCATTCAATAAATCTTTTCTGATTTTAAGACAAAAGGACATACTCTACTTCATTGAAACCTTCCTTAGTAGGCAATGATTAATCATTTTGATGTGATCAAAAACACTTGGAAATATCACCACTTCCTTAAGGTGAAGGCTAGGGTGATGTTATAACAAATACCCTTGAAAAATCCATATTCGTGTTAGATTGTATGGTTATGTAGAGATATTAGCATGGATAATAATATTCAAGAGAACCTGATTTGCAAACAGTTCATATTTTTAGAACACAATATGTCTCTGTAAGCTTTGCTTTGACACTTGGTTTGGATGAATCCAGATAAACCCCAAGGTGAATCATGATAATATCCTGCTCCTCTCCAGCCCTTCCACAGAGGCTACAGAACTCTCTCTCGTTTCTTCTGCACCACTTTTGCTGCTTCCATTAAATTGGGACCTACCTGGATGTCCAATTCAGGATTCAAACCATGTAATAAGACATTCTGTTAAGACTCTATTATTTAAGTGACCTTTAAGAGTTATCAAAACTTTTTTGAAATGTCAAATATGGAACACCATGCCTCGGTGGTCTTGACTGAGTACGTTTCTGTGGACTTCAAAACACTGGGCTAAACAATGACCTTCTCACGTGTACCATTTCCTCTGCTAAAGAAAGAGCATCCAGTCTCAGATGCACTCCTTCCGTGACACAGGCATACTCAAGGAGCTGTAAAAGTGTTACCCTGTTAGCAGGTAAGTTACTGCACTCTCCATGCACACATACACGTGGGGATTCCAAGTGTCTGATGGCTTCTCATGGCCTGGGGCCCTCGGGGGAGACAGGTTACCACAGGTCTGGCAAAACAAAAGAGCAGCAGACAAAACAAAGAGCAGGAGGCAAGACAAAAAGTAGGACAGTTAACAGGAGATTAGGCGAGGAGATTGTAATCTCCTCTGTAGCCATAAAGATGTAACAACCCTAGAAGATGAAGTTTGTAGCTGCCGAACTGTTAGTTTGGAACAGTATGTAAGAATGTGCCTTGTACAATAAAAGTTGGCTTTGCATGCACCCGGCAAAGTCCATGTTTCAATCACTGACACTTATATTTCTGATTTTGGGAAAGTCTAAGCCACTTATGATATGAGGTATCATTTCAGGGGAAAAAAAATTTAAATGGTTTCTGAATTTTATCACTTGTTTTAAAACATTAATCTGAGAAACAAATATTTGAAGAAAGATGAAGCAGAGAACTTCAAATCTGCAGGTATATTTGGATTGTTGGTAATTCTGATTTGTACGTGACAGAAAATCTTCCAGAAAAACCAAATATTACACAGGAGTAAGGCATGGAAAATACAAACTTGTGACAACTTAATTTGAGGTTAGGAGTGCCCAGAATAAAAGAAAGAGATGGAGGTAAAAACGCAAGCCAAGAATCACTGCAATCACCTACAGGAATTAGTCAGCTACTTCCATTATGTAACACACAGAGACCTCACACGAGAACAACATCGCCTTGTGTTTGTGTAGCACCTACAGGAATTCCTCCTGCAAGGGCCTTGGGAACAGGGCAGAGAGGGAAAACAGGGCTTAGTGCAAGCACCAGGCACAGTGATGAGTGGAGACTGACACCTTCAAGATTTTTACTAAGAGATAAAGTCACATTAAAGAGAGAATTGACATAGGAGAGGGTCTATAGGTACATAGAAGCTGTCAGCAAGCTTAGAAGGAAATAGAAGTAACATCTACATATAAATTTTTCATAGTTGTGATTCATTACATGAGATGATTGATATCCAGTGTTATTTCAAGCATTAAAAGTAACTGAGATGAGTTAAAATTTTCCATTTAAGTTTATGATGGAAAAGTGGGTTTATCTGCTTCGCAGCAAAAGGATTTTTTGCTTTATAAACACCAAGAATCATTCAGCTTTTGTTGCTTAACAGCCAAGTAGTTTTCTGTTCATTAAAAACAAGTTTCAGTCAAATTTTTCCTCAGGAAAAGCATGCAGATGGTCAAAGAACATATAAGTGGAGTTATTTTATGAAAACTTACCCCACAAGAAATTTTTTTTTTGCTATCATTGAATTTTATCAAAGATTCGAAAAGTTTTTTCACTAGCTTCTAGATACATTAGGCTTCAATTTTGTCTTTTCAATGTCTAAAGAACTATTACCACAGAGACTTTAATTGTTGAAACAATTTTTTGCAGTGTTTGATAAGTAACAAATTTTGTAGCGCTTGTCCTACAATAAAATGAACCTTTCATTGCAGCTGATACTTTGAAGAATGTTTACACTGAATGTCCTTAAACAATAGATTTCTTTACTGTAGAGCTTTACTTGTTTTCACTAGACAAATTTTAATTCTAAACGGACATTTTTTAAGAGTATGATTCAGCAGAGATTAAATGATACGTGAAAGTTTGATTAATACTTTGGCATTTTCAGCACTGGAATACAAACCAAGAAAGCAGACTTTTTGTATCAGGCAGTTAAACTGGATCACAGGTTGAAGACTGAAAATTCTTTTCATGCTGAATTAGTTTTCTGTGATTTCATCAATGTCACTGGGAAAAAAAAATTACATTTGATAATTTATAAATTAGTATTATAATACATCTTTCCTACTGAAACTTGCCAGCCTCAATGCAAGAGACTTATTAATGAACCTAGGTGATTAATTCAGTTCATAAAGAGGAACTTGTGAGAAAATTCTGACCTCTGCTGCAGGTGCGCATTGTTATTTAGCAGTAGCAGTAGGACAAAATAAAAGGATAAGTTAATGATGTTCATGAAGCTCATGGAAAGTTGTCCTGTGCAGAAGAGGGGAAAAAAGTCTAACACAACCCACGTTCTGACCCAGCTCTTTTCCACTCTTGCTCAGTGTCTGAGGGTTGAGCAAATAAAGTAAGACCCAACACATGTAAAATCAATCATTTGTCTTTTTGCCCCCATCAGATATATGGATATACATACACTAGCAACTATTTTTAATGTAAATTTTTTGCACCTACAATTAATCACAAGGAAGTGTACACAAGGAAGTGTACACCTTTGTAAATATCATACATAAATATCCACTACCAGTTGCAAAAAAAAAAGGTTTAAAATTTTTATCTACCAACAAGCTAAAGGTAAATTTCCTGATTTAATAAAATGAATTCTGTATCCATGCACTTTTGCATCTAGCTACATACATACAAAAATAATGGCCTTCTTACCAAGTGCCTCAGTTTCCCTTCTTGTTAGGATTACAGCTGTGGAAAGTACTCTAGTCAGAAACATTTCTCATGCACAATCATTTCAGTTTCAACCGTGCAAGCTTCTTCTTTCAGCGCTCAAATTCATTTTTGAATAACAGATTTCAAGACCTCAAGAAAAATTGCCTTGAGCAAAAACCATCAAGTTTCATGACTAGTTGAGGGACAGGAAAAAAAAAGAAAAAAACCCAAGAAAATACACATACACAATAAAACCCAAAACCATTCCTATGCACATACAAAAAAATGCACTTGATTCAGGTGAAAACAAAAGCACAACAAGCAAAACAAGGGCTAAGGATGACTCAGTGCTTGTTCATCAATCCTGACTGGATGAAAACAGAATTAAAACTCAATGGTTTTGGCAAACACTTGCAATGCAGAACATTGCATCTACCATCACAAGCATATGAAACATATAAAGATGTTGTTTAAATACAGTAAAAGCTCCGTTATTTTTCTTCCTATTCTTTCAAAATCAGCATTCTGAATATCCATGGAAGAGGCTGCATTTGTGAACAGCCAGGAAAGAGATCTGGGAGTCCTGGTCAATAGCAAGTTGAATACGAGTCAATGGTATATCCTGGAAGCCAAAAGGGCCAACCTTGTCCTGGGGTGAATCAAGCACAGCATCAACAGCTGTTTTAGGGACGTGACTGTCCTACTCTTCTCTGCACTTGGTGTGGAACCACCTCAAGCACTGTGTGCTGGTTTAAGTACCTCAGTATAAGGATATCAAGGTATTAGAGGAGGGGACCAAGATGGTGAAAGGCCTTGAGGGCAAGACTTTCTAAGTCTAGCCCGGTAAGAGCAGCTGAGTTCACTTGGTTGTTCAGGTTGGAGAAGATAAGGCTGAGGGGTGGCTCAGTCCACAGGTTCAGGGGGAGCAGTGTGGGGGACATGCTGATCTCTCTTGTGGCCAAAAGACAGAGCACCAGGAAATCGAATGAAGATGCATCAGGGGAAGTTCTGGTTGGACATTAGGAAAAGGCTCTTTACTGAGAGTGTGGTCAGTCAATGAACAGGTTTCCCAGAGAAATGGTCATGGCACCAAGCCTGTGAGAGGTCAAGGAATATCAGTCATAGGGGTTATTTTAGGCAGTCTGACCTGGTGATCTTTATAGGTCCCTTCCAAAAGGAGATATCCTGTGATCCCATGTTAAAATCAGTTTGCTAAGGATATGAACTTAGGGTGCTCAGATGTGAAAGAAGGTTTGGGGCTTTTTGGGGTTCTTGTGTTATTCTGTAGGAATGAAGAGGTTTGCAGATGTCAACCAAAGAGAATCACAGAATTCATTTTATGCTTCAGTGAGACTTTTCCTCTTGCTGCTACCCCTGAAATACGTAAAAGAATAACAAAAGCTATTTTCTTACAAATAAAAATGAGTATTCGTCCCCATCTTAGCAGGGAGGTAGCGTAGCACTTAGTCTGTGATATATCCAAATCTATCATATGTTAATTACAAACACTAGATAATGGAGTGTTTTTAATTATTGCTACATCTCTTTAGAGGCCAACAGAATTTGAAACTAAAAGGCAAATCTTTTAAAAATATTTCCAGGTTGCAGAAGCAGTTCTAAATCCAACCACCTCTTGTCAAACTAACATAAACAAAACTAATGGCAAACAAAATAGGACATTTCTTAAGCCTTTGGGACTCAAAGGAAAGTATAGCTGGTTTAGCAAAGGCACAAGAGGCAGGAAGGGACACAGTAAATTGGGGAGGTGGAACAGAACTGGGCTTCCAGCACACATCTAGGGTAAGGAATGTGAAAAGCAACTTTTCTATCTTTTCTATCTAACTTTGAGGAAGAGGGATCTTCCAGTAGTAAGGTAAAAAACCCAAACAAAATCCCAACCAAATGAAGAATAACCCCTCTCCAAAAAAGGACTTACAGATTGTCATTCCAAATACAAATATTGGTACATTCTGAATGAGCTGGATTTAAGAGAAAAGCACAGATACAGGGTTTGTGAGTACACTAGAAAGTACCGGGGGCTTAGGAATTTACAAGATATTCAGCATAGAATTCAACAGTCCACTTTTAGGGACACTCAAGTTTTAAATTCAGAGAAATGTAATTTTCACCTTTTTTTTCTGGATGAAAATCACGTATGTATCCAAATGAACTGTCACCTGCCATTTAAGCACAAGTCACCTTGGTAACCATATTTCTATAGTAAAAGAGAAGTTAATGAAAGCAGCCCTAGATATTTTTTTTCCCATAAAAAGAAGCATAAGAGAATATAATTAAAACTATATTGTTACATCTGGACTTGCTGCCAAATTCTTGTAGCAAGTAAGTCCAGATACACAAACAGGAAAAGATTTTATGTTATTTTTACTGGCAAAATCCCAACAACCTGTCCACAGTCCATGGCTGCTCATACAGCTGCAGACTTCCTGCTGCAGACTCCTCACTGCAGATACCTAACTCCTTTTGTTTTGATACAAAACCAACCATACTGAAAATTCAACTAGAAACAATTTCAACACAAGCTGCATCATTATGCTTGAGGTCATTATGCATGCCATACCACAGACTGGTAAATAAACATCACGTTGGAATATTTTCCAGTATAACCAGGGGTTTTTTTACTCAGTATAAAGATACTACTATATTTTTTTATTTTATTTTTAAACTTTAATAGCATGGTAATCAAATTTCTCTTGACTTTAGCACACACGAACATCTTCCTGGTTAGATTTGTCTAAACAGAGCTGCACAAAGTAAAACCTAGCACAAAATTTGAAAGAAAGCAAAACAGAAAAAAAATGCACCCTACCTAGTAGAAAATGCCTAACCTAATTAGTTACTAAATAACAAAATCTATTTATTGAATAAAGTCAGACAACTTCAATAAAGGCACAGACATTCACAATAAGAAAGCTCTTTGTTCAACTATGTTTTAATGGCAATATAAAATTTGAGCTTAAAGCAAGTAATTATAGCACAACTACACTGTCCCACAGCTGGAAGAAAGTACTTTCCTCATGAACATAAAAATCCCTAACCATAAACTTGTGGCTAAAATAGCCTGTATAAAACCGGATGAGGTTTCCCAAGAAATGAGTGCAGCCACGTCACCTCCTTTCAAAACCCACTCAAATTTTGCCTGAGCCAAATCTCAGGTCATTTCAGCTTCCAAAAACAGCAACCAGGCAAATGTAGCTTTCTTTTCAAGGATCTCTAGACTAGCAAAAGATTGAGCAAGACTAGGAAGCAACACCCAACACTTGTGACTGAAGAAGTTTCTGATTAGTATATCAATTATAAGAAAATGAGTGATGTAGTGAAATTGAAACCAAAACAATATTAAAAAGTTACCGGCTACTTGCCTACAGAGAGACAATTATTGAGCATTCAGCTATTTCAGCACTAGTCCAAAACCTGAATTCCCAGTAAAATGAAGAATTGGCTTCATGGAATTGATATTATCACATATGAGTAAGTTAAGAGAGACCTTACTGCAGACCTTCAGTATATATTAGGGAGGCTTGTAAGGAAGATCAGAGAAGCTTTTTACTAAGACATGTTAGTGACAGGACATGGGCAATGGCTTTAAACTGAAAGAGGGTAGGTTTAGATAGGACATAAGGAAGAAATTATTTATGATGAGGGTGATGAGATGCTGTAACAGGTCGTTCAGGGAAGTTGTGGATGCCCTATCATTAAAGTGTTCAAATTTAGGCTGGATGGGGCTTTGAGCAACCTGATCTCGTGAAAGATGTCAGAGGGGTTGGAACCAGATGATCTTCAAGGTCCACATCCAGCCCAAACCATTCAAGGACTCTAAGCTCACATTTACATACATTTTTGAGTATGCGAAAAGAAAGGCTAATTGATGCTTCCACTAAGAATTTAAAGTTGCTACAGATGTTGGCTTGAGGTTTAGTACTAATGAAACAGCTCAATACGGATAAAAAAGCTACTAATGTGAAGCAAAGAAAAGACTTATCATTTATTTATTGTTTTTCTAGAACTGCTACAAGAAACTCCATAAGCACACAACTGAAACTATCCAGACAAAAGTTAATAGCACATAGCCTTTTCACTTTTCAGGGCTAAAAAATAGCTATACAGATGCTGCAGCTATGCAGCATGTGCAGTGCACCAGTCCATGAATACTGTTCAGTTTAACCACCTTGCAAAGTTTTGGGGCTTTTTTAATGCCTAGGGAGATGAAAAATAAGCCTCTCTCTCACTATAACTGATGAAGCCTTATAAAGCTGGCATGCTGCATATTCAACCTCTCTTTTTTTTAGCAGAACTAGGAAGAATACCCAGTTTCCTAGAAGCAGGTAAAAAGATCCAGTTGCAGCTAGTCAAGACAAAATTCCCCAGAAGCTGAGAAACAGAAGAGGAGAGGACATGGAAAAGGTTAAGAGAATTTGCTACGCTGCCAGAAGATGATGTAAGGAACTGAACTTTACCCCAAGACATGCCTTCAGCTAAAATACTCAATTATTATGATAAAGAGACAAGGAAAAGAACCAGTAAGTAAGTTAGAATGGTTTACACAAATGTAGAACTTCCATTCAGAAATAAATGTAAGTATGACAGCATCAGCTTGGGGCTAGGGGAACAGAAAAAAAAATAAAAAATAAAATTAAAAGAGAGCTGCAAAGCAACTCATGAAGCAGGAAAATCAAAGAATCCTCAGTTTCATGCACTTTTTAAGTTTAAATAGAGCAAGATAGCAAACATTTCCATTTCAGCAGGAGGAGAGTACGAAATATATTTATCAATGCAATAATAAAAAATCATTTCTGCTGAAATCTATAGGAATGTCCTTCTACTTCCATTTCATAACCTTTTAATATTTATTGAGACAGTTCAAGTGCTGGACCATAAAAAAAAGTAGCAGTATTTATCACTTCTTTCAAAGTTTCATGGGTTTTTTTGTTCCTATCTTAACAAAAATAGATCTTCACACACAGACAAAAAAAACCAGTCAATGTGCCAAGACCCAGGAGGTTCTTTGTCTTTCCTCCTGAAACTGATGAAATACCAGAAACATGGGGGTTTTTTCATGATGCATATAGCAAAGAAAAGAAAAGCATAGCAAAGAAAAGAAAAATTTCTTTTGCATGTAGCAAAGAAATTAGGCATGATGGTCAGAAAGAAAAATGATAGGATTTCTTGACCTATTTCAAGACAGGAATATCTGCTAGTATTGTCAGTGAGAAAGACACCTTTTCCATGGAATGAAGAGGTTTTTGTTACCTATGCTTAGGCACAGATGTCACAATTAAAAGTGGGCATCTGCCAAAGAAAATGCATTACAGACTACAGCAGCTGCTTAGTAATGTACTATTACTGTTTCCTGGCCAGAGTAAAGCCTCCATCTTGAAAAAGAGGCATTTAAAGCTACAGCTCTGCTTTCTCAAAATGAGAAACAATTTTAGTGTTATACACAGTCAATTAATTTTAATATTTTTCTTCCTCAGGTCACGCTTTAACAACTTTCCCTAATTCCTCTCTTTACTGGCACATTCCCATTCATAGACGATATGTACCCAGACCATTGAGTGTCCCAGGCATTCATCACTTTCTACCTGGACTTCTCCAATCAGCTTCAGCCATGACAATATTTTGCCTGGTTATCTATGCCAACCTGTGTCCATCTACGGCAAAGGAGTAAATCTGTATATTCATGTAATATCTTTTTCTGGTAATATCTTTTCATATATCTGTCTGTCTGTTTATTTGTTAATAATATAACTGAGATGATCTCCTTTAGATGTGCTTCTCAGCTGCCAATCCGTTATTCTGATTTTTAAAAATCCTCTCGCTTTAACATTGCACATTGCTGTCACCAAATGTTAAGATTGCCCCATCTATGTTTTTTTCTCGTTGACTACTGTACTTCCACTGTTGCCAAAACATACAAATATTAAAAGGGTTCCTTCATCTCACAAGTCACATTCATCACTAAAACTAAAAGAAAAAGCATAAAAGAAAACTGAAATTCACAAAGTAAATCTAAGAGCTTTTCCATCTGGATATGTGTCACCATTGTTCTCTTCAACAGGTCTTTGTAGTTTCAAGACACAGAAAAAATTCTCAAACTGTGCAATCTTTGCTTTGAGCTAAAACCCTCACTTTCTAGCAAGATAATTAGAGAAAACGCATTTAACCTCTCTAAATTTAACAAAATAAAACCACTGAGTAAGTCTTCAAAGAATACTACTATAGTCAAACTGACAGAAAAAGATCAAAAACAGCAGGGTAAGCATCTTTAAATTTAGGCAGGTGCAGTTCTACTTCTGCAGAGAGCTGAAGTCTAGTATCTGCCACAGGTACTTTGAAAGGCACCAGTCTTTAGTCTGGCTTTGTGGTACTTCAGTGTACGCTGAGCACAGTTCTACATTATGAAATTGAAATTTTAAAGGAGCAAATTTCAAAGTATATGTCTAGATGTAACAGACACTAGTATTTCTGATAACATCAACTCACAGTATATATGAAATTAGTTACTGACGGTAACTTGCATACTGCATACCATTTGCTGGTGCTAGGTGTGTGACACCTCTCCTCTATTGTTCAACTTAAACCTGAAAATAAATAAACATAAATTGTGCCGAGAAGAAGTCAAGTTCTGTACATACTGTACATATGAACAAATACATTGCATTCAAAAATACTGTATGTATTGTAATAATGTATTTCATCCTTTTCACAAGATGCTTTTCACCACATACTTTAATAAAAAACAGTTTAACATTTTTATTTAGCAAAAGTAGCTTTGCTGCACATAGTTCTAGGCATACTTTACTACTGTTACTTTCAATTACATTAATTCAATTTTTAAAAGGTATGACATGTATCTTAGAAAGAAGGATGTTCAGTTTAAAGGCCTGTGAAATAAATCCAAGGAAGCATTGCCAGCAGGTCAGTGGAGGTGATTCTGCCCCTTTATTCCACTCTCATGAGATTCCACCCAAAATACTGGAATACTGCATCCAGTTCTGGGGTGCTCAGCACAGGGAGGAGATTGATCTGTTGGAAAGAGTTTACAGGAGGGCCAAGAAGATGATTAAAGGGATGGAAGACATCTGCTATAGGGAAAGGCTGAGAGAATCAGGATTGTTCAGCCTGGGGAAGAGAAGGCTTTGGGGTGACCTAATTGTGGCCTTCCAAGTACCTGAAGAGAGCCCATGAGAAAGCTGGAGAGAGACTTTTCCGAAGAACAGGACAAGGGGGAAAAGGTTCAAACTAAAAGAGAGTAGGCTTTCATTAGATATCAGGAAGAAATTCTTGACTGTGAGGGTGGTGAGGCACTGGAACAGGTTGCCCAGAGAAGCTGTGCATGCCCCATCCCTGGAAGTACTCAAGGCCAGGTTGGATGGGGCTCTGAGTAACTCGGTCTAGTGAAAGGTGTTCCTGCCCCTGGCACGGGAGCTGGAACAGATGAGCTTTAAGGTTCCTTCCAACCCTAACTGTGTTACAAATCTGTGATTTTACAAATCAAGTGAAAAAGGTGCAGTATTCAAAGCTGCAGGTATCTAAACAAAAAATACTGGGTTTTACAGACAACACTGGGTTTACGAATTCTGAGGGAAAAAAAGTCTTTATGGCTTACAGAAGCAACCAAGAAGAAAAGTGAAATCTCCATGAGTATTTAAGCTACAAATACTGAAAAAGTAATCCTACTCAGTGCAACAACTCATCAGAGGTACAAACGTGATATAAAGGCAAAATGCTGTGGAAACTACTCTAGGGAACAGTGACCACAGCATGAGTTCTCTTAAAATCCATTCAAGAAACTACACAGCACGCAGCAGAAATGAGTTGGGAGAAAGATAGTTTCTAAAACAGGTAGTTAGAAAGTGGAATTTGAAAGACAAAAGTTGTATTTTGGAAAAAGCATTCATCCAGAAAATTAAAAGTTTACTTGGAGGAAAGAGGTAAAGAACCACTTTTCTTTTTAATCTGATTATATGCTTACTGTTAATTTCCTAGCAACTGTAGGTGAATTTTCCCTTATGAATCTAAGGAAACAGTTAAGAAGAGTCTTAAATCATTTAGATGCCTAAGTCTGACTTAAGCCCAGAAAGCTTTGTGCTGTCACTTATCTATGTTATTTTTAGAGGCTAAATTGTGGTCTTTTTTTCATATTATAATCTGCATATCAACTTTTGATGGTGTACCAAATCTAAATGAGAACTGACAGAAGGGATCTATAAATGCCACAGAAGAAAGGATTACTTGTTCTGATCACTCTGAACAAAGAAAAGAAGTGAACTCTTCAAGTGACAGCAGTGTACACTCCCTTAGAGCTGGAGAGAAGCAGCAGTGATATTAAGTTCTTCACTGACGTTCTCATGGACGTGAGACTTTCTGTAGCCCTTGCCAAACACTTTGTGCTCTCCGAATTTCTCAAATGTTTGAGAACAAATATATATCACTTAAAAGGCAACTTTCAAGAAAAAAAAGAAGGAACTAGATAAAAAAGTTTGTTGCCACATTGCCAAGCCATCATACTTCACCCTGCCTTTAGCAAGCCTCTACCAAAGCTTGTGCTTGAAAATGAGACAAAAAGCCATTTCATTTCTAAAGGAAATCCCTCGGCACAAGTCAGGGTACTGTAGATTATAGAGCAAGGTCTGGGAGCCATATGTGACCACATCTGGAAGGCCACATGTGGATGTATAATTCTGCTACCAGTAGGTTCTCATGGTCATACATCAGGACCATGAATCATGTCAGGTGTTCCACAAGAAGGAAACATTCTAAACTGAAGTTTATAAAAGTTCAGTATCCAGAAATTNCAAGTGACAGCAGTGTACACTCCCTTAGAGCTGGAGAGAAGCAGCAGTGATATTAAGTTCTTCACAGATGTTCTCATGGACGTGAGACTTTCTGTAGCCCTTGCCAAGCACTTTGTGCTCTCCTAATTTCTCAAATGTTCAATTCGAGAAGAAATATGTATCACTTAAAAGGCAACTTTCTAGAAAAAAAAGAAGGAACTAGATAAAAAAGTTTGTTGCCACATTGCCAAGCCATCATACTTCACCCTGCCTTTAGCAAGCCTCTACCAAAGCTTGTGCTTGAAAATGAGACAAAAAGCCATTTCATTTCTAAAGGAAATCCCTCGGCACAAGTCAGGGTACTGTAGATTATAGAGCAAGGTCTGGGAGCCATATGTGACCACATCTGGAAGGCCACGTGTGGATGTATAATTCTGCTACCAGTAGGTTCTCATGGTCATACATCAGGACCATGAATCATGTCAGGTGTTCCACAAGAAGGAAACATTCTAAACTGAAGTTTATAAAAGTTCAGTATCCAGAAATTGTGAGCACTTCATGTAACACCTGCCCCTTCCATGAAGCTCCATATGCATCATGGAGAGGCTGCCACAAACCCTGGTAGTGTATCCTAGGGTCACCTTCAGTGAAGCACCAGAATAACCTTCAGATAACCTCTCCTGCCTCAGGCCCTTCTTCCAGACCCATAATGAGAGATACAGCCTAGAAACAAATTCTCAGAGCCATCAAACGAGTTTCCTGGATCTCAGTGATTTCCATTAACATGCTAAGGAGGAACTAGATTAAGTTTGTGTTTACAGATACTAATTTTACCAGTTGGGCAGAAAGGAAATTCAAGGATAAAGATATATATGTTCTGCCTAGAGGACACATGCTCTTTTAGATATTTGCTAGACAACTTGACCAAGCAGTAAAAACATGGAAGCTGACACCTGAAGAAGTCAGAACACTGCCTTTCTACTCATCACCCCAAACTTGCTCTTACATGAAAATCATCTCAGACATGCCAAAATTTTAGGTTAGATACATGTACTAGTAACTTAATCTGATTCAGCAGAATAAAAAGCCAGATGTGACAGGCTATATATACTGCCCAGTTGCCAGCCCTGAAAATTAGGGGAATTCAGACCTGCCATACCACCTGTATCTGACAGTGGGAGAAGATGCAAACTTTCCCCAGCTGCAGGGTAAGAGGAAAATAATGACTTGTAACTCCACCATGCAACAAAGGCAACTAAGCCCTGCACTCAGGTACCACCACGACCTCTTGAGTACAGGTCTAGAGACTCCAGCTCTCCCAACAAGCTCATTCTCTACTCAAACTGCTGTCTGTCCCTCAATAGATGCTTAATTACTTAAGAAATGAAAAACTGGGAAATTTCTTACACTGCGGGACATCCAGGCTTGAATTCAGACCAAACAAAACCATCCCACTTCTGGTGTTGCAATGTCAGTTCTCTCCTGGCTATGACTGGGACAGATTATCAAGTGAAGCCGCACTGTGATGAAAAGAGAGAGCACACAACTGTTCGTTTCAAGTGTCCACTCCAGGGTGAAGGAGGGAACTTGAGAGTCTTGAACCACTTCAGTCTAGAAATAAACAATAAAGATGGAGCATTACCAAGTTGCTTTAAATGATTTTTCTCTCTAGGTCTCCAGTGTGTATTACACAGTCTGAAAAGCCAAACTACTGTCTCTAGACACCTGCTCACTTCCCCCTATTTTAAACACCCCAGACACTGTTTAGACCTATTCTCCTGGTCATGAGCAAGCAAAGGATCAGAATCATGTGGGAAGTTATTGACCTGGAGAACCAGAGACATGACGAATAAATAGTAAATCTAAGCTGGTTTTGAATGTGTAACCTAGGCAGGACCTGGTCAAAACTGCTGACTGTCCATGCTAGCAGCACATACTCATGCTGCTTAAGCATCCTTCACCAATAGAAGGCTGGGAGCACCAAGTAGTGAAGACACTTGAGAAGGCACTCATGCCTCTCATTGTCTCCAAGTTTTATACCTGGCTTATCCAGAACTGAGTGCTATGAGCTAGTAATTACTTGCATGCTGAGAAATGGCAGGATACTGCTCAAGCTTCACTGTTTTCACTCTGTCAAGCCAGGGTTTCTTTGGTTGTCATCTCCTTCCTGCCATCAAAGGTTGGCTACAAGAAGACAGTCACCTGTCCTAGAACTGGACTTCCATAAAAATTGCACAAGAAGCACTAGCAGTTGCAGGCTGAACGGTGGCTGGTGCATGTTTTGTGACTGGGAAGAATCCACTCGTCCAGCAAGTTTTTGTGATTTGGGTGCTGAGCGTAGCAGGACTTGTCTCATGAAAAGAAGAGCTTTTATTTCCTTCTGCCTTTGTCCCTCTTGATTCTGAATCACTAAGAGGCCTGTAATCCAAAATTCTGCATCCTTCTGCATCCAGGCCAGCAAGTGGGAAAAAACTAAGCTAAGACTTGTAAGCATGGGCTGGTTGTGGCTGGTAGAGAACTTTCTGTTCAGAGCTGTGAGACAGCCTGGAACTCAGGCTGCCACAGGGAGTGGGAAAAATTGCAGGGAAAAAGGTAAGGAAAAACATCCTTACTCCCAAAAGGAAGCACCGTCACACATTGGAAGGTCTTGCACCAGCAGAGACTGTGTCAATATTGGCTCAGTGTTGCCTCCTCAGTGTGTTCAGGCAATACCATTGTGATTACCCATGGCTACACTGTCACCAGGTCAATGTAACAGCCAGCTGTGGTCCCTGGGCAGCAGGTTTCCTCTCATCACTATTTTAACCAGCTATTTTATGGTGGGTTTGAGAAGAGACAATGTACACAGACACCGTGCAACGCTCCAGACCCTTCTCCACAGAATATGGTGCAATGCAATACTCAGAAGAAGAAAGAAAATAAGTAGAAAATTAATCGGATTGCTGGACAATATAGCCAGCACCTTGCATGCTTAAAATCGCTTAGCCATCTAGATGAGCCTACAGGAAGATGCTATAGGTTGGGATGTAGGCCTGAACATCTGGAGGATATCAAGTTGTACATATAGGAACTTAGTGCTATAATCAAGAGTAATTTCCCCACAAATAAACTCAGATTCATAATTTTAGAGTGGCATCTAACATTTCTCCTTGCAGAAAAATGGATCCTAGTCTTTATGAACAATCATACATAGAATTCTATGTGCTTAGACACGGTCACAGTACTCCACTTGATCTAAATAGAATGTATGCCCACTGGACACAATAAGTGGAGGGTTACTGAAATCTGAATAAGAAACAAATATTCTTTCCCTATGAATCATGCTGCTGAAACAGCAGATTGAAATTGACTGCATTTAACATTACTGTAGAGAGGAATTAAGAGTTTAGCTCTCTCTCTTATAGGTGAGGGCACAGCTTCTCTAACTCACTATTCCAAAAAGTGAAGTGTTGAATGTGCCTTCTTTCTTTCAGCTTCTTTACTTCAGTTATTCAATTCAATTATCCAAACTATCTCCAATGCTTATACACAAAGCTGCAATTACCTTCTGTGAGCCAGTAATAAGAAAAAAGGGAAAATACACCCAATTCTATAACAAAAAGGCAGATTTTACAACCTTACACAGAATGCAGGGCTCTCCTGTTGATGCGTTCTTGTTGCAGGAATTATGCACTCAATAGTGAATAAATTCTATTACAATACCAAAACTGATTTATTTCCATTGAAACATGAAATATGATTCCTTCTCATCAGGAACTCAACACCAAAATAGACTGGGCCTTGAAAAAAAATCAAGAAACAATCAAGCTTTGCTATTATTTGATATAATTGTCTATCCAAGCATAAATTATTCAAGTCTGTATATTGTATCCATTTCCAGCACAGTGGGCATATGGGTATTCAAATAACAAAAATGTGATTTTTTTTGTTTGAGTTTGTTTTTCACTTTGAGACTGCCTGTATTAGATCTTTCAGTATTTTTCTCACTCATGATACATCTCACAGCTCCGTGAAAGGGATGTTTTCTTCTATGGTACCTAAGGTGTTGGTATGACCCTTGATCAGCTGGGTGAAGGAAAAAAAAAAAACAGACTCTCTAGAATAGAACCAAGATACAATGCCAGGGAGAACAGTTCTGTAGTGACCTCTTCTTCCAGCTTCCAATGTGAGGCTAGAGGCAAGATGGAGATAAAGAGTTCTTTTATTACTTATTCACTTCCCATTGCTCAGTTGTGATGCTTGTCTATTAGAGACAGTGATTTCTAGCTGCCATCAGCCAAGATGATCTTGCCTAATCCAATTGCCTGTGTTAGCCTTTATATCCAAGTCCAAAGCTTCCACATGCTTCGCAGAAATACTTCCATTTAAATCATTAAGATTCTACTGGCTTTATCCTCACATACAATTTTCCTTTTTCTTCCTTTTGTTGCAGAACTGCAATAAAATAGGCAAAGCTTCTATTAATTTTCAGATGCTTTGCAAAAGAAAAATCAATGTAAAGTGAAATGACAGAATTCCATTTTATTACTATTAGGAAATGAGAACCACAGCATTGAATAACATTGCAGTTACTAAAGAGTCTCCTCATCTACTGCAAATGGAAAAAAGATGTTTTTCGCTTGCTTAACCTACCCTTTATTTCTTCTAGCAGCACTGGTTTTAGTGTCTAATCAATACAGGTTTTAATGGCTGATGCAGAATGAAACATAACTGGTTTTAAGTACCAACTGCTATGTCTGCTCAAATGCATTACAGAGTTACTTTGACTTTAAACAATTAACCAGCTGCAAAATGGCTAGAACCAAATGAGTTCCTCATAAAGAGAGGATTGTTTCTTCAGCTATCTGCTACACAAAAATTGTATCTACATTTCTACTTCTAGTAATGCCACAGCCAACACTATTCTACACCAGGGTAAACATAGAGAATTCAGCTGTAGCAGCCATTTTTTAAAACAGAAATGTTGATAGTAGAACCTTCTTTCAGAACAAATGACAAAACTTCTGTAATTCAGTATTAATAATGAAGTATTGAAATAGATAATAAAACAGGTGAAAAACCTTGAGCTATACATTTGTTACTCATATTAATCCCCTATATTTATTATTGGTTTCTGACAAAAAATTCCTGACCAAAATGGTTATTTTCTTTAAACACTGGTTGTGTTTTCCACAAACTTAAATTTTACAGAGAAAGTTCCATGGAATTTACATTATTTTTTAAAATCACCCTTCAACTTTACAAGAGTTAAATTACTATTAAAATTCTGGGATCTGGATGATGATAGCAATTAGATTTAATTCAGTATAATTAGACTGAGTCAATAGCTAACACATTTTCAACCTGACGCAAGTGAGATTCTCATTTTGTTTACCTTGATATGTGTCAGCAATAACAGTTCCATTAAGATCAGTATAGTTAATTATTCCTTTGCCTAACTGAAGCAGCAACGTTAGTGGGGAAAGTCTGCAGACCAGAGGATAACAGCCCACATGTGAAAATCTGATGGATCATTGCACTGGTGTACCATAACTGCTTTAAGGATGAAAAATAATTGTCTTTGCTTTGCTCTATGTGTGCTTAGCACATAGTCCACATTCTGTTGTGGTGCTGGACTTTAAAAAGATTCATATATTAGACCCCAGTTCTGGCCTTGCCTATCTCTGCATTTCCTCTTCACTCTGGAATATAACTATATACCATAAATGACTGATGTTGGTCTTTTCATCATCTTGGTTTTAATATATTTGGAGCAGGAAGCTATGTAGTGTTATTTTTCACAGAGGCGAGTAATATAAAATGACTGTGTACATAACACAGCAGTGGCAACCTAAAGATGAGGCAATCCTATGAGGCTTTAAGAAAAATACTTTAGCTTACATATCACATAGTTAATCAGTTTCATGCAAGATAATCACCCTCAATCAGAGTAAGCAAGCAGAATTTAAAATACTTTTTAAATTTGTTTTGATTATATTTATGGCCTTAAAATATGAAAAATATGCCTTTTTTAATTCTCTCTCCTGAAATACTTAGACAAAATCACTGAAAAAAAATCCATATTCTTTTCTCTCCACATGATAATGGATTTATTATGTTGCTTCATTATCTTCACAGAAGTGTCTTTTCTGTGCTGACATTTCTATGCATAAAACCTAAATTATGGTCCAAATGTCAACGAAAAAGACTCTCAGTTGTGTCTCCTGCTCTCTCTTGCAGCTCAGTCCCTTTTTACTAAGACAGCAATACAAACACCCCATAGAAATAAAAAGGGTGAGGACAAGTAACGCATACAGACCCTACAGGCAACCAACATCCCAGCAACTCTCTCCAAAAGTATGGATGGCCATTCTGAGGATAAGTAAATGTGAAGCTGTGTCAGAAAGGAGCCTCAATTTGTCACTACAAAGTCAATCAGCCCTTCCACATTTCTCACAGGCATTGTATACAGATTCCCGACAAAAATTGCAGTGAAATTGTGGAAGCAGCTCAGTTGCTACTCTGTGGCCTAAAGAAAAAGGATTTCATTTGCCAGACACCCAGAAAAATCTCCTACGCATACCAGCATGCTCTGTTTGCATGTAATCAGAGTACACTGAAGAAGCTACAAACTTATATTTAGGCATCGCTAAGGAAAACTAGTGATGGAGGGAATAGAAGCATGCAGACAGTTTGATGTAGGGAAAATGTACCCAGAGTGCATGCCAAAATCTGCTACATGTATTTAAAGGTATTTTGCAAAAGATGACAGGAAAGAATAATAAGGAATTACCTTTTATACACTTTTCTAGCTCCTCCACTGCTTTGACTGCCTATCTAAGCTGAATCAGCCTCTATGGTTTGCTCTAATGAATTAATGAACAATTAACTGCTGCTAGCTCCAAACCCAGATTCCACACTCCTGCTATTTCTGCACCTGGCTGGGAAAGAGATGGCTATACCACAGTCTTCCATGCATGTCTTCAGTAGATCTGAAGGGCTTTCAAAAGCTCTTCTCTTAATCTGATCTGTTTCAACAACAAACAGCCCATCAAGAGGTGAAAATTCCACATGCAAATGTGACATCCTGATCTCATAGTCAATGGCAAAACTCCTCAGAGGCAAATCTTTGACCTCTTCAATCAAGGTCATAATACTGTTAATATTAGTGTCACCCTCAGCAAAATTTTTAGAAGATGCCCTTTCCTATCACCTTCTTTTGAAATCTGCGTGTTCTTCATCATCTGGATCAGTATAAATGACACTCACTAGCACAAGGAAGAATGGGTGATCAGCTCTCAGAAGTCCTAAAGGCAGTCTCATCACATTAATAGGCTGATACTGATCCATTCATCTTTATCCCACTAAAATGCTACAAAAACCTACGGTTAAACACCCATTAATCACATTATTGCACCTTTTTTCACTAGTTTCTGAAAAAAGCCCCTTGACCAAAAGACCCACTTACTAATTTCACTTTCCAGTCAAAAGGAAGCCTTGAACTCCTTTGTTCCAAATGATTAAAAGATAACAATATTTAACCACATTTTCATATCAAAATTCTAACTTATTTGTTTTTTGGAGGGGGCAGTGAAAGGGTTTAGCCAGATGGAGTGGAAGACAAGGTGCAGGTGATGGCATAGAATAAACATAAACACTTCACCATCTTCCAAGGGACTTCGAGCAAAAAACCTGGATATATTGAGAGCAGTTGAATATTCTCTTAGATGGTTACTTCATTCACAGTCTTCATAAGAGACTCGTATGTTTGAAATAGGAGAGCTAGCACCTCTAAAAGGTTTTACTCATCTTTTCTTTGTTACACTCAGCTCAGCAGTACTTGGTGTTCTGTGCAGACTGCCCACCTTCAAGCACAGAATGTACACATGCAAGAGGAAGGGACTGCTAAGCTGATACTACAGCGGGTACCCATAAATTAAACCTACAAATGTGATTTAGAAATGAAAATACCTTTCTCTGATTTGTATCTTGGCTTGGATTCCCCTCCGAACTATTCACTCTCATCAGCTGTGGCCGATTGCCACAGGATTGCATTTTGAGTATCTCTTCACTCTGTTTCTGTGGATGAGATTCAGCTTTGGTCCCCTGCTGCTTCCTGCTTGCTCTGATTTTCATGGAAGGAAAACTGAATACACTGAGGCCAAAAAGAATCCTATAGCAACCCCCAGCTAGATCGCTAGTGCAGATTGGGGCAGTCAGGAGGGCAGCCCTAACCCACATTAGTAGACTATTATCTGTTTTAGGTATTGAAAATTATTTTCCAATTCAACTCATTGATCTTTCAATTTATAATATATTTTCAGAGAATATGTAGAGTAATTATTTATACCCCAACTAAAAAAGCTTCAACTCCAAATGAAATCTCTTATACTCCAAATTCCACTTAACTAATATATTAATCAGTGTTGATTGTATTGACTGCCAAAAGAGGAAATACAAAAGATTGGAATGGTAACTGTATGTATTTTATATTGTCCACACATTCCTATAATTTTAACCTATATATGAACAACTGAATAGCTATATATCTATGAAACAAGCGAAATATGAATAATTTACACATTTTATGCACCAAATAGTTACTATGTGCATGCTGCTCATTTCCCATTTTGAATTAGATTTAATTTTTTTCCCTGGAAATCTTACATTCATGCCTGGAGTTCACTCACCTCTTGTCAAAGCAAGCTTTAATTCAATAGTTAGGTACTCTGGAGACTTCATGTTAACTGTCAAAAACTTTAATAATCAAAATTTTGTATAATTAAATGCCTAGACATACAGTATGTCTGTGTCATATAATTTTATTCATATGCTTCTATAAAGGAGATATATAAATGCATGTAAAATGTTTTAAAATAAAATTCCAATATCACATTACTTCCCTACTCCAAAATAACATTATTGAAGAACTTTCCTGAGAAGAAATACCAAATAAACTTTGTTTTCATGTAAGCTGCAATAACAAATTCTTAAAAGCATACAATAGCTTGAATTAATTTCATGGTTACAAGACAGTAAAGTTCTGTCTAATACCTCATTCCTGGATTGTGAGAATTTGGTGCTATTTGCTATTTGGTAGATTTGCTAATATGAAGTTTAAGGTTTCCACTTTACTCAAGCACTAGACCTCACCTGGAATACTGCATCCAGTCTTGGATCCAGTTCTAAATGACTGAGTCTGTCAACGAAGTCAGGAGCTGGAGGACTTGCCCTGTTAGAAGCTGAGAGAGCTGGACCTGCTCAACCTGAAGATGAGGCATCCCTTAGCAAGGACCTAACATCAGCCTGCCAGTGCCTATTAGGAGCCTTACTAAAAAGATGGAGCCTGGCTCTTCACAGGCATGCATGGCACAAAAATGAGAGAAAATACTCATGAATTGAAACTGGGAGGCTATGACTCAACATAAAGAAGAAAAATTGCTGTCAGGGTAACTAAGTATTGGGTATGATTGTCCAGAGAAGTTGTGGAATTGCTTTCCTTGGAGCTTTTCCAGGCAGAATTGAACAAACCCCTAAACAACATGGTCTAAATTCTATGTTGATTCTATTTTGACCAACGGGTCCCTTCCAACTTCTGTGATTTAGTGTAATCATGAGCATTACAAAAAGTAACAGGAAATTAAACTTTCAGAGTGAGCTGAATACAACCTAGGACACATCAGTGAAGCTTTTTAAAAAAGGAGATGGAATATTACCACTCTTGGGCAACACATTAATGAGATTTATGGGCACAGACTATCATTCTGGTCACATTTGCTGAAGAACTATAAATTCAGATTGAAAAGGATACAGAGAAGGACACAGAGATATTCTCACATGAAAATAAACCAGAAGAGTCAACTCGGGCTGACTAAATAAAGACTCAGAGGATGTGTGATTTCTCTTTGACCAAGAAGTGAAACAAGGAAGGTTATCAGATCATTTCTACGTACATAGGTATGAATTGACCATGTACCAATCTATTGGCACACTTACCAATGAACGTCTCATTACAAGCATGTAAACACCTCTATGTCCCTTCCCGATTTACTTGCAGAGTTTATAGCTGGTGACAAGCATCAAACAGCAATAAAAGTTTCTTTAGAGGAAAATGAAGGCTGGGGGAGAGATAAGAGAGAAACATAAAAAAGGGGAAAGGTAACTGGAAAAGCAAAAGGAAAAAGTGAAAAGGGGAAAGGGAAAGCTTCAGTGGCTAGCGAAGAAGAGAACTGCAGGGGTTTCCCCATTAACCACCCTCTCCCAGGTGTCCTCTCCAGTGTATCAGGAGATCCACCATACTACTTTTCCCACAGAAACCACATAAACTTCCTCATGATCTGTTCAAATGCCCTATTGCCTGTCCCCACTTAGTATGCCATTAGCCCTGACTGGAGCAGTTTTTGATCAGAGGCTGATGTTGCAAATTAAGTGGCTGTTAAGTTTTGCATATATTATTGGGGAACGCCGGGCAAATACTTGTCCTCTTCCTAATGCAAACCAAAAGCTGCAAAAACCATTGCAAGAAAAGGCTGGTGAAAGGGCTTGGCTCTTACGGCACTGACAATTACTTCCCTGACATAACAGCAGCAGCAAAGCGTGGAGGTACAGGGCCATGAGAGTAACAGTATGAGACCAAGAGCTTGAGGACAGGAAGGGAGACACTGCCCTAGAAGCTTTGGTGAAAGGTGACAGAGCTGCAATGGCAAGGCAGATGCAAATGGAAGACCTTGGCACTGTAAAAGGTTGAGGCACCAAAAGCACTGTGCAGCACGACTTTCTTTGTAAAATCAGGCTCAAGTTTTCCTGTATCTTGCACGCACACAAGACTGGCATCCTTCACGGCTGCCAATTTCTCTCATGCACTGGACATCACCTCTTCAAAATACTCTTTAGATCAGGTCTCCTCTTCTCTTGCAGATTAAGAGAGCGTGGCAACAGAAGCTGGACTCAATGAACATGACAGTAGAGGCTCACACATGCTCAGATTGAGCCAGACAAACAGACTCAAGAGTGACAGTCATCCATTCTAGAGGAGTACTCTGTATCTTGAACAGAAATGAACCAAAGAAGATGAATCCATCATCTTCTACTCCAGAACTGAGGGAGTAGGGACAGATAAAAGAAATGCTGTAAGTAGCCATCTTCTGACAGGCACTTCTGAACTACCTTCACTGAAGACCATTTCATTTTCTTAAACAAAAATAGTTTACAGTTATGAAATAGCTTTAAAATAAATTGTTGTGATAGTTGCTACATATTATAAACAAACTTCAACAATGTATCATGACTTGTGAGTACCCAATGTTAACATTATATTGAAAAAAATATTAACAAGATATTACTGGAAAATAAGAATAAATATTTGCTTCCTATTACCTTTCCATCTCATAATCAACATCATGCATTGAATTAATGCTAACTAATTCAAGCAAACATCTGCTTGAAGGTTGTGTGACAGAAGTTTTCAATCACTTTTCCCCATAAAGGAATTTGTAAATTGCGTTATCACCTTGTCCATCTTGACTGGGTAAGAATGCATGAATGGTAAAATCTAACCAAACCAAAGAATCCAACACCTTTTCCCCTGATGCCCATCAGCAAATGCATAAGAAAAAGTGAGGAAGTACAATGCAATCATGTAATAGTACCTTCTTGAAACACTGAGAAGCCTCCAGAACATTTGCTGGCTGGGACGTTCTGATTCGGAAACATTATATCTCTGCTTTCTAGCCTTTGATATGTTTTTTATCTAGGAATTTGTCCAAATCTTTTTTTGAACTCATGTTAACTTTTTGCATTGACAAGCCTCTTTGGCAGAAAGTTATACAACCATATATTGTACAAAAATGGAGAAGTATGGAGAAGTTTGGGTATGTCTTCACAGGAAAGGTCTCAAAATATTGAAAGATTAGTTTTGAGCAGTAGTTAAGCACAATTTCACTGTAACGTTTTCACTGCTTGAAGATGAAGCTATAGATTAGCAGTACAAATAAACTTTGTAATTTATTATTAAGGTTGTAGCAATAAAGTCAACACTAGAGCAGTCTTACCCAGCACGCACTGACGTTCACAACATAATATGTTCATTACAAGTTACGTCAAGTAAGGAAAAAAATTCTTTGGTCATGTATGATCATTCTAATTTAATAACTCAAAACCAAAAGGAGTAAATGAAAGGTGATTTGATCAAGTAATGTTAGCTCTAAAATGCCTTACTCATCTATCAATTTCAACAAACAATATAACCTTAAGTGATTCAGCAAAGCAACATTTTCTGCCTATTTATCTGGAAATCATTGCTGAAACCTTGAAGCATGACAAATACGTTTTATCATGGAATAGCCTAATGTTCTGTCTTTATATGAGAGCTATCTTTCATTTAACTCAGCAGATTTATTATGTACCTTCTATTTAATTGCAGCAAGTTAAAGAACATTTTCTTAGATACTTTCGAGGAGACTGGAAAACTCTGATGAATGCTCATTCCTTTCTGGAATTTCTATGGAAAATTCATGTAAACGGTATCCATATAGGACACAGCATGTAATCCTCAACAAATCTGGCCCAGAACCCTTTTGTAAAAGGGAAAAAACCTCACTCCTGAGATGCACTAAGCTCACTCAGCTGAATGGTTCAGTTATGACTACACTGCAAGCCACAAGTACTTTCTATTGCAGTTGGAACACACATACCCTCAGTAGCTTTAAATTAGCTAATCTGAATATTGATGAATATAAAACAGCAATAGTACACGTACTCTGGTAAATATGTGCTTAATTTACCAATTTGGATATGATTAGACTACATCCCAACTCTCTTGTCATTTTTCATCTGTTATAGTTGTTCATACACAACAGGATTTGATTACTTTTAAAGCCAAATCTCTCCTACTAAGCATTAGATGAATACTAAGAAACTAACTACGGCAACTACATTTAGGTACTGTCAGTATTCATGGTAACTAATACTAGGATTCATGTCATTTTCAGGACAGGTGAACATAAATTTGATACATATTTTCAGTATACAAATAATATTTTTAGCAGCAACTTCCATGGGGCTATTTCAGGTAGTGAGAAGAAGAACCGAAAATTGTTTTCCACTTTACATACTTTTTAGAAAGTATATGGTTTTTGTAACTGAATCTCTTTTGAATTTTTTTTAATCAAGAAATTAGAAAATACATATGCCACTTAACCATAGTATTTTCTCTTTTATTCCACAGATAATTCCAATAGGACCAACTGCTCTAAATGAAGCATATACTGACTTCCAGCAGTGAAGACTCTATTTAGCTCTTGTTTTTAAACTGCTCTGGGCACAGGAAGATGCTGGTGAACTAAAGATACACAACAGCTTACAAATTACTGTTCACATTTAGTCCTGTAGACCAAGCTTCATTCGTGGAAAAGAAGGTTAATGGAAAACCAAACACTACTGATTTCAAAACTAACGTTTTAAAGTCAGATTTGAAATGTTTGGATGTATTACACGTTCACAGATAGATTCAGAAGAATCTGACACTCAGACCAGTGCTTCAGTTGGGCTTAACTATGATGCTCCATTTGCATCAAGTTGGTCATCAAGAAGTATAATGGCATGTTTTTCTCTTTTTTGGAAGTCTGAACTGACAATGAGATTTTTGTAAAAAAGACAGCTATTTCAATATTTATATGAAGAAACTGGCACCAGTGGTACATAAACATGACTGACTGCAGCTTTTCTCTGGAGCCATGACATGTTTTTTCCCAATGTTTCAGATCACATCTTTGCCATGACAATGATAAAGTGGTGTTAAAATAGTGTATTATTTGCATGATTCATGGTAGAAAGTTCTATACAGTAGAGACATAGATATTTTACACAAATAACAATGCAGTTAAAGTGTACAAAGGGATGGAATTGCCTTCCAAGACTGCTCTTGTGTTATGACAGAGAACAAGCTGACATCTCCTTCGGAACAAAGTAAGTGCTCCTGATACAAAAATTATATGAGCTGGGGCCACTGATACAGGAATGTATAGGACATGAGAGAAAATTTAGAGACACTCAGCAACAAGATACCTTCAAAAGATACGGGGATGCTGCTGGGGAGCTGGGTGTGTGGGGAGAGTAGAACAAGACATTTGAGCAGGACAGGACATTTGAAAAACCTTAATGTGAAATACCTTCCTTATTTTATTCATGAGTTCTCATCACAGCTATAGGCCTTTGTGAGCCTGCAAATTAAATCGTGAATAACTGTCACAAAACTATTCTTCTGTCACAGAAAACAAAATGTCAAGGAACTAAAGCTGACAATGTTGAAAGACAAATGTTTAAAATTCCTCGGTTTCTGTTGTCAGCACTTGTTCAGTGCTGTTTGTGACAGAAAAGCCCAACAGCTTTTGCATCAGAAAAGCACATTCATGCATTTTCATATCTCAAAAGGTCTCTACAGTTCACCTCACTACTTCTTTTTCAACTGATCGGCTTGTTTTAAGTATTTATCTCATCTTAAATTCTCATGTAGACCTCTTTGGAGCACTTAAAAATCTAAACTGCTCAGGGTATATCTTCAAAGACAAATATGCATTTTGTGAATTACGAGTAATACCTGCTTTTTTTCTATAAGAGTGATAAGCACGAATGATTACTGATTGCTATTACGTTCCATTTCATATCAAAACTGAGACATTTTAGATGAGTCAAAACAACTGTACCTTTGCTGGAAACTACCATCCTCATGCCCTGCGCTGCCAACCGGGAAGCTGCCAGTCGGGATGCACGCACCGCTTTGCCATGGTAAATACAATTATACAAAATTCTGTTCACCCACCCGAGACTCGAACGGGACGGGACGAGACGGGACGAGACGGGACGGGACGGGACGGGACGGGACGGGACGGGACGGGAAGGGACGGGATGGGATGGGACGGGACAGGACGGGACGGGACGGGATGGGATAGGACAGGACGGGATGGGACAGGACAGGACGGGAGGGGACGGGACGGGACAGGACAGGACAGGACAGGACAGGACGCACCCGTACCCGCCCTCCGGCTGCCGCCTGCTCCGGGCAGTCCGACCCCGTCCCCGGTGCCCGAGGAAGGCGCACCCCGTCGTCGCCCACCTGTTCGGCCCCCACGGGGCAGCTCCCCCGGCGCCCTCCGGAGCTCCGCGCTCCCAGCCGGCCGCGGGGAGCTGGCACCGCCCGCGGAGCTCCAGCAGCCCTTCTCCGGCCGGCACTCGGCCACGGCCCCGCAGGAGGCGGGGATCGCAGAGGATCCCTCGGACCCAGAAACGCACACACCCGCCGGGCAGGGCAAGCGCACGGGGAACTGCTCTTCCACTCACCCTCCCGCGAAGTAAAACTTGCCAGGGGCGACCGTGTCCTCCCTCCCCCGCCACCTTGCCAGCCCTTACACTGTCCAACTTCCCGAAACCTTCCCGAAGGTCCCAAAAATACCGCCCCGGCAGGTCGAGGACAACGTCCGGGTGGCGGGACCGGCCGGCCCCGCACTCGCTGCCCGCCGCAGCCGGGCGGAGCGGAGGGACAGCCGGCCGGTGCCACTCACCTTCCTGCTCCTCCGCCTTATCTCTTCGCTCGCGGGCTGCAACTTCCAGTGCTTCCCCCAACTGCCATCTTCCACCGGAGCCACGGGGAGAGGAGCGGCGCGGCGCGGCGAGGAAAAGTTGCGGCGGCGGCGGCCGCGGCGGCGATTCGGCGGCGATTCGGCGGCGATTCGGTGGCGATCCGGTGGCGATTCGGCGGCGATCCGGTGGCGATTAGCTGGCCATCGCGCCGGCGGGGCGAGC